>CM061044.1:116907177-117507177 GCA_030762985.1 Adelphocoris suturalis
CCCTGTCGGGGCTAAGGGGAAGTAAAAAAATTGGATACGGAAAACAGAAATGGAAGTCAATCATTGAGAAATGGAAGACGTTCCACGAAATCGAAGAATTTGTCCCACCAGGTTAAGCACTGCTTGGGATGTATATGTCCCAGCCGGGTTGAAAGGATTGAACGAATTTGATGTTTTTGAGCCACCATGGCCCATATGGGAAATCTCCGCATGGTAAGATCAAGTATAAGAAAATTTCAACTTGATGCAACAATTCAATGTTGATACAACAATGACACAACATATATTGATGTTTTTGAGCCACTACGGCCCATCTGGGAAATCTCCACATGCTAAGATCAAGTATAAGAGAAGTTTCAAGATGATACAACAATGTTGATGCAACAATTCAATGTTGATACAACAATGACACAACATAAATATACCGATGTTTTTGAGCCAACGTGGCCCATCTGGAAAATCTCCACATTATGCTAAGATCAAGTATAAGAAAAGTTTCAAGTTGATACAACAATGATGATGCCACAGTTCAATGTTGATAACACAATTCAATGTTCATTTAACAATGATACAACAAATATTGGTGTTTAAGCCACTATGGCCCATCTGGGAAATCTCCACATGCTATGATCAACTATAAGAAAAGTTTCAAGTTGTTACAACAATGTTGATGCAACGATTCAATGTTGGTACAACAATGACGCAACAAATATTGATGTTTTGAGCACATGCTTAGATAAAGTATAAGAAAAGTTTCAAGTGGAAGTAATACAACTTAGTTGACCTTATTTCGTCGCCTAGCGCATGATGTGAAACGAAATGAATGTACGCTTGGTAACGTAACATATCTTTCGATCGCGACCCTACATCTGCTCTCAATCCCATGTCACTTCACCCCGCCCTCGAACTCTCCGCCCAGTTTCGTAACGCCGATAGGATGTGTTGCCACTGAGGAAGACAAGGCGCCGAATAACACCAGTTGGGAAACTACGGCGATTTCCTTCCGTTCGAACCTGTTGAGGTTCTCTTCGAAGGTCTCTCCAGTCCATTGGCCTTGGTCGTTTAAATAATGCCAAAAGCGGATTTGGTCATTATAATGGATTCACTCATTTACTGTACATAGATTCGTAGATTGACTAAGTCAATGGAATTGTCATAATTCGGTATCCTTTTATGATTACATTATTAGGTAGCAACTACTCACCAAGACCATAGAATTTTTGAGTGTAAGGAGAAGTTGTGTGATCTGCGGTATGAAATTGTTTCTCCCATTGCGGGATTCTAATTTCCCTTCAATCAACTCCAGCACAGACATCGTCGTTTCTTTCGATAGTCGTAAACAGGTGTGAAAATCGATATAATCGAGTTAGGATAATTAAAATAATCCGGACGTGGACGAACCGAATCAGGCCTCCGTTTGTATTCTAGAGATTGAACGATTTCCTCATCCGAAAAATCGGAATCAATCTAGTTAACATCGTTGTACATTATGTTTTTTATATTATTATAATATTGTAATATACTTCAGTGGTGGATTCTCTCCCTGGACATGTGTTTCTGGTGGGTACGTATGGTTGTTATGTTATCACGTTTTTTTAGAAAAGTTTTTGTTAAGTTTGTGTTAGAAGAAAATTAATACATATTGTTTTCTCCGTGTTAATTCGTTGATAAATCATTACATTTGGGAACCATTTCATTACAGTAGTTCGAAGTATAGGTCATTTTCACCAATACCTATATGGCAAATCGTTTTGCTTGAGAACGGACCATGCAGCCCTCACATGGTTAGCCTCTTTTCATCGCCCTGAAGGGCAATTGGCACGATGGCTTGAAATGCTCCAGAGCTATAATTTTGAAATAATCCACAGGTCTGGATCAAAACACACAAATGCTGATGGGTTGTCTCGCCGTCCTTGTGGAGACAATTGTAAGTACTGTGCACGTAGGGAGCAAATAGAGAACACCCCAGAGATCCAAATGGTGCAAATACTTCTTGAAGACAACAATTTTCAAGAAGACCCAATGATAAAACAAGTCGTAACATGGATAAAAAAGGGGATACGTCCAGATAACGAAGAGCTCTCGAATGCAGATCCGAAAATCAGACAACTCGTCCATCCATGGGACTCCCTTGAGCTGAATGAAGGAAAGCATTTATGGATAGAGAAGACGGTACATACAAGAAAACAGCTCGTGGTCCCACAAATACGTGTTCAGCAAGTTTTAAAATTGTGTCATGATAGTCCGACAGGGGGTCATTTCGAATTCTGGAAGACGCTGGCCTGAGTCCGACAGACCTACTTTTGGATAGGCATGACGTCTGATATACGTTCTTGGTGTCGAACTTGTCTGTTATGCAGGAAATTCAAAGGACCAGGACGCACCTACCCAGCACCCCTTCAACAAATGACTGTAGGAGCTCCTTTTGAGAGGTTAGGAGTAGACATTCTGGGGCCATTCCCGAAGACTCGGAGAGGAAACCGATATGTCCTTGTGGCGGCTGACTACTTCTCCAAGTGGCCAGAAGCAATAGCACTGCCCAATCAAGAGGCTTCAACGATAGCAACAGCCCTAGTAGAACAGATTTTCAGTCGCACTGGTGTACCCTTCGAAATCCATACGGACCAAGGACGGAATTTTGAAGCAACCTTGGTAAAGGAGGTAGGAGAAGTTCTAGGGATGCATCGGACACGCTCCACAGCCTTACACCCTCAATCGGCTGGACTGGTAGAACGTTTAAATCGCACTTTGACTAAACATCTAGCCATGTTTGTTAACAAAAACCAAGATGACTGGGATGATAAGATTCCCTTATTCTTGATGGCTTACATATCAACACAACATGGGACTACTGGCTTCTCTCCTGCACAAGTGGTCTGTGGAAGAGATCTCCATTTACCCGAAATTCTGATTCGCCCTCCTCAACTATCTAAAGCCTTAAATACTAGGTATGCCTTAGAGCTGAGAGAACGCCTAGATCAGATACGAACATTTGCAAGAGAAGAAGCTCAAATTAAGATGCGCACCCAGAAAGAAGCCTTTGATCGACGGGCCAGAGCACCACTACTCCAGGAAGGTGATTGGGTATGGGTATATGAGCCAAAGAGAACTATGTAATATACTTCAGTGGTTGCTTCTCTCCCTGGACATGTGTTTCTGGTGGTTACGTATGGTTGTTATGTTATCACGTTTTTTTAGAAAAGTTGTTGTTAAGTTTGTGTTAGAAGAAAATTAATACAAATTGTTTTCTCCGTGTTAATTCGTTGATAAATCATTACAATATATATTAAATTATTATTACTGTTACACGTTATAACCTCTCTACAAACGTTATCCGCCGGATAAATTGCTAACTGAGGGAGATGAGTCTCATGTAAGGATACCAAGCAGATAGCTGTATCTTGCAGGTAAATGTGAGTTGATTAACAGCCAACGAGAAGTTGTCCGAGGCCTCTAGTTACCTAGAGTTTGCCTGGGCTTCGTCTGTGATTGATAAATGGCCTCTTACCCAACTCATGTGTCATGAGGACATGCTGCACAGCTGAAGCTATTTCTTCAGAAATTTGCTTAAAGTAATATTATCTAGTAATTATTTTATGTAATTAAAAGCAATAGGTAATAATAAAAGAGTTTTACCTGCAGCACCCTCTTGGGTAAACCAGTTTTTTGGGAGAGCTGCTTCAAATCTTTAGCGTCGGGGTTGTGGTTGATGGCGAAATAGGACTTCATCGTTCGGAGCTGGTGGTGCTTGAAGGATGTCCGCATCCTTTTCGTCCTTTGGTGGTGAGTGCCGTTTCCGCTCAATCCAGGCGTCCCGGGACCGAACGCCACGTCGAGATACGATTCGGCGTTGAGGTCTGCAAATTAAATTTAAACAAGGAAAATTAGATTTCAACAATTCTTGTAAAGATACAACCAAAAAAGTTCCATTCGTGTGGGTGAATTTTCACAAACTATCTATCGTATTACAATATGTTAAATCGTATTGAAATTTGAACAATTTCGGTAGAAAGAAATAGTTAAAAACCAATTTTATGGCAAAAAAAGTCATTCTAAATAAAATTCGGCAAGTCAAAGGAGATTTTGGATTTTTAGATTTTCTTGCAGTTTTTATACATTTTTATTCAAATATTAATGAAATCTAAGTACGTTTTTCAGCATAATTTTGAGAAAAAATGTTTAAATTTAATTGTAGACAATTTATTTTTACCTAAACTTCTGTTAAAAAACATACATTTAACAATTTTTGGCAGTTTTAGCCATTTTTAGTGATTTTTTGAGGAAGCACATTTGTCAAAATCTGACCAATTCAATGTGCTCGAAAATTGTTGGCCAACGAACTAATAATTTCGTTTGGAACGCTTGATTGTTTGGCGCAAGAACGGTATTTTTATCCCAATCCTAAGGAGAGTTATCGTCTGAAATGTCACATACATGAACACATATATGAAAAAGCGCAAACTTCAGGAATCGTTTCAGAATACCTCAAAATGGATTTCAATGAAGAAATTTTTCAAAAAATTTGATTTTAAAATTTTCCGAGCCATTGCAATAGTTTCATTTCCTACGAAAATTCGCTAAAAATGGTATACCACACGACAAATACTAGCGATTCAATCAATAATTTATTGAACATATTTTTAGGAATGCTTATGAGGAACCGCCACACAGTGAGGCGGGGGTTAGGGAGAGTTGGCCTTGGGGGGGGGGGGGGGGGGGGTTGCCAATATCGCATATATTGTGACCTACATGCATTCCAAAGGTCGTCACACAATATTTCTCACTTTGCATGATTAGAATTAGCTAGTAAGATTCATAAGGACACAACCGAATATTGAATTCGACAGTATAGTAAGAGGAAGTATCACTAAAATAAGTTTATTTTTAGAATTGGGCGACTATTCGTTGTGCATCATCATGATTGAAAGTGATTGGGGCAACTCTCAGTTCCGATTGACCTGAAATTACAAAAATGATGGCTCGAATATTTGTTCAACGAATATAGAAATCGTAGAAATTTGAGATTGCTTAAAATCACACAACAAAAAACTAAATCGTAGAGATTTAAGATTGCTTAAAATCACACAACAAAAAACTAAACCCATGGTTTCACCCGGGGGAACTATAAAATTCCGTTGCTTAGCCGTGCCGATTCCGGAGCAAATTAAATGTGAAGCAGTTGGACCATTGAAATTATTCTCAACTCAAAAAAAATTTGGCAGCAGAAAAATGTTAATGGAAGTTATGAAAACGTCAAAAGTTTGCATTTTATGCCTATATTCAGTACCCTTCATCGCGATTAAGATAATATTGTGGTCAGCATGGAGTTTCCTATAAGAATTGCTGATGAAATGATTTTTTTTCTTTTTTTCATCAATATCTTAGTGCATGATTTGGTTCACTTTTACTTTAAACTACCACTAAATTCTGGCCTGCCATCAGAGCTAGAGTTGGTCTCATTTGCTACAAAATTTAATTTTCTACAACTTTTCTGTTGACAAAATACATTTTAAGCGGTGCTAAAGTTCTGTGTATTGCTAAATATTTTGAAAAACAAAGTTTGCATGTTGAATCGCTATCTAGTCTGAAACCAAGGATTATGTATAAATATATATATATTTATTTATGTAGGTATATTCCTTCCTTATGTATATTATTTATGTAGATTATGTATGTATGTATTTTCCTCAAATGTAACAAATTGAATTGAAAGCTCAAATTTCGAGACTTTTGCTCAAGTGATGAGTACATCAAACGAAACCGAAATGCCGCAGGTTGTTTTTGATCTCATAACAGAGATGACATTAAATTTCGAATATTATGCATTAACTTCGAAATGAGCTCCCGAATAGTCTTGTTTCAAGTTCCACTCCATTAAAAATACCGGTAACAATGGCTATAACGTTATAGGCATGTTGCTACTGTCGGCGGTTGCGACAAGTCGCCATACACAATGGGCCATAAGAATAAAATGCGTAATGTGGGGGAGTCTTGAGGTGCAGCGGACCGAAATTATTATAATTACCGAACGAAATGGGACGATAGCCCAATTAAAAGATTGGTGGTGTATCGATAACAAAGCAAAACAACACATTAGGATATTTATGTCACGAAATGACAACACCGGCGCTCGGGAGGCAGAAATAGTTTTTTTCTAGACTTAGACATATAAGCGCGTCTTATCGGAAATTACGCGGTGATACCGAAAATATCCAATATTCCTATACCCAAAATACATTAATTGTGTATTTTCAGGTCATAATTATGACGCTTTTCAAAATATTTAGAGATGAACCACCAATTAGAAACGCTCAAAAACCTTCATGCATAACAGATAAGTTGAAGAAAATTAAATAAGCATGGAATGAGTCCATCCCAACTCTTCAGCTCTTACTTTACTAGTTTCAAGAGGCCGAGTATCAATTTCAGGGCACTAGGATGTATATGAGACGAGTTAGCTTCATTGCTCACACATCTGATCTGACTCCCTCGCAATCACGAACGCGGTCCTAGGTTGGAAAAGGTTGTGTATCAAATCTCATACCTCTAGGACGTACAAAAGAGAAGTTATGTTCATTTCAAACAAAGCTGATCTGAATACCTTGAGATCACTTTCAGTGGTTTCCAAGAGGCTGTGCACCAAATCTCAGGATGTACATAGTGAACTCATTTTTATCGCTCACACAGTAGATCTGACTTCCTCACAATCACTTCTACACGTCCCCGTGCACCAGATGTCAGGGCTCTGAGATGTACAACAGAGTTGTTAGGTTCATTGCCCACTCAGCTGATCTGAATACCTCGAGATCCCTTTCAGTGGTTCCCAAGAGGCTGCGTAACAGATCTCAGGGCTCTGGGACGTACAGAAGAGAATTCAGCGTTATCGCTCACACAGCGGATATGACTTCCACACAATCACTTCTACACGTCACCAAGACCCAAGTGGCCGTGCACCAGATGTCAGGGCTTTGGGGTGTACAACAGAGAAGTTAGGTTCATTGCCCACCCAGCTGATCTGAATAACTCGAGATCACTTTCAGTGGTTCCCAAGAGGCTGTGCACCAAATCTCAGGGCTCTAGGACGTACATGGGAGAAGTCAGCTTTATCGCTTACACAGCGGATCTAACTCCCACACAATAACTTCTACACGTCCCCAAGAGGCCGTGCACCAGATGTCAAGGCTCTGGGATGTACAACAGAGAAGTTAGGTTCATTGCCCACCCAGCTGATCTGAATACCTCGAGATCACATTCAGTGGTTCCCAATGAGTTGTGTAACAGATCTCAGGGCTCTAGGATGTACATAGTGAACTCAGCTTCATCGCTCACACAGCTGATCTGAGTTCTGCTCAATTACTTCCTCATGTCTCCAAGAGGCTGTGATTTCAGGGCTGTCGAATTTTGGCCTAACGAAAAATAACGATTTGTGACTGGTATTCGTAACACTAAATTTTTAATAATTGCGTAACGCTCGATTTGTGACCGATTTTCGTAACGTAATTTGTGTCATTTTAATACATTAGACCTATGCAATTTATTGTAGTGTGTCGACTCCAAAAGTCGAACTATTACGTTTTGGAAATGATGAGTTCAAAACATAAATGTTTGCAGTCCAAAACTTCAAATATTGCGTTCTAAATTCCTAATTGGATGTTGTTCGGGAATTGTTAATATTTTAGAAACAATGATTTTATTATAAGTTAGATTAAATGTTGTTTGGGGCCAGAGTGTTGGCTCGAATGTTCAATTCATGACAGAGACGTCCATACAAAAATTTGCTGGAGTGTATCAACGAATGAGTTTAAAATGAAGTTGCAAAATCCTCTTGGCTAACATGTCCCCTAACGTTTTTGATCCTTTACATATTCTCTCTAATTAAAATTGTATTAACATCCCGAAAAAAGGACAACTAAGATGGGAGGAAAAAAAAATTGCGGGTAGCGCAGGAGGGAAAAAGCGATCTTTGGACAAAACGCATGTGGACCCTCCGTAATCCAGATTAGGCGTGCGCTTCGGTAAGCAGCTTACGAGGGGTTGAACATATGCTTTATCAAGTTCCAAACAACTTTATATTAAGGAGGGCGGGGTGGGAGCTTCCAGGGGATGAAGTGTAGCCAATCAGAATGAAGAACGCTGATTAAGGGGTGAGGCAGTAAGCGTGCGAAAACAACCAATCAAGGCTAAACGTCTAACCACCCTTGGGTTGGGTTGAGCCGTCCCCAGTGTATTAGCGAACCCTCCAGAAGATAAACATTATACGAACATAGATCAAATAGCGAGGTTAGTTTCGAGAACCGTGTTCTAACTTATTCAACCCGATTTTGTAAGAACATATAATTGCTCTATTTTCATAGTACGAAAATTGTTCGCCACTTTTTGGAATGCTCTCATTTTTCCAACATTTCATGACCTCTAAGCCATGAGTGAAGGAATGCTGATTTATTACTCTAAGTTATAAACTAATGTTGTTTTGTTACCATAATGGAATAATCTTGTGAAAAGAAGGCACTAGGTACATGGTTGGTATACAATTGAGTAGTAGGTACCAACTGGTAAGCAGTAGGTACTAGACATATCCATGATCTTTTGTTTTTCCCATCAAGGCGGTTCATGAGTCTAAATCGAAAGGAAAAAAATCAAAATTTTTTTATTATTACTACAAAATTTTGCTGGTTTCTCCAAACAATTTGGCATATGTACCTAACATAATTGAATTTGAGCAGTTGTAAGCAGGGATAGAATTTTTCAAATATTGAGGAATTGAACACTGTATCCCGAAAATAGTGGCTTTCCGCTGTAAGTACTTTGCTGCTCATGGGTAATAACTTTCGAAAACTACCTATCATTCTTTCGGTCCTTCTATACTATTTCCGATAGATACTAAGGAATCCCTCAGCAGTTACCATCAGCAGTTTCAAATAGCAGCACAAAAGCGTAGCCTAGCATGAAATTGTCAGGGAAAGGCTGTAATTTTGCTGGTTCGGCTGTACAGTCCCGTATCAGTTTTGTTGTTCCCAAAATCAGTACAACACTGCGCATGCGCCAAGGTATATTCCATTAATCATCATTTTCTCACGACCTATACGCCCGATCTCGCTCAAATTTTGAAGATAGTTGAGAAAATACAATTTAACCATCCCATATCAATTTCAACATGATTGTATTCCATTTACCATGATTTGATTGTACCATTTATACATGATACCATTACCAGGTTCTGCGCATGCGCAAATGTAAATCCTTGTAACACACTCATTTTTTACAGTTTTAATCTGATTTTAATTAAATTTTCAGCGAATTAGGCATTGGACAGTTTCTCACCAGTTCGCACATCAATACTTCACTCTGCGCATGCGCTAACGTAACACCTATCAAGCATAATTTTCTCTGTGCGTAAATGACCGATTTTGAGGTTTTACGCTTAATCTTGATTTACTAAGTATCTCACCCAACCATAGAAACCCTCCATGTAATCTTACAAGATTACTTAAAACATTTTAATGATCTAAACATTTTTATTATACGTGGAATCTATTAGCCACACTCAACTCGGCAGACTCTTTTTAATAGTAGGTACACTAGGTTGTTACTCCCAAACTAGGTGTTTATTTATTAGTACCTATTGCGCTACATTATTTATATTATTGTAGTTAATTAATGCGACGTGAATAGTAAAACTTGAGTGATGCGGGTTTTTTCCATGAAATTTCACGTAGATTCCGAATTTGCAATAAAATAAAAGGCTGTTCTCTATCGAAAAAACTAAGCTAGTGCACGTTTGCGCATGTTCTCGATGAGTAATTTTGTCATTTTTCAATTCCACCAAGAAATTATGAAGTATGAAGTTGGTTTTTTTTTTCAGCTCCTACTAAGGGAAAATAAAAGGAAGGAGGGGGTTTAAATAGTTAGCTGAGTGTTATATAGTTACATAGTTAGCTGGATGTTATATATCTATCAAATTAAAATGGCAAATAGTTATTAAAAAAATTTGGTAAATTTAAGTGTTAGCCTGTGCGTGAAAACTTGGTATTCCATGATGGCATAATGATTCGAGGACGAATACAGTCGAATAATATGTGCTTAAAGTCTTCATACGTTTATATTTATTTTACCCAACGTTACCACCAGAAACATTTTAGGCGATTTCTTTTCAAAAATATTAACATAATAATTTCATGTTCCAAGAATTTCTTCTCAAGTCTACTTTATCCAATCAGTCAAAGAAAAAAAGCACTTTATGATCCAACTAATTCTATGATCCAACGAAAACACAATAAAATAAAATAAAAACACTTCTTTTTCATCTGTTTATCCACAGAATTTATCAGTATCCGTGTTGAAGTTCCTTCTAAAAAGTTTCAATTTAACCAAAATACTTACGCTTTGAAACTTTCGGTAGAATAAATATATTTCTTCACAATTTCGTTAAGGCGATGCATTCATTGTGCCTTTTATTTAATTTAGTGTTTTTGGTCATTAAACGGTGAAACGAATTAGGTATTGTTCTAAATACCTACCTACAGTATCGTCGGTATTGAGGTTGTATATTTATAAACATTTTCTTGAACTTCATGCTCTGATAGGTTCGTCTGTTTGTTATCTTCCCATGATTGTTCATCCGTGAATTTTAATAAACAGGGTGTCATTTAAACTATCTATGAACGTTTATATTTATGCATAACAGTGTTGTTTTCTTCATTTCATCGGCTAAATTCAAAATCGAATGCATCGGTGGCACCCGCGGTTTGTTTACGTATTTTTTCAATTTAACGTCTTTCGTTTAGGTTTGCCAACGAGCTCGGCCGTTGTTGAATGGTTCTAAATATAAACGTAGTGATTTCGGCTAATTCTGTTCTGACCGATAGCGAAGGACGAATACGCGTTGTAACACAGCCTGTAACCTGTCACGGACGTCACGGTGTCTTCCCTGGCGTCTTGGAATGGAAAAATGACTCTTGAAGACGGAGGAGGTAATATATGTTTACCGCCCCCCTAAATTTATAACTTCCTTCGATGTCCACCGGTATCTCTGTTGGGCTGCGTACATGCTGAAGACTCCATACGTCATAATATACTTAGAATCTAAATGCACAGAAACACCAATATCACCTAATCATATTCCCACAGCGTGGCGCATTCTTAAGAAGAAGAAAACAATAGTAATATCCAATAACCTCTGAAAATCATCTATGGTCATTATTTAGCTCCATGTTCCAACAACGTGAGCAGAATACATAAGGTGGAATATAGCTTACATCGTGGATAACTCTAATAACGAGTAGTAAGATGAAGAAGGAACCGCCAAATTCTTGATCTAGTTGAACCTATATCTACTCACCGAATTTCGCATTCATTGCACTTTTTTTGGAAACTTTTACTGAGATAGTTAACTGAAATAGTTCAAAATGACCATGCAAATATCCAATTATGGATATCTGCAATTGGCAGATCAGGTACATGACTATACAATCAGTATCGATTGAATCAAACTTTAGGCTCAGGAGAGGTTTCCAAATAAGTGCAATATAATGGGTTGTAAGTTGGCGGTAGAGGTTAGAAACTTGGAGTGAAAAAGTACGTGATGTTAACAGTTTCGTATGTATTTTTGCACTCCTGCGAAAAGATCGAGTCCTAGTGACGTTGATGATAGAGTGGGTTAGTATAGACATTTTAGGATGTGCATCTGATTCTGAAGTCAAAGAGACCGTTGGGCAAAAAACCATGTAAAATACCCTTGTTATTTGTAGGTAGTCCAGTCAGGTGAGTATGCTGTAATCATTGGTTGACATAATATCCTAACATTAAGCAAGAGTAAAAACAAGTATAATGTATAGCGTCTAAAAATGCTATTAGGTGAGACACCGAAAGTGCCAAGACTAATGGATTTATGGGAATGGAGGTTAAGGACAATTAATAAAGTGTGGAGGCTGGTTTGAGAGCAGCAGGGAAGCTTAGCGTGTCCGCAGGCACTTAGCTGAGGAGAGCTAGCGGGGTGGTCTTCCACGATCCTGGGGATACATCTATAATGCCCAGTCCACCCCCGTTCGCTCGGAACGGACCGTCTTTTTGTCACCCCGCGACTGCGCATTTGACTTTGCATCAGCATAATTGACCGGACGCCTCCTCTGAGTTTGCAGTCCATCGTCATGCGAAAATAAGGGACCAATAGAAATGAACATGCGATAGCGTTGCACTGATCCCTATTTCTCGTGTCAGTGAACACCTGCAGTAACAGCTCCTCCTACTATCGGAATACCGTGGGTGATATGTGTTGTGCTGTTATAGGATACCCTACCACTCCAGAACGTTTGGCAACAGACTTCTGTGGTAAAACATTACAACCAAGGTTGAGGCTGATAAAACAGGGTGAGGCTCTTGCTCAATAAAATAATTCTTTTCCCTGAACCCTTCAAATATGGGTACAACAGGATTTTTCAGCTGGGCCTTCCTCAGTCAAACGGCCTATGCCCTTTATAAAATTCTGCGGAAATTGCAGTCACATACTGTATTATGCGCAATTATTCCTACAATAATCCCATAAGCCCCCTATTGGCCAGGCTGCTTTCCACACATCTTAATTCTCAACTTAGGTTCTGTAGTTTAGTGGTGCTTTTGTAAAGAGTTAGAAAGCGTCCAATCAGAATGTCGTTTTGATTTCTAGTGGGCAGGAATGCTTACAATTCTAGTAATGATTGGGTTTTAAGAAGTGTAAAACTTAAACTAAAGTAGAGTAAACTAGAGACACACTAATGGGACATTTTTTAGAACTCTTCATGATGAAGTGGTATATATTTCCTCCCCCCTACCCCTCCCCTACCCTCAATAAAAAACCATGAAGTTACAAATTATTGATTGTGTGGAATTATTTAGGATAATCTTACATATGCTAATTAGGTATGTATTATAGTATGTATGCAATGCAATGATTTTTATATTGACATAAAAATCAGAAAAATAATGAACTTAACTTCTTGGGAACACGTTCCAGTACAAAGAAAAGAAACAAATATTTAATTATTGTCTTATTTTTTCCGCGAATATATCACGCGAATGTAGGCAATGCTCGTGTTGTGGCGCAAGATTCACTCATGCCCGCCTTGTATATATGCTTACTTTAGCCAAAATAAACAATATTAACTACTAACAACTATTGACAACTATTATTAAACTATTGGAAAATACTCGGAGTTTCTTAAGATATCAATCATTTATAAGAATCATGTTCATCACACAACGCGGGCTGCGGTTGGTTTACATACATGACGATGTTTCGGTGCAATAAAATTTCTCTTCCTCCGATATCTAGTATCAAGTATTGGACCTATATCCCTCGTTAACGAAGTATTTCTTTCTGAAAATTAGGGACTTGATAAACATCATAGAAGAAAGTAAAATACTTCGTTCGAGGGAAATTGTCTACAGGTCGGTCTTTTAGATATTTTCAAAAGAATCTTTAAAATTACCATTTGAATAGCCATTAATTTATTCAGTTGTGTTGTGATCGTAGTTTTCTACATCGATATTCCATAACCCATTTAATATTAATATTAAACAATAGCACTGGAATAATCTCATCTTACCTAAATTTGAGGCCTTTTGAGACTGTTACTTAAATTTGAAATTTTCCTCGTGTTAACCAATCACTAACTTTCCTCTGACTTCTTATTTTATATCTACTGCACGCAGTAAATGTCTGGCACATGAATGATTCGGCGAAAGTTGGTATAGAGATCATCTTCGTGGTAGATTCAATATTCGTTTATGAGAGTTCTTAGAAGCCTAATGGTGATTTGTTGTGATGAATCCGTAATTTTCCCGGGACATTCCAGCTACGGAAACCAAAGAATTCTCCATTTACCAAGGCCTTCACCCGTCCAGGAATTACACTGTATCCGTCGCTATGAGAAACGCCGCGGACGTCGGACCGCCTGCAACTACTGTGGTTACTACTCCACCTATGCCCCACAGTTTATAACCAACCATTTGAGTAATCCGTATGACTTGCCTGCCTATATATATCTACATGCATGAATAGGGGCGATCAAGAGTGATCAATAACTCTATGGAGGGGAGACGTACGGGAATAACGTACCATAGGTATATTTTTTCAAAAGGAGGGAGTTGCAACGATTCTTACGAAAGATTCTGCAGAGTTACTCAAATACCATTTTCTTATGGAGAACACGTGTAGTAGGACGTCAAAAATAATCTTCTTCAAATTGCAAACAAAGTAATGTTGCTACTTTTGAACGATACATGTGGATGGCGTCGTACATTCAGAGTATCATTTGCAGACTTTTAGTGGTACTATGTAGCATACTCATTATAGTAGACTTGACTGAAATAGAAGCTGTGAGCAATCGAAATTCATGCAACTGGTAGGAGAGGAAATAATAATATAGTTTCGTAGTCAAGTTCACCCTCTGATTAACTAAGTGGCAAACTTGGTTACCTTCCAATGTTTGTCTTGCACCATTGACTTTGCTCCCAACTGGTCCCCACGTTCAGCAAACTTGAAAATACCCAACTTCACGAAACACGACTTTCGAATCAAGTCATTCGTCCGTTCTCAATTTATGCAAATCGGAATATTCCGCATTATTTCACCGCAGTGAATACGACATTGCATAAGTCACATTTCTTGCTGTAAGAACGATTATCCTCACTAGCAAATGTCGTTGCGAAAAAAGGCCGTTCGTCTTCTGTGTTCGTGATTCACTGCACGTGAACCTTGGTAGGAGAAGACAGTTTGACCGCATTTATTTTTTCTCTATCGCGAATATCTCGAGACTCTGTTGCGCTTTGGTGAACTTCTCGACCTTCCGCTGGTAATCTGAGTGCCTCGCAGACGTAATCCGGCCTATTGGAGGGCAATTCATCGGGATTAAGAGAGCTCTATCCTGAATGATGAGGTTTTTCTATGGACAGGGTGGAATTCTATACTTGCCGCGTGTCGGTCTTGTTTACTTTCGGGCCTCTGGAGGATTTTAGTTTGACGGTGGTCTAATCCTCTTTTGAATCAGCTGCACTAGAGATTATTACGAATATACCTACCGTTTGCAACCAACTGATATTTAATGTCCTATGGAAACATGATGTTCCTGAGAAAATATCTCTCTGAAAGCAAAAATATCCTATTCTAAACCGGTAGACATGACCAAAGACCATCGGGAAATCATAGTGTTGGGGCTTGCGTTATCCATACCCCGTGTCTCAACAATAATATAGATATTGCTTGCTTCCGAGTCTACCCATTGGTAGCGGAAGCAGTTTCACTTTCAAGAGATAGGGGAAAAATTGCAAACAAACTACACTGAATTTTGAACTGAACCAGGGATTATTTTAATTTCTCCCTTGATGGGAAAAACAAAAGATCATGGATATGTCTAGTACCTACTGCATACCAGTAGGTACCTACTACTCAATTGTATACCAACCATGTAGTGCCTTCTTTTCCCAAGAATATTCCATTATGGTTACAAAACAAAATTAGTTTATAACTTAGAGTAATAAATCAGCATTCCTTGACATTACAATGGCTTAGAAGTCATGAGATGTTGTGATAAAATGAGAGCATTCCAAAAAGTGGCGAACGATTTTCCTACTATGAAAACTATGGGAGTTACTCTTCCCTAGTAACTCATAGGTTGTACGTAAAAAAATCAATAGAAATTCTACCTAGCCTTCACTTTTCGAGTTAATAATAATCTTAAATGCCGGAGCCTTGAATTTTTTGTGGAAAAAAAAAGTGTCGCAAAAAATTCCTTGACCTCCAGCCAAAAGACATATCAAAGTAAAAAAAAATTTAAGAAGCAAAAAATCTGAACTCTACTACAACTTTTTGAACCAGCATTTAACGTTTTAGACCATTCTGACCAACATGCATTCCGTCTGTGTCTGTGTGTCCGTAAATTCTTGCAGGAAGCTTTAATTACTCTACAGTTTTCAACCGATTTTGATGAAGTTTTCAGGGAATGTTCGGGTTAAGCTGTACTTTTGTTGGTGTCACAATTTCATGATGAAATTCTATCTAAATATGTACGGTAAAGGTAACCTTTTTCCCAACCATGGATAACTGAACATAAGAAATGTCTTAGCTCCATACTGTGCCCAAAAAATGGTAACATAAAAATTAGAAAATTGGAAATACAAAAATTCAGATATAGTATACGGGTGAGATATTTTTTGTACATAATTCACCATTGGCTATAGTATTTGACCAAGTCTGCGGTTTGACTAGTATAAGTGTGATGTGTTCGTAATTATTGTTGAGTTCTTTAGGTCGATGCGGATGGATTTTACCTGTGAGTTTTGCCTAAATTGAGTAACAACAATACAAAAATCCCCACAAAATGAGGTATTTTTACGTACATATACCGAATAATAGGTCCTCTTAGCGAATTTCCGATTTAAAAAATCACTAAAAATGGCCAAAAATCGTTAAACTTATATTCTTTAGCAGAATATTGCTCAAATAAAGTTTATTAACTATAAAATAGAACATTACAAATTTATGTGCAAAATTATGCGAAAAAAATTAATTAAATTCCAATGATATCTGTTTAAAAAAATCTATAAAAACTGCAAAAAAGATAAAAATTCTAAATCTGTGTTTGAATAGCAGATTATTATTTAGAATACGTTTTTTGCCATAAAATAATAGTTCACGATTTCTTTGTACTCAAAAAGCTCAAATTTCCAAGCAATTTAACATTAAACAAGACGATAATTTACGATAATTCGCTTATACGATCATACTGCATCACAGGAACTTTTCAAATCAAAGTGGTTCACATCCTACCATCTTCAGTACATCCTGCATCAAGATTTATCAAACATGTTAACTGACCCCATGTTATTTATACGTATCGTAGGTACTTGTTGGTAGTTTTCGTTTTTGAACAAAGTAAACTATTCCCTTCGTATTTTATTTTTACTCCCTTCGCACCCCCTTCGCTGCTACACCATCCATCTACACACCCCTCCACTTTATCTTTATTGCTCGTTTGCCTTCCTCTTTACAGCTCTCCCGCGTCTTCTTGTTGGATTCCTTCACGCGAAAGCCATTCAAACTTTGACCAGGCTCTGAGTCTCGAGGTCATTAACATATTAATTGAACGGGGAAATACGAAAAAATAAATAGAGAGACCTGAGCCGTCTTCACCCTCTGGTTTTTAACCCCTCACAAGTTACGAGGTCCGTTCTTTTACTGCCCTCCAACCCAAATTAGGCTCTTCGCCCTTGGACAAATTGAATCGGTAGTCATTGGGCCAGGCCTAACCATATTTTAAAACCACTCCCAGAAAAAAAGGAATAACTCGTTTTTGCACCACTATTTTTCTTCTTACAATCTTATTTTGACGGGTGGATAAGTTATACTTGCAGATATTTGAAACTGCTAGGCTTAATTTTCCAGTCCAGTCTTTGTCTGAATACACTTTGATTATTTAATATCCATCCATTCTGATGTTCAATATAGAAGAAAGCTGAGTGTCCATAATTTAGCTTAGATATTTCTCCTTGTATTCGTAGCATTGTATCTGTATAAAAACGCTAATGGTGCGAGGCCTTACACAGCTTTTCCAAAATATATTTAACTTGTAAGAGGTTCTCTAAAATTTGTATGTTTTGTAGGAAAATAAAAATACCGTAAAATTGGGTGTGACTCATACCTTCCTGTGTCCGTAACATGAATGTGAAATGTTTTGAATGAACTTAAAAGATAAACCATACAATCCTTGTAAAAATCAGTGAAATCGGATTTTAGAACTCATGATTGTTACTAGAAATGTATTAAGATTTGCACATGCGCTGCAGCTGCTAATGGTAGGATCATGGTTACACATATGGAGTAATCAACCAACCACCCTGCAAGCGAGATCAGACGAATAGGCAATGAAGACAGTTTTACGTTTGCGCGTTTACATCAGTGAAAATTATTAGTTTTTGGGTGATGAAATTTAATGGGGACCATCCCCAGCCGGACCCTCACACATCTAGACATTTTGATAAATAATATCAGATGAAAACTGTGATGGCAATGCTTGTTACAACGAGTTCACTTTAGCACATACGCTGCAACTAATAATGATACGGTCGTCATGCATTTGGTACGGGATGATTTAATCAATCCTTCCTAAGCAGCAATCCTCCAAATTTGAGCGAGGTAGGACCCAAAGAACGTGAGAATATTATTCTAGTTGGATTTTACGGTTGCGCATGCCGGAGTGAGGTAAGTATTGATTTGTGAGCTATGAAACTGATACGAGACATGTACAGCCTGACCCGCACGTACCCTGAAAATTTCATTAAAGTCAGGTGAAAACTATCTCGTTAAAAGGATTTGGAGAAACACGAACAGACACACACACACAGGTAGACACGATACCAAATTCGTTCAAAATGGTGTACATGTAAAAAGTGAGTGGAAATTTTGATTTTAGAGAAACACTATTTTTCCCCCTCTCTCGAAAGTGGAACAATGCTTCCGCTAACTAGGTAGGCTCGAAAACTAAATGCAATTTTCAGCAGTTTCACAGGATTACAAGAATTTGTGGACACCATGAACACACATAAAAATACACACAGACACAAAACAAAAGTTATTCAGAATGGTCTTAAACGCGAGAGGAAACTCTGATTTTGGAGAGGAAAGAAATTCATTTTCCGAAAATGAAAACAATGCTTCCGCTACCTATAAGTAGACTCGGAAGCGAAAAATCCAACTGTGATGATCAGAAATCATCACTTCTGTTTACCCGTTCTACCATACACACAGTTGAATATGTCCTATTAACAATTATGCTATGACGCAGGCGTTCCACTGGTTCATTAACATGAAATACTATCCACGATCTTTGTTTCTGCCCAAATTTTCAATTTTCAAGTTTTTTAGTACGTAGTTGGCATCAGGAAGTACGGATAGAGCTAAGACCTAAAAAGGTTTGCGCTGATTAGATTTTTAAACCAAAGTTGCGAATGATGATACACTCGATCTAACAGTCACAAAGACCACTCACTGGTTTTAATGAATCTTGCACGAGCTGACTTCTCGAGTGATTTCGATGTAGATTCGAGCGAATATAAGCCCCGCTCAAGGTTTACGATGGATTGAGTTTTTCAGCTGAATCGCGGGAAATAACGCGCAGATAGCATTCATAATTATTATGAATAATAAGTGACTATCAACATTGTGGGATATCGACGAACGTTAATCATATAAACCTGTTCTACGATGCCCTCATCATCACGCTTTTAGTTGGTATGTTGATATAGAAGGACCGCGATGTCTATCAAGATGTAGAGGAAGACAAGAGAGGTGAGGGAGGGGGGGGGGGTGTTAATCTCCCATTTTTCAAAACAATGATAGCCATGTTACATGAGATTGAATAAGTGTTACATGTTCCTTTCAGTTTGAGACATGCATTGCGCTGCAAAACTGGTGGTTTGATCACAGCATAATGAAGAGCGGAATATTTTGTGTGAGATTATGTCGCCTGTCAGAGGGAACTGCTGTAAGGGGCTAGTAATCATTGAGCCTTCATCGACTGAGCCTAGCCTATGAAGAGATCTTGTATGCCGTGGAGTTTGGGAGCCTCAAAGAGATGCGTTTTTTGATGTCCGTATCGTTTACACTGACGCTCATTTCTCATTGCAGCAGAAGCAGGAAAAAAATTTCATTTAATGCATTGGTGTGTTCGCTGAGATGAGTGCCATGCAGTGAACTGGCTGAAAAACGGAGAAAGGCACTGGCTACAGTGCAAGGTTCGCTAAGGACCACAGTTTATTTTTCAGTAATCCGAACTACCTCCATGTGCATACAAGGAAACAGAAAGAAGCTGAGGAGTAGTGAGGAGCTGCTGGATTTTGTGGATGGTGCAGTTCTTTGTGTGGGACTCTGAGCAGCTTGCTCACACTCTGAAAGATACGACAAACACATACGCAAGGATAGCTGATATGGATCATCTCATCCTCACGGCTATAACAGATTGTGACTAAAATGACTAAAAATTAATAAAATGTTCCATAAGATATGAAATTAGTTTGTGACAGAACACCGTAATAGTCCAACATTGATGGCACGAACAGACATGCTAGAATAAAGTCCTGATAATTTTATCAGACTTAGCCCAGTAATTTCTATGTTCTTAATTCTGCATAGTGGCCTCAGACCAACAACGATCCAATCATGGCGTAATTAACACACAACCATTGGTCTTCCTAATCTTTCAACTGCCCTTCTAGAGCGAAGTCCGGACATCAACCTGGCACGAATTTGTAGGATTGAGTTTCATGGAAACCGTGATTGAATTAGTCAGCTCAACTTCTGTGAATTTCATCAAACATTGTAATTTAGTAGGCATTGTGTTGACTGGAGTAATGGAATAGTACAGATATGCCCTCATGGAAAGACAGGAAGCAAAACTGCTTTGCAAATCATACGCGTGAATTTTGAATATTGAGGACGAACGATATCTTCAACTCCGGTCACAACTTTTAGGAACATAGGCCAAGCCAATAGTTAGGCTCTTAACCAATAATGCATGGTGTGGCCAGTTCCAATTTGTATCTTTACCGTTCCTACCTAGTAAATAATTTTATTTTATTCCTAAATTAGCGGGATTCCACTGTACTTTGGGAATCAGCTTCTACGGGGACGTGGTGATTTGTGAGGGTGATTCGAACAAGCCGAGAATCATCCATCCCACGACTTTTCATCAACCTTATTGTAACTTAGTAGGTATTGTGTTGACTGGAGTAATGAAATAGTACAGATATAGTCTCATGGAAAGATAGGAAGCAAAACTGCTTTGCAAATCATACGCTTAAATTTTGAATATTGAGGACGAACGATATCTTCAACTTCCGGTCACAACTTATAGGAACATAGGCCAAGCCAATAGTTAGGAGAGATGTCTCTTAACCAATAATGCGTGCTGTGGCCACTTCCAATTTGTATCATTACCGTTCCTACCTAGTAAATAATCTTATTTTATTCCTAAATTAGCGGGATTCCACTGTACTTCGGGAATCAGCTTCTACGGCGACGTGGTGATTTGTGAGGGTGATTCGAAAAATCCGAGAGTCATCCATCCCACGACTTTTCATCAACCTTGTTATAATTTAGAAGGTATTGTGTTGACTGGAGTAATGAAATAGTACAGATATGGCCTCTTGGAATGACAGGAAGAAAAACTGCTTTGCAAATCATACGCTTAAATTTTAGATATTGAGGACGAACGATATCTTCATCTTCCGATCACAACTTTTAGGAACATAGACCAAGCCAATAGTTAGGCGAGATATCTCTTAATCAATAATGCATGCTGTGGCCACTTCCAATTTGTATCATCACCGTTCCTACCTAGTAAATAATTTTATTTTATTCCTAAATTAGCGGGATTCCACTGTACTTCGGGAATCAGCTTCTACGGCGACGTGGTGATTTGTGAGGGTGATTCGAACAAGCCGAGAGTCATCCATCCCACGACTTTTCATCAACCTTATTATAATTTAGAAGGTATTGTGTTGACTGGAGTAATGAAATAGTATTGATATGGCCTCATGGAAAGACAGGAAGCAAAACTGCTTTGCAAATCATATGCGTAAATTTTGAATATTGAGGACGAACTTTTAGGAACATAGGCCAAGCCAATTTATGGTTTGGCGACATGTCTCTTAACCAATAATACGTGCTGTGGCCACTTCCAACTTGTATCATCACCGTTCCTACCTAGTAAATAATTTTATTTTATTCCTAAATTAGCGGGATTCCACTGTACTTCGGGGATCAGCTTCTACAGCGACGTGGTGATTTGTGAGGGTGATTCGAACAAGCCGAGAGTCATCCATCCCACGACTGGAGCGCCCCGCCCGTTTTCGCCGCCGACCGGAGGCACCCGGGAGGTGGGAGCAGATGCCCAAGAACCGCAAACCGGTTGTTCGGACTCTCCATAAAAGCACCTAATGGTCTTCCGTTGTGTGGGTGACCTCTGACCTCCTCGCTTCAACCCTTCGCCCCTTCCCTTTCGTCTCGTAAGAGCGAATAAATAGAGGGAGACAAAAAAAGAGGGAAAAAAAAGGTGGTGAAAAAAAGCCCTGAAGGGGTTATACGTGTTGGGTCGAAACCCCCCCGCTGCGCTTTTCACCTAAAGCACTTCCCCCTTTGAGTGAAAGGATAACAAACTAACAACCCGCAATAACACAAGTCTCTTGTCAATGTGACGGTGGTGGGGGAAAATATTCATTGAAACTGTTTGGACTAAAAACCCGTCTGCCCATGTGTCATTCTTTCTTATCTTCATAAAGAGTTGTACAGCAAAAAGAAGCTAGAACTGCGCAAATCATACTGAACAAACCTCCACAAGAAGAACGTCAGGGTTTTACGGATTTAGCTAATAGAACTGCATGGCCTGCAGAACCTTGGAGTGGGAGGAAAGTTAGCATAGAGAAACGGTTTTGAGAGCTTGCATTGTAGTGATATATACATACATATACATATACATCCATACAAGAATGCACAGACACCCGTTATGACCAATAATATCGAGGCTTCCTCCATTGAGTGAAAGATAACTAGCAAACAATCCGCAATAACACAAGTCTCTTGTCAATGTGACGGTGGTGGGCGGAAATATTCAGTGAAACTGTTGTGACGGAAAACCCCTCTGCCCTGTGTCATTCTTATCTTCATTAAGAGTTGTTACAGCAAAAAGAAGCTAGAACTGCGCAAATCATACTGAACAAACCTCCACAAGAAGAACGTCAGGGTTATAGTGGATTTAGATAATAGAACTGCATACCCTGCAGTACCTTGGGGTGGGAAGGAAGTTAGCATGGAGAAACGGTTTTGAGAGCTTGCATTGTAGTGATAATACACTTACAGGAGAGTCTATACATTGGTTTCTACCTCATTCATACAAGAATGCACAGACACCCTTTATCAGCAATAATATCGAGGATTCCTCCATTGAGTTAAAGATAACAAGCAAACAATCCGCAATAACACAACTCTCTAGTCAATGTGACGGTAGTGGGGGAAATATTCAGTGAAACTGTTGCGACGGAAAACCCCTCAGTCCACGTGACATTCCTTCTTATCTTCATAATGAGCGTTTACAATGAAAAGAAGCTAGAACTTCGCAAATCGTGTCGGACAAACCTTCCCAAGTGAATGGAGAACGTCAGGGTTGTACTGGATTTCGCCTAAAGGACTGCATAGCCTGCAGAACTCTGGGATGTGAAGGAAGTTATTACAGGAAAACGATTTAGAGAGTTTGCATTGTGTTGATAATGCACTTAATGTAAAGATCTATACATTGGTTACTACTATAAATCATTACTAACAACCCTTCCATGCAAAAATGTACAGGAAATACGTTTTTGGCATTATTTTACAGGCATTGATTTTGGAGGTTCCTTTGAATGAAAGGATAACGAATGCGTTGATGGGGGGAAATATTCATTGAAACTGTTGTGACGGAAAATCCCTCAGTCCATGTGTCATTCTTTCTTATCTTCATAAAGAGCTGTTACAGCAAAAAGAAGCTAGAACTGCGCAAGCCATGCTGACCAAACCCCCCCAAGAAGAATGTCAGGGTTTTACTGGATTTAGCAAATAGAACTGCATAGCATGCTAAACTCGGAAGTTTAGGAAAACGGTTTAGCGAGCTCGCATTGTAAAGATAATATACTTAACACAAGAGTCTACAAATTGCATTTTACAATCAATCACCATAAACAACGCATCCATGCAATAATGTACGGAAAATCCCTTTTCGGCAATAACGTGGAGGCCTTTAGAAACTTCTCCGGAGAAAGAGAGGTCCCGTGTGAAATTCAGTGGATTAATTTGGATTTCGGTAACTGTAATCTTGATTCGCAGGTAATTGTTAGTTTCAGAATTTAACTCAAAGTTCCACGATTTAAATGGATATATCCAGCATGTTGTGAATATTAATATATTCACTAATAAGAACCGTATCCATACCTAGATACTTTCTGATAACAAATTGCTTTACACAGTTTCGATTAGTTGGCTGACAGTAGATTAGAGTACCAGACTGTCGCCAGAGCTGTATTCATACGTTCCTTTTAGATGCTCTCAAATAACTGGGAACATGTATATCAAAAAGCCAAAACAAACTTACCTACTGAAATTTCTGCTTCAGACATTTCCATCCAAAGTAGCAACGATTTGGTTGTATGCGATAATCATCAGAAAACTGAAACGCTTGCATACGAGTCTGCAACGCATTGGGACATTTTCATGTGTTTACCTATGAATGGTCAACGTCATTTCTGATGGTCATAATCATCGTTGTGGCCACTTGGGACAATTTTTTTCGTGACGATTTTTTTGTTATGTGCCATATGAAAGACATGAAAATGTCAAAAAGAATCGTCAATCGAAACCTATTTGTAACCATTCAACTTACACAAATATATTACTTCGATATTATAAAAGTAAAATATTGTAAACACCAATGTAAACTACATTTTACTGGAATCCACTTGAATCTAGTGGATAGGTTTCGAGAAATATATGGGACATTTGGTCTACAGGCAGAGCCTTCGGTTAAAGCCGAACGTAAATCTAGAACTTTGAGGACTACATATTTCATTTTTAGATACTTTGTACGTACATATAGATCCTGGATTTAAACACAACGGTTCTAATATGGCGCATTTAAAAATACAGGATTGGATCGCACTGATCACCGACGAATTGTTTTGAATTTCTTTTGGTAATATTGAGTCTATATTCGATGTAATAGGTTCTCTTGCCAACAGACAGTTTCTGTATTTTTTTAATGAAATTGGGTTCGTCCGTTCCACATAAATAAATAAATAGTAGTCAATTGCAGATCTTTCCTCGGAATCACGCCATTTCGACGATGTTCGAACTGCTCAGCACAGAGCTAATCATGAATTTTATCTATCTAACGGGTAATTTTCTAATGAAACATGAAAAAGAAGCCCATATAAGATTATAAAAAAAAGTTGTTCAACAAATAGATAAACAGGGCAGGGTTTTTAAATCTCAATGAAATGCTTCATTGAAAAAAGTCTAAATCCCTATCGAGAGGCTTAATCCCGTCAAGTGGACGGACAGTGATAGGATTCCATTGAGGAGGATGAAGAGGGCCCCGCATATTGTTGTGAGTCGAGTGGGATACCGGGAAGAGGGGCAGAGGGTTTATAATAAAGGGCGAGAGCGGTATTTAGTCAGGAAAGTACTTAACACCTTCGGTTTACTGTTCAAGAAGGACCCTATCCTCTTCGAAAAAGGGTGTCGTAAACTCTAGAGCCTCCTCCAACTGGTTTGTTGGTTTTATTTGAGGCCCTTTGCCCATTCGTGGGCTTCTCCATTACATAACGATTCGAAGGTGGAAAAAGCAATAACGAGGTTTTATGCCTTGGCGAGCGTAGGTCCCTGTTTGGTGGTGCAAGGGGGAGGGGTGGGGGAGAAAAATAAAAGAAACAAAGCTGGACTTACAATTGGATCAAAAAATATTGACGTACCATCCAAGAGAGTAGGTAATTACGCTTAAGAACATGATTCTGATTATGCGATAAACCTTCAAAGTTTTAATGGGACTGGTAGTAAAATTGCCAACCATAGTTATGAGATTGAAAAGGTTAGTATGTGCGCTGTTCGTAGGTATCATCATCAGAACACATATAAGTAGATGTAGATGTACAGAAAAACTCTCAGGGTGTGGTTATTTTGGGCCCCAAGCACGGAAGCCTGGTGCCTTATTGTACTTTTATGAGAGTTTTGCGTTTAATTGTTCGCTTCGAATAGACATATTTGGGGTTTGTACCCCAAAGAGTTCAAATCTGCGATAGGTGAGTGCAGGGCACTCGAAGATTATGTGGGATACTATTTCGTCTGTCTCCTCGCATGGTCTGCACAGGATTGAGTTTTGTGTAACCATTATGTGGTGTTGGTGGAAATGTAGGGGTGCAAAGCCGGTTATAAGGCCGACTATTGTTTTAAGTTCCCCACGGTTTTTCCTGAGAAGTCCCTCAATATTGGACTATCATCTTGTGGTCTGTTGGTCAACCCACATGTTGATGATCCTTCTGAAGGTAGATTTTGGTAGGCCAACTGCTGGCTTAGGCCCTACATAAGGGGTTTGGGAGCCCCTTACATATAAGTAGGATGGTCCCAGTAACACGTGTACCGAAAAACTGGATGTAGGTTTTATCAAAATTTAATAAATGCGCTTTATTGTTTTGAATGATTGTTTGTTTTTCACAGGCCTGATTATAACAATGTATGGTAGAGAGAAAACAGACTCTAACAATAAATATGTGATTGCAAATCGACCCTAGATTTTTTGAGAGGATGTTCTTCCAAGAAATCTGATTTCATCATCCACCTTTCTATTTCCTTTTTCATATCACACTATTTCAAACCATACTTTACTATATCCAACTACTGTTTACTTCTCATTACTCTGTGAAAGAAACTTCTAGAGTCCTCAAAATTATTTGTGTACATATTAGGCATGATAGAAAGTTTCTATCACGTTTTAAACTCAGTTCTATAGGTTTTTAGTGGATTATAAGTCAGGCGAGTTATGTTATTGAGGAAAGATGGTACCGACCAGAAGATATTTCTGATAATGCATGTAAGGAATTGATGGAGGTGTTTCCAAGGCAACAACGTATCTTCCATAGGACGGCCCAAATCATTTCAAAAATGGATGGAAGAGGAACTACAACTATTTATATAGTTCCAATTTCTTTGCCTTGTTAACAGCATCAGTACTTTCATTTTTTATTATTCCAGAATAATTTTAACGAAGTGCTATAAAATGCTTTAATCAGATTACTGAAATTCGCGACTCTTCCTTTTCCTGCAACTCCATCAAACGTTAGAAAAAATCGATTACATAAAATATATGAAATAATTCAGTTGAATGAGAAAACAAACCGTTGCAAGAAACGCTCAAAGAATTTAAAGAATTTAAAAAAGCTGATATGCTGAACTAATCCGAATATGAATAACACTGATCATGACATCAAAAACTAACACGTTTACTTCCCCTTTCACAAGGTTGTAAACAAAATATGTCCAAAATCATCGGTTTACAACATGGAACTATAACTTTCCTTGTAGTTCCACGAGCTTATGCTGCCTTTTTGTCTTCTTCTCTTTTTTTGAAGTTTAAATTCCAGTTCTTTAAACAGTAGATAGTTACAAAAGAAAACGACGTTTGGCTATGTTTCAGCTTAAACCATGACTTGTACCCCTGTTCCTATGAGAAGTTGTCGACGAGCTTATACACTAGTTCATCTTCTGATGGCTTCCACTTAATCATTTTCCGGTTAGTTCCCACAGAAAATAGGAAACTTATCAAAAATGATTTTCATCTTTCCAATTTATATCCTAAAGGCCTGTTTTCCTAGTGACAGGTTTTTTGCACCGTTGACAACGTGATACGCCGGGCGTTCAACGTCGGCCTCTGATTCCCTTGAATTTAGTTAGGGTCTTTTCCTAGAGAGCGCATCACGTCAGCGCAGAACGTGTTGCGTTGACGCGACTGGCCCGACTGCTCGAGGAGGAGTCAACTGCGCAGTACGCTGCGCTGGCGCGATTCCCTTGAATTCTGGTGTTTGTGTTGCTCCGATTTTCGATTTCCGAGGTTTTCAAGATGTCCCAAAGCGGGACACCTTCTTGGGATACCCCAAACCTTTCTCTGGTCAATCTGAAGTATCTTTGGAATTTCTCTTCATAGTCAAGCAGATGATTTTTGACTAAAACGCTGAACATCCCTTAATTTCTGCGATTTGAGAATACATCACTCACACGTTTTCTTACTTTGGCATATTTTGTTAATATGAACTCTTCTTTTTCGTCACCATCTATCATTTCTTTAATTATCAATGCAGTCATTACATTTGTCTTTCTCATCATGTTCTCCATTTCAGCAGTAGGTAAATGTTTTCACACACACAAACACGTGTTACCTTCAACACAATTCAACGCCAACTGAACAGATAAAACACGCCTCTAGGAAAACACTTTCACGCAGCGTAATATACTTCATGCTCCTGCCTTCGTTTTTCGGTTCCTGCTGCGCAAAAAACCTGTCGCTAGGAAAACAAGCCTTTTCCTGCTGCGCAAAAAAACCTGTCGCTAGGAAAACAAGCCTTAAGGTCAAGATTTCTTATATTTGACGGCTTTTCCAGCCATTCAGTTTCAACCAGTGTTCCCACTCCATGAGGAAACTCATCAGAAAGTCTCGAATTAACTTTTTTTATGCCTTTCGATGTATTTGTAGGTACCCCTGTGTGGCGCACACCAACTGGCTATCTATCTGGTTTCTGCATTTACCTGTATAGATTCTATAGGATTTGTCTTAGTCCTTTCCTTAAGTCCCCTGTGAAGTCGCTGATCGTTTGAGTTTAGCTTTTTGATGTTTCCTTTCGATAAATTTGTAGGGGCCCCGGTGTGTCGTACACCAACTGGCTATCTATGTTACTGCATTTTTCTGCATAGATTCTATAGGCGTCTTAGTCCTTTACCTAAGTCCCCTGTAAAGTTGCTGATCGTTCGAGTTTAGTGTTCATTGATTTTCTACCGTCAATGTTCCAACTGTGATCCCTAAATGCCATGCTCTCGTTCGACTAAGCGGATGCTCCCCCAGGTCGTCTTCCTTCCTACCACCAAAAGAAACTTAAGAAGGCGTGGGATACCTTCTCCCAACACGATTCGGTTCCAGTCGAACCGAATAACCAACGTCTTTGGCTGAGCGGGCGCCGATCTCGACAAAAAGCCTTTTCCAGGGCGGAAAAGTGGACGGATGATGGGCGACTAGACGGAGGCACGTGATGTGATGGGACCGTCAGACCGCAAGGGGCGCTGCGCTGCGGTGTCTCCCAGAGTCGTGAGTTACCCTTTTACGCGTTTTTCTACCTGTTTGTTTTTGTGGTTTCACGTCTTCCCCTGATCCTCTTGTTCACCTTTTTTCCCTCGTCATCTTCTCTTCAGCACCTTCGTACCTTTTTTACTTGGTTTTATTTTCTCTTTTATTACGGAAGTGCCACTAAATCAACATCATCTAAACCGTTAAAAAGGGGAAATTCTGGCGCAGTTTTTACTGTTCTTGTGTCTAAAAAAAATATTGGTTCACATAGTTTAATTCCCGACAGGAAAAAAATCGAGATTTCCCAAATTAGGAAGAATTTGCTTTTCAGAGGGCTTTCTCATGTCCCAAACCTTAATTATTAAAAAGTGTTCTGGCGTCTATCCGATAGGAAATTCTATGTTCTTTCCAAAGGTATCATCGAATTCGAACTTACACAAAAAATTAAGAGAGTAATTATCGTTTTGGTGACATAAGGTCGAAAACACGACAAAAATCTTGAAAATTGAATATACAAAAACTAAGCGTCTAAAAAAATTTCTCTATAAGGAACTGTCGATCATAAATTAGCTCCTGAATCAACACCTGAAGTACTGACCACATTATGCGGGACACCTGCATACTAACGCCTTCAAAACTCAGCTCCGTCTTGTTCCGGTTTTACGAATCGGTCTAATAAAATTATCCACTTCAATAGTGATTTTTTTTAAAACCTTTCTACTATAATTCATAAGTACCCACAAAGTTGTTACTGACATGAAACTAGCTGTTAATTGACAGTAATTTGAAGTTGACAGCAAAACTGACGAGGTCTCGTTGTTTCTGCAAATAGCATCCTTCAATGCCATAATTAAGGTGACTATAATTTTGAAACGCCAAAGCGGGAAGCCAACCGAGGAGGGGGGGGGGGGGGATTGCTATCCGGGGGCCCTTCCCCAGAAAAAGTGTTAAAAATTAGAAATAATCACATTCAAATCGAATTGAATTACAACTTAAACTATTTCTCTAAATCAGTGTCGAACTTACATCTCCGTTTAGGCATTTTAAAAATAACGTAGACACAATATCCTAAACACAATGAAACTTGTAAATGTGAAAAGAACAACCCGTGCAGCCACACCACGCGCAAACGAAACAAACCCAACATCAGTATTCATGAACATACTGCGGGTATTCTTTCATGATTTTCAATGTTCTGCTCTGGCTATATGAACTGTGTCAGTATGATAGATTGAGTTCTTCAGACAAAAATAATGTATGATGAATTTAAGAGGAAGGAGCTGAAACAGCAAAGGAGTGTCACAGCACCCCTAATGGTGCAGCTATATATCAGGGATTACTTTCTTCGGATGTAAGAGGGTGGAATATTCCCAACTGCAAAATGTTTTGGGTTTCTCGAGGGTTGTTCAGTCAACCCTGATGTCATGAAACCCTGGGTCAGTGAAACCCTGGGTCATGAAACCCAAAACATTTCACATTCAATTCAGTGTTCGAGAAAACCCAGCCTGATTCCCAACTGCTGCAAATCTAAGTACTGAGACGAAGGGTTCAATTCTTCTCTCCCTGTTGTGACGAGAATCTTGTTTAACTTAGTCCTACCTGCCTGGACTTTTACACATCCTTCCTGTGGGAAACCTTCTTGTTGGAGAACCTGATGCTCGTGCTTTAGGTACTACTTAATGCTACTGTGTATTATGTGGTTCAACTCCTTAACAACGACCGGCGACATTGAGTCCACCCAGTGACCGCAATGCTCCAGAATTCCTTCGAATCCATTACACCCACATTATCATGAATCACATCTCCTCATCACAGGCCAACGAATCGAATGATAAACCCTAATCGAAAACCTATGGGAACCTGCGGTCGAGAAAACAAACAGTCACATCCCAGCACCCATTTCAATTTACCGGAGCGCCACCTCCTAGACGAAACACTACAGGTCATTCAGGATGTAATATCCCTTCATTCAAACGGTCATATCGTAATATTTTTTTGTAGACGTTCGAAATGAGCAGGCCGTGATCGAATGGACACGTAGCCCACGTCACTTGGCACGGGACTGAATGGTTGTTCGGTTCCAGGTCTGTTTTTCCACATTTTTTGTTCATCCTAGTTCTGATCCTTTAGGTTTTTTCTTCTTTCTTGTTGACGGTCTCGCTGTTCGAGGTTGGTCGCACTTTCCCACGGAAACGGCGTCTAAGTACCGCGAACCGTCAAACTGAGGGCGCCGCTTGTGCGATGAAGAAAACCTATGACAAACCTTCCATGCGACGACACGGAATGTACAGATCAGAGATTCCCAAACTATTTTGGGCAAGAGACCCCTTTTCCAAAATGAACTGGTACCTACTTCAGACCAAATAGCCAAATTACTTTTAAAATCGTATATCTAGTTCTGCTTCCGAGTCTGCAAGGCAGTGGAAGGCATTGGAAGCTTTGTTTTCACTTTCGAAAAAAAAAAAAGTGTGCTCCAAAATCAAAATTTCTACTCGTATTTTGTGTTTCATAGCCTCATGAACAAATTGGGTTTCGTGCTGTCTGTCCTTACGTCTGCCCGTCCGTCCGTATTTCTGTCCGCATTTCATTGCAACAGCCATAGCCTCCACAATTTCAATCGGATTTTAATGAAATTTTCAGTAATAGTGTGGGTTCAGCCCTAGATGGTCCCATATTAGTTTCATCATGATTGAATCAGCGGTGATAAATCGAGAGCTTTCCAACGAGTGGAGAACGATTTTTGTCCGGCGAAAAGTAAAGAACTTTCATTTCCCCAGCAACGGCTTGGTTGTACGTGAAAATCAAAAGGAAAAATTTCGTGACATATCCGCGTAACGTTTTTCACTAGTTAGTCCAAGGCCAAAGCGTGTTCCATGCTAAAACCACTGGAAATCTTTGAAAATATTTGGAGGACATAATGTCTACCAATCCTATACAGTTTTTGAGATATTTGGGATTACTCTGACATTTGTCCACCGAGATAGTCTATTACCCCAGTGCGGCTCTAAGAAAAAAATTATCTGATTGAAAACTTCAACGAGTGTTTGTCTTTCGATATGGCAATATGTGGTGATTTTGATGTGTTTGATATGTAGAAATGTAGGAGTGATAGCCAACTTAACATCGTTTCAGCCGATCAAGCTCTCGTCAAATTGATTAGCAAGTAATCCTGACTCCAATCGGAACCCATTTTGTGCAGGTTGGAACCTACAAGGGACGTTACAGAATTGTTTGGTCGTTCGAGCGCGATTCCAACTATCCGAGGCATTCATGATCCTTCGCTTTCCAATCATCCCGGTTCACCTTGAGGGCCGTGACTGAGGTTTTGCTCTCGACTAGTTTCCCATGATGTTTAAGACCTCATTTTTTCTCTTTTCTTTTAGTTTCTGCGGTTCGGATCCCCCGACGGGGCGGAATGGCCCTGAGACTCTCGATGTGCGAACGGAATTCTGAATTATTGGCTTTGAAACCTCGTCTAATACCCCACCGGCAGGGATTCAATAGCAAGCAACGATGAAATTCGTAGTCCTAGGGAAATACTTCATCAACCTCTTATGAGTCATCAGTTATGCAAAAATCAGTTGTGGTTACACGAATTAAGAGCAAATATATTATATGATTCATTAATCTGGCCATGAAAGACGATTTCATTTCTTCCCATTCATAATATCTGAGGGAACTGAGACAGATGACAAAGCCATCTACAATGATAACGTGAAGAGATATTTCACCTAGAATCCTGAAATGCTAGTTTTGTCATAAATTCCAATCATCAACAAGTTTACTGCATGCAAGTTTTCTAATAATTAATCAACTGCCAGCTTTGATTTATTGAAGAAGGTTTCAAGAAGTATAATACATGAATATAAGATATGAATTTACATGGCTGTGGGCGTATAAGTGCAAATATAAATTTATTCGAACTGTCATAATGGCGCCAAAGCTAAAAACCATTCAATCCCTGGATTGGGTGGAAGAATCTCCAGACCTGCAAGCTTGTACAGTTTTATCTACCGACTAAATTTCGTTCATTGTAAAATTATGAAAATTCGAGTTTTTACGTATTTCATTAATTTGAATTTTCATTAAATTAAAAAAGAAAAAAATTCGAGTTCAGCGACTCAAAAAACATAAGAATACAAATTTTCATAATTTTACAATGAAGTTTGAAAAACTGTCATTTTTTGAAATGATTTTGACGATTTTGACGTCAAAAGTTGTTGCTGTTGACTTGTTTTGACTGCATACTAGAGTTCAGCGACCCCGAACCCCCAAAAGTTTCACTATTTTACAAAGAAGTTTGTAGAAGTTATATTCAAAAGTCTGATATTGGAAAAAAAAAAAAAAAAAAAAAAAACGTATTTCAAAAACCAAAATCGAGCTACCGGCGTAGGTTTTTGTTTTGCAAAAAATCTGGGAAAATCCAGGGGTCTTTTTTTGACATTTTAATCCAAATTTCGGGTGGAGGTCATCAAAATTTCACCTTTCTCAAAATAGCGGGCACCCTAATATCCATGTCAAAATATAAACCGATTTTAGCATGAATATGCTTTAGCCGTGACCTAACTATCGAAAAATGTCCCACGAGAGTGCAACGAAAGTAGCGCCAATAATGGTGATGATTTCCGCTTACAACCGAGTCGTTGCTTGGGATATGATACTTCGTCGTTTTTCATCCCACAAAATTCGTTGACCATTCGTTCGAAAGCTCTCGATTTATCCAACCATACTATATTAACTACTGCGAAGTGCGTGGCCAACAAGCTGAGTTATGAGCATGGTTATATGAATAATTGTTTACACACAGGTGATCATTCTCAATTATTGATATTGTGAACATGATTGCAACCGCTTGTTAATTTCTGATGATTTCATTGAGCTGGTGTTTCGATTATGTGATTCATAGCAGGTGATCCGAATATTGCGAGAACGGTTAGATTTGTGAAGCGGTGGTTAAATTTTTTTAATAGGTAATTTCTATACTTTACACTATAGGAAGCTGTAATTTCGTATGTAGCCTCTTTAGCCTCTTTCTATAATAAATTGAATGTTTACTCGCGAGTTTCTATTAGGAGATCATCATATCACAAGAGCTCAATCGTCGTGATCATTTCTATAATAAAGTGAATGTTTACTCGCGAGTTTCTATTAGGAGATCATCATCTCACAAGAGCTCAATCGTCGTGATCATTTCTATAATAAAGTGAATGTTTACTCGCGAGTTTCTATTAGGAGATCATCATCTCACGAAAGCTCAATGGTCGTGATCATTTCTATATTAAAGTGAGAGCGAGGAGCTAAAACATGATTCCATGTTTTAGGATTGATGGCAGAATGATAAACAGAGTTCAGAGGCCGATGGCGGGTCGGGTTCAGAGAATCGACGAGGAGTGAGTCGTGTACGGCTAAAGCATACTCATGTTTTTTAATTTTAGCCGTCAGGCTCAAAGGAACTGTGGCTTTTTTTTCTCACATGGGCAGCCCTGTAAGTAGCAAGTTTATTAACATTCGTTTAAATGTAGTTGCATAACCTACTAGAGGTAGGTATAGATGTATACAACCGGACGTTGGAAGAAGTTGAATTGAAAATTAAAAAACCAGAGCGTTAGTTGGATAATACGACTAATAGCCCGATCTTTCGTCGCCCTCCACAGCGAACAGACGAGAAGAGGAGAACATGAGGAAAATAAACATAAGAACAAAACGGCATTTACATGTCAACCCGGGGAACTCTGATCAACGGAAGGAGATTGGGATGAAATATGAGAGTTAGCTCTGATATTCGCTATCTCGTCGAGGAATTATCACCGCGCGAAGCCCAAAAACAATAGAACCGCAGTAAGAAAAATTACTAATTGTTGCTTAGCGTTTACGATTGCGCTTTTGTTCCTTCTGAAGGGCTCCGTTTCATGAAAACGGAACGATAAATTAGGAAAGCGAGAAAGGGGGGTTTCAAAGGCTCGTAGCTCAAAAGCGGTATTCCTTTTAAATGCAGCTCTTACCACGGGGAAGAGATGTTCTGAAAAGGTGGCCTCCTCGCGGGGTTTCCGGAGGAAGTTCATACTACGCGATTCTTGTCATGTTCAGGAGAGATAAATGAAGTCATTAATAAAATCAAGTGGAGAGATAAAAGGAAGTTTAACTCCAAGCGGTCAGAGTGTGCGAGGGGCAGCACATATGATTAATCCTACACTCGCGAAGCCTGTACAGGAGCTGTGCTGAACTTGGTTGCATAGATAAGACGTAACATTAGCGGCTTCTATTTACATTATTTTTGCAGAGTGGGTTGTAGAGTTTGATCTGCAGAGAGAAACGTTCAACTCTTCGTTCTTAGGACATTCTTGTTGCGATATTGAATCAATATGCATTTCGGTAGAATCATCTACTTCACCAGAGGTCAAACACTGCATGGTTATAAATTCTGATTAATGGACATGAAACTGCTATCAATCAAACTTAACACGCAAAGAGTACATTTCACAAGGGGCAACGATTTTCACAGACTGTTACATAATAAATTGCTTATGACCGAAAGCAATTCTTTACATCAAGAACAACGTTTTCCACTGCTTTCCCAATACGTACATTGCAAACAAAATTATTTCGAGTGTACCAGTAAACTACTAACCGAAAATTATAGTGGATAGGACTGATACACGCTGAAGGTTTTTCTACTCATCAAATATAATAAACGTAAATTATTACAAAATTCGCGGTCAGAGTGTGCGAGGGGCAGCATATAATGATTAATCCTACACGACTCGCGAAGCCTGTACAGGAGCTGTGCTGAACTTGGTTGCATAGATAAGACGTAACATTAGCGGCTTCTATTTACATTATTTTTGCAGAGTGGGTTGTAGAGTTTGATCTGGAGAAACGTTAAACTCTTCGTTCTTAGGACATTCTTCTTGCGGTATTGAATCAATTTGCATTTCGGTAGAATCATCTACTTCACCAGAGAAGTCTAACATTGCATGGTTATAAATTCTGATTAATGGACATGAAACTGCTATCAATCAAACTTAACACGCAAAGAGTACGTTTCACAAAGGGCAACGATATTCCAGACGGTAACATAATGAATTGCTCATGACCGAAAGCAATTCTTTACATCAAGAACAACGTTTTCCACTACTTTTCCAGTACGTAAATTACAAAATTATTTCGAGTGTACCAGTGAATTACTAACCGAAAATTATATTGGATAGGACTGATATACGCTGAAGGTTTTTCTATTCATCAAAAATAATAAACCTGTATTATTGCGAAATTCGCAGTGTTTACATTCATTTTACTGTTTTCTACATTCAGTTTTACATAACTTTCGGACGACTGGTACCTTACTAGAATACAAAGTTATAAATAAAACATTCCAGAACTTTTTCGCATGTGCAACGCTCATTCCCCCAAACCAAGTTTTTCCAGGTTTTTAGGACGTCCCATTGATGAAACTATGTCTTTTAGGCAAGGCTTCATTAACAACTTCAAGCTAATCTAGCTTCGTTGATCCAGAGAGGTGAGGGACAACCCTCAAGTATGAAAGAAAAAGAAAAACGCATACAACCTGTTTCAGACCCTTCTAAGACCGAATCAAGAGAAGACGACAACGGGATTGAGAGGCGTATTTCTCGGAAAGATATTATACGTCTTAAGTGTTTTATATAGAGTGACATATGGAGGGGGAATTCGCCAGATTAATGTTTTCAGGTTGATTCAGGTAAATTGAGAGCTTTCCAACGAGTGGTGAGCGATTTTCATTGGATGAAAACTAACAGGGATACATTTCCTAGCAACGGAGCTGTTGTACGTAAAGACCTGGGGTGGGTGCACTTTTCGGTGTAATATTGCGAAATTAGTGAATAAGTTCGAAATTTTATGAAATTAGCAATAGTGATGACGTTGAAAATGCATACCACTTTGTAGCAAAGTGTAGTGCACTGGGGGCAGTGAGGCATCGATTCCTGGGTAAAACGTCACGTAGCTGGTAGACGAATCTAGCTTTGATTTCAGGGGATTCCAGACAAATAAAATACTGTAGATCTGCATGGTATTGGAGGTTCCCAAATCTGCCTCTCACATATTCCACGATTGCATAAAATCGAATTTGGAGTTCAAGAGAACGTTCGGAATACTCTTCTAAAAATTTAGGGGTGTAGTTCCGTAAGTGTCTCCACGCTACTTATGAGTCAGTATGTTGAGCAATGAACCCTAAAACCCGTTTGATATTTATCTATGACTAAACAAAGTTGATGTTGACATTGTGTAGGATGATACAGACTCTTATCTTATCTTAAACTTAACAACAGACCACTTGATGTTATGTAGTTTTGAGATGCGAGCTTGACTAACCAAACTAATCTGAATTTTTACTAAGGGATTGACTACTTGTTGTAATGTATACTTGAGATGCGAGCTTGCGAGCATCCACACCATTAAACTATATCATCCTTCTAATATATTAACACGCTAGATGGATATGAATACAGCGCGGAGGAATATACGGAACTTTTTTACTACTCAAATAGTTCCTTATGTGATCCCATTTTTTGACATTTTATGTCTTTACTTTGGCACATGAACGAAAAAAGCGTAAAAAAGCCACAGTTCCTTTGAGCCTGACGGCTAAAATTAAAAAACATGAATATGCTTTAGCCGTACACGACTCACTCCTCATCGATTCTCTGAACCCGACCCCCCATCGGCCTCTGAACTCTGTTTATCATTCAAAACAAAAAAATGTTTTAGCTCCTCGCTCTCACTTTATTATAGAAATGATCACGACCATTGAGCTCTTGTGAGATGATGATCTCCTAATAGAAACTCGCGAGTTAACATTCACTTTATTATAGAAAGAGGCTAAAGAGGCTACATACGAAATTACAGCTTCCTATAGTGTAAAGTATAGAAATTACCTATTAAAAAAATTTAACCACCGCTTCACAAATCTAACCGTTCTCGCAATATTCGGATCACCTGCTATGAATCACATAATCGAAACACCAGCTCAATGAAATCATCAGAAATTAACAAGCGGTTGCAATCATGTTCACAATATCAATAATTGAGAATGATCACCTGTGTGTAAACAATTATTCATATAACCATGCTCATAACTCAGCTTGTTGGCCACGCACTTCGCAGTAGTTAATATAGTATGGTTGGATAAATCGAGAGCTTTCGAACGAATGGTCAACGAATTTTGTGGGATGAAAAATGACGAAGTATCATATCCCTAGCAACGACTCGGTTGTAAGCGGAAATCATCACAATTATTGGCGCTACTTTCGTTGCACTCTCGTGGGACATTTTTCGGTAGTTAGGTCACGGCTAAAGCATATTCATGCTTAAAAAGCGTTAAAAAAAGCGTTACGGTTGGTTTTCTGATGATTTCTGCTTATAATTACTTTTCCGAGTCGTTGCTAGGAAAATGGTACTTCGTCGTTTTTCATCCCACAAAATTCGTTGACCATTCGTTCGAAAGCTCTCGATTTATCCAACCATATCATGTCAACTACTGCTAAGTGTGTGGCCAACAAGCTGAATTTTTTTACACAGGTGATCATTCTCAATAATTGATATTGTGAACATGATTGCAACCGCTAGTTAATTACTGATGATTTCATTGAGCTGGTGTTTCGATGATTTGATTCATAGCAGGTGATCCGAATATTGCGAGAACGGTTTGATTTGTGAAGCGGTGGTTAAATCATTTGAATAGGTCATTTCTATACTTTACTCTCTTGGAAGCTGTAATTTCGTATGTAGCCTCTTTAGGACATTTACATGACGATGCCCAGGGTCCGGATCAGCTGAGTGGCTCTTAGAGCTTGCATACGAGTCTGCAACTCATACGAGTCTGCACCTAAAGACATAAAATGTCCCAATGTGTCGCAGACACGTATGCAAGCGTTTCTGATGATTATAAATTTTCAATTCCATTTTTCTCATGTACGCAAAGGATAAAATTAATCCATCGTGGAAACATGGGAAAAACGAGATTCCAAGGTTTTCGAAACAGTCGTCAAGTTCATTTTTTGGTAGGATAAAGTCAGATTTTCATAGGTTTGAAAGTTGGGACACAGACGTAACTACACCCAAAATTTGATCCTATTACTATAACAGCTCAATTTTTTACGAATATTTGCTGCACGTTTTGAATGTTGGAGCTAAAGGTTATTGAGTTTACAGTGTGTAGTATTGATAGGTACCTCCTCTCATCATCATCACCTCCCTTCATCGACATTCTTTCTTCGCCCATCTCAACCATCAAATATCAACTTTTCCGCCACCTCTGCTTGGATACCCCTCAATAACTTATTTTGCCAATCTGTGTCTTTGGTGAAGCAGTGTGACTCTCTAGTGTGGTTCCATTTCATATATTTATAATTAATTTAGGTACTACCGGTTCACTTTTCTTTTATTTTTCCCTCTCTTGTAATTGGGTTCGTCCCGTATCTTCTAAATAAATAAAATAAATAAATAAATAAATAGGTAGGGGACTCACCAAGGTTAGCTGTGAGACCCTCGAGGTCTTTAGGCTTCCTTTTCCTGGGACGCCCTTTCTGCCTGGGGGCGGGAGCGCCGTTGAAGAAGGTGTTGGCCATCTTGACGGGGTCCGTCGGGTTGGGCGGCGGGAGCGGCGGCGGCGTCGGGTGGGGGCCGAGCCGGGGGTGGAACTCGGGCTGGTGGGGGAAGTGCGGGTCCGGCGGCGGCGGGCCCGGGGGCGGGTAGGGCGACAGCGGCGGGAGCTCGGCGTAGTGGAGGCGGCAGAAGACGGCGCCGTCCCGCATCCCGAACGTGTCGCCTTTCGTCAGCAGCGACGAGCAGATGGCGCACGTGAAGCAGTGGACGTGGAACACGAGCTCCCGCGCTCGCATCACCAGCTCGGACGACAAGATGGCCGCTTGGCATCGCGCGCAGCGCTTCATTCCGAATAACCTGCAATCAGAACAAACATGTTGGTTAATTTCCTCAAAGTCGTATGAAAAATTATAATTGCATATTTAAACCCCAATAAATGTCATATTACAGTCTGTGCTTCAATTGATATGGAATAATAGCATGGGAGGCGGGGGGGATTACACTTAGGCACGCCAGAAATCATTATGAAAATAATGTTGTCATTTCCTCCTAGGACGCCATCTATAAATGTATATGTTATCGACAAAGTATGAAATGCAGGCATTGTATACAATGGCTAGGCAGTGTATATAATGCCTACCATTGATTTAGTCAAAGTATAAATACTCATCATTCTGACCTATATGTCCAACAAATCTGCATTTCTACGAAGGGATTGACTAATTAATGTTATGTATTTTTGAGATGCGAGCTTGCGAGCATCCAGACCACCAAACTATACAATCATTCTGATCAATCCTTACCTGGTCTGGGCACCTATGTTGGAGATATAGGTCGGAACGATGAGTATTTATACTTTGACTAAATCAATGGTAGGCATTATATACACTGCCTAGCCATTGTATACAATGCCTAGCCATTGTACACAATTGCTTCATTTCCTACTTTGCCGGTAACATCTTTACTATTTATAAGAATGAAACTCCGTCTGTTTGTTTGTTTGTCTGTCTGTCGTGTCTATGCACGGCCAAACGGCTGAGTGGCGGCAGTATACGAGTGGGGGGATCTTCTTGGGATTTTCCGAAAGGGGGAACGAGCGAATTTAAAATTTTCTAATCCCAGCCGAACCATGGGCCGTAGGGCGGGAGGGGGGTTGAAGAAAGAATTAATGTGCGCTTTTTCCACTTCCCCGCTTCCCCTACCCCTCTAAACGGCCGTTGAAAATTCCGGAAAAATACCGGTTTCGTAGGTCTTCCTACGAGGAAGACGACGGCGCGATCGGATCGCGAAAAAAGTATCGGGAAATGCGTCAAAAAAATGCGAGAGTACGGACCGTGTTTTCTCGAAAAGTCCGACGAAAAACTACGATTTTTCCCATTAAAATATACCCTGCAAAGGTACGTTTTTCGGAACGGGTTTCGCGGGCGAAATACAGCTTTGATCCCGCCGAATCTGAATCCGAAATCGGATATCGAAAAAAGTGACGGGAACTCGGTCAAATTGCGAGCGGAAGCGTTTAATATGACATTTTTAATCGAGCCGGGCCTCCCGTTTCACAATGTTGCTTACCAGAAGGGACTCGATGACTCAGAGGGGGTTTCCCATTTGCACTTCTACGCAATACCTTGCGAGCGAAGCGAGCAACATCCCCGAATAAACTTTTCGTGGTTCCACGTAGTATTATAAGATTTATTTTGTTTGTAAGAATTTCCAACAGAAAAAAAGTCTGCCAAGTTGGGTGGGCAGTATGACTTCCTCAAGCGAGCAGCATTCCCTACAGAAGTTAAACCTACCCTTAGAGATCTGCCGTTTGCGAGCAAAGCGATCAACATTCCCTACATGCCACACTTTGCGAGCAAAATTCCCTACATGCCACATTTTGCGAGCGGCTTGCCCCCCGGCTGGACGTGGAGGCGAGCGCAGCCAGCCGGAGCGGCTAGTATATAATATTGCAAAGCGGTTTACCACAAGGCCACTATATGTTAAAAATTTACTTTTGCAGTTCCATAAGTATCCACAAATGATAAATTCACAGCGTATTCCAGCATATACCACAAGATATGTAGTCACAGGGAATGTAAATGCACCAAGACCAGGATTAACGCTGTCAACACACAGTCTAAAATTCATTATGTACATCATTCACAGAGCGCTAGATAGTCATACGAAAAGAGCTTAAAATTATGCTAGACCAAACTACAAACAAAAAGCACATTTTAACGTGGTCTATGAAGAATGGGACAGTGGATTGCGAAAGTATGCTAAACAGCATTTATGTATATTATTATAAAACAATAATTTTACTATAGAAAGATGTTCTACTTATAAGTAGATACCATTGTACAAGCTATATAAGCATTATTTAAGCTATGTGTAGTTATTTAAGCTATTTAAGCATTATTAAAGCTATGTGTAGATTATGTAGACGCATATGCGATGTTATGTCAACATGCTATGTTTGAAATGATAGGCAAATCGCCTAGACCTAAACCAACAGCACGGGCCAAGTCTACCGTTGGAAAAATAAGCTAGGCGAGTAGCCTAGTTCTACTTTTGTTCTACCATCATACATATGTATGTGTCTTTATTGAAATAAATCTATCAATAAACATGAGAGAAAAAAAGATTTATGTAGAAACCAAAAGAGAGGTATTGCTAAAATGGGTATATGTTTTTGTCATGCTCGGGCCAACAGTAATTCTGATGACTATAATTTAATAAAAACGTATCAAATCCATACGAATCTAAAATACATTGGAACAGGTTGATAAAACTGCGATCACGGAAGAACAAGTTAGGCATTCATCGTTACTACTAAATCGTATTCATCACAATCGACTATCGTATGATGAATTGAGGTAGGAACCTATCAGAAAATCGTTGAAAAGGTTCATTATGCTGTGTAATTTAAGCAGAACAACATTAACAAGACGGTTTTTTTTTAAATCAAGTTCCATGAATAAAATTAATCCTTCGTTAAAGGGATTTTTCTCCCTGTGCTGTAAGATGGTGGGGATGGAGGGATCTTTTAGGGCTGGTAGGGTGTAGGTAACGACTGAAAGATCACAGAGCCCGTAATGAGGTTCCTTCCGGCAATTCTTTAAAGGAAAAAGACTTCTTGTTCCTTGGAGGGGCGGGGGATGTTGTTAAAATGGGGGAAAGATAATTCTTAACAATGATGCATTGGGCGAAATCTCTTAAAAGAAAACCATCGCTTGGATAAATGATTCGATTCTATGGTTAAATTATTAGTGCTGAAAAAATTTTCAATAGCGACTCATTCAAGCTCTAGGAATATGGCTCATAGCTGTGACAAGGATTTGCTGATTTGACAATAGACCCATCTTGTGGTATTAACAATGCTAGCTTCATCCTCTTGGCGATGGCATAACAGTAGCTTTTTGTTGATGTGCACCTAAAATAATAATCTAACATTTGAGCAATTATCTTGTATGATAATACAAAAATATTGTATACCACTTGATAGTTATATCAGATAAATTCAAAATATATTTTTTGTAGAATACAACTTTTAGAATTATTTCACGTTATTGTTCTTCAGCAGAGCAATAAGTTTTTCTTCCTGCTCTCCCCCTGAAGTTGAAATTCACACTCTATAGCATTGCAATTTTCGAATTTGAATGTGTTCTCCTCCAACTCACCATTCTAAAATGTAAATTTTGAAAGGAAGCCTCTCTGGGGTCCCTTCGCTTGAATAACTGAGTACCCATTCTGATCAGCTGGACACTTCCCCTCCAGCCTGAAAAGCTGGGATTTGGCTCCAAGCCAAGCTGAAATGGCTTGGAACGCCTTGCACTGTCCGCATTATCCTGATCAGCTATGGAAGGGCAACTATAACTCTAGCTCACCTTACAAAGCTATGATTTGATAGCGAGCCATTCTGGGAATGACGGGAACGTAAAACAAAAATATTTTTCTTCTGATCTGCTATTCAGATCTTATAAAGCTGGAATTTGATAAAGAGCTTCTGAAGGATGGTAAGGAGAGAATGAGGCATCTCCTTCATCACCTGAGGAAGCCATGACTTATCCTGCCAGCATTCCGCAGTTAGAATCTCATCGCGAGCAATTCTAAAATTTTAGGATGTGTACAAAAAGAACGATTCTATGTACCCTGATCACGACAGAGAACCTTTCAGAGCTTAGTTGAATTTAATACAGTCATTATCCCAAAATGTGCACAAAGTTCGTATTGACGACGAACGAAGTGAGCTTCTATTTTGACTCATTTGTCAGTGTTTTTCACGCTTGCGAGTTCAGCCCGTAATCTTGGAGACGTCAACTTGCGGTTTGGTAGATACACTCTTTAGGCATCCGAAAGAGCTTTATAGTTTTTGGTGGCACTGTGGCAGCAAATGATGGCGCCATGACGACACCACCAGTAAAAAATATACATTTCTGAAGCTATTGAGTTGAATTTTTGTAGGTGGACTCCTTAGACACCCAGAAATCGCTGTGTAGTTTTTGGTGACACCACGGCGCCAAATGGTGGGGCCGAGGCGACACCTCCAAGTTAAAAGAGACATTTTTGAAGCTATAGACGTGAGATTTTGTAGGCAGATTCCTTAGACACCCAGAATTCGCTGTGTAGTTTTTGGTGACACCACGGCACCAAATGGTGGGGCCGAGGCGACACCTCCAAGTTAAAAGAGACATTTTTGAAGCTATCGACTTGAGATTTCGTAGGCAGACTCCTTAGACGCTCAGAATTAGATGTACAGTTTTGGAGGCACCAGATAGCACAAACTGTAAATAGACAGACATTTCAAGTATTTAGATTTTTAACCTTCATCTAAACGAACGGTTTAGGCTTTTAAACTGCATCTAACAAGCTCCGGCACTAAATTGGTGACATGAAGCCTTCGCGCCATTTATCAAAAGTATGTTTGGTAGCTACCATTTCCATGTTATGGACTTGAAATGTTGCAGGTAGACTCCTGAGACACCCGAAATTGGCTGTATAGTTTTTGGTGTCATGAACCTGGTCAGCGGACCAACAAGTCACGAATGTGGTAATTGTGCATATTAATTGCCTGAACTCCAAACTTTTTCATATTGACACACGATCACTACAAGTCATTACTAGTGTTTATTGATAAGAATTGGTTGCCGGAAAGTGAACAGCTGATAGTTCCATACCACCAAAGTATACACATCATCCTACATATGCCTGACCTACATGTCCAACTAATCTGAATTTTTACTAAGGGATTGGCTACTTGATGTTATGTAATTTTGAGATGCGAGCTTGCGAGCATCCAGACTACCAACCTATACACATCATTCTGATCTATTTGTGCAAATTCATGTGCATTCTGCTAGTGCGAATTCAGCTGTACAGCGGCTAACAACAAGGAACACAATCTTCGACGGTTGCAGAAAAAAAGTTACTCCGACTCCGATTATTAGAGGTAATTCTTTGTTTCAGGCCTTTAGTTTAGCTTGTTATACTCATTAATATAGTACAACTGTGTCAATATAAAAAATTTTGGAGTTGAGGCAGTTAATATGCACTTTTACCGTGAGTATTTTACTGAGATGGACTCCTGTATTCACTGTTGGGAAGAACGTGTACGAGCTTCGTTATTGGAGGTACAATTTGAACAGGAGGAGCTGACAAGTGTTCCCAGCGTGGGGAGTGCTCACTTGTTATCAAACTGACATCTTTACTATAACACGGATCTGTGAACAATACGATCATCAGTCACTGCGGGGTGAGATTTGCAGCACACTAATAAAACCGAACTTCCCTTTCCGGTGGCCGACATTTTCCACGTTGGAGCCACCGAGATAGACACGCACCAACGGTTGATGGGTGCATCTGCTGAGGAAAAAATGTAGACGAGCGTCCATTCGCGGGCATCGTTAGTCCGCTGAGCTGGACGGGAGCGAAATTCCCGTCGCGGGTGAATTACCGCGAATTAGAGGGCGAAAATACGGTAGATTCTACGGCGTTTTATACGATGGAAACCGTAGAATCTGAGCTGTCCTCGGAAATCAGCTACCGAGAGTAGCCAATTAAGTGCAGAATTAACATGTCTGATCCGAGAGGGAAGGTTTCGGATGAACCAGTGTTTTAGGGAGGTTTAATTGGGGCGGCTGACCGGTGTACAGGTTTTTCAAGAAAATTAACTTGGAGTTAACGTATACGTCACATTTGAAATAATCGTTCAGATTATGCAAAACATGAATATCAATTAGACTCAGTTTGATGACATACAATTGTTCGTGGCTAAATACATACTTGGTTCCCTAATTTCCGGAATAATTTGTAAGGGATTTATGCAAAAAGTATGAAAATATAAATACAAAGTAAATAATTTGTTCACCCCCCCTCTGGCTCAAATTTGAAAAACTTCATATAGCCTATAATTTACGTTGGACTGATACAGACCTCCCCCCCCCCCCCCCCCCCCCCTCTTATCAGATGTCCAATGACCCCTGTGACCGTGAAAAGCGGGCAAACATACGGACAGAAAGACAGACAGACAGACAGAGAAAAATTGAGAAAGTGGTACCAATCGTCTACAAATAGCATGAAACGGAAAAGAAACGCAACATTTCATGATTCTAATCAATGTACAGATAGTCATAGTAAGATTTTATTAATATAGATAACCATCTTCATAGGAATTTACTTTACTTTGTAATATAGAAACAATCAACCTTTCCTATAGAAACGGCCTCGGAACCAGATAACAACATACATAAATATCATGTAATTGTAACCCACCGACAGGTTCTCTGGGAACTTAAAGGTACGTAACTAGCGGAAAATCATATGACCGCAACTTTGGGGTCGCATTTTTGCAACACAAAACGTAACGCTTTTGGGAAGTTAGGTTAGGTCATGGCTTAGCATGTTCCATGCTAAAATTTCATCACACCGCCAAAGTTCTTTGCCAAAGTAAAGACATGAAAATGTCCAAACAGTGTAGCCACACTAAAAGCACGTAAGGGTGTTGTGTGTGTGTGTGTGTGCGTGTGTGTTGTAGTATGTGTGCGTGTATTCGAAGAAAACGAGTGTCTTGGATAACTAATATGAATTAAATTTCTCGCGACGAAGTTGTGGAAAACCATTACAATGAAATGTTTTCCATGATGATGGAATTCCACGAAAATGAGGGGTCACACTGTAAGATCGATTTCGATGGTTAGGTCATCATCAGTAACATACAATAACAATTGTCTTGTATAACTATTGTTCTTATATGTTATTGGTTCCAAATTAGTTTTGAAAGATCGCAGGTATGGATTTTCATTCAGGGATTCAGGGACACGTTTTCAAAAAAAAAATCAGCCTTAAAGCGTGGAAATTTGTGGACTTTTGTTCCACGCAACCTTTCTTTACCTGGACTGTTTAAATTATTACAAAACTTTTTAAAAAAAACCGCCATTCTGTCCTTAATTGCCTTAAATTGGCTTTCTATTTTTTTTCCTACGTTTGTCCCCAAAAACTGTGAAATTTTCAGGGAGAAGGTAAAATTAAATTGAAATTTAAAGGATTTAATGAATTAATTAAATTAAAATTTAGAGTTTAAATGCAATACTGGATAAAGGCAAAGTTAAAAATTAAATTAAAATTTAAGTTTAAATTTAATTCAATCATTTTGCCCCAGCTCTTAGGGGGGAAACCGTTATAAAAAAAATTAAAATAAAATGGAAAAAATAAAATAAATAGGTAAAAGGGCAGGTATTTTTGCTAAAGCTTTCTGATCTATGTCTTTGCGAAACCAATAAGTGAGCACCTACAGAAAAAATAGTGAATGATCAACCACCCAAAAATAAATGACCAATGAAAATTCAGAACGTAAGCCAAAGTTCTTTATTAGTCTACATTTAACTACGTGATTAAAAAATTGAAATAATTGAAACCCTATTGGACGTGAGAAATAATTGCGGCACTTAGCTGTCATAATTGGTGCTTACATTAGAGCTGTGTAATTATTGGTCCAGTAATCATCGTAATTATTGGTTAACTATACAGAATATTTAGGTATACAAATAAAAAAATCAAAATATCGGAGGAGCTTCGAATTTTAAGTAAACGTTTGAATTCTACTCACGGATCAAAGGGGTAGTCATATGTGTAGAAGTCCACTGGCTCATGCATATTTGCGAAATAACTGTACATTGCTCTACGACAACTTGAATAAAACTGAGCTAAAGCCGGAACTTCCTATAGTTTTTTGTGTTCCATCATTATAATATGTATTTAAAAAATAACGAACATGGGTGAGTTTTCCACAGACGATATGGAAACGGAATGATAATTGCGTTAAAAAAAAGAAGTAATTATTGTAATTAAAACGTCAAGGCGAAACGGGCATATCTTGGTTTTGAGTTGATATGAACGGATACGTATTTTGAAAAATAGGATGATTAAGGTAATTGGGGTCATACGTATCGCGGAAGTTATCTTATCCATTTTAGCAGGTATCGAGGAAAGAAGAAACATACAAAAGCCGCGATGGTTTACCAACAGAAGGAGGGCGGATATTGATAATGAAAAAAATCGCTAATGGGGGACACTTTTCGAAAAAACGTGTTGCTAAGTAGGTAGCCCGAGGGAACCGAGTTCTTTCTCTAGTACATACAGAATAATGCTTGTTCCTAATATAGAGAGTTTATGGTGACCACTAACGTACCCTTAACGTCACCCTAACGTACCCAAGCGTACGTGACTTTGAGGGGACGTTAGGAACGTCGAACGTTAGAACGGCTCATTTAACGTCACCCGTTTGGGGACCTAAAGACACACGTCACCAGCCTAACCTTCCTGTAAATGTAACACTACTGGGCACCTCATAATTACTCGAATACTGGTGAAGTAAATAATAATAGTTTTTCTTTTCAAATGCCTCATTACCAACTAATTATGTTGATGTAGCGGGTAGGTTTTTGAACACCCCTCAAACTTGGTTATTTTACGTTTCAAGTTGCGTAGAAACTGAATGTGCCATCTGAAGTCCGCCTCCTCTGTCTTGCTTTACTAGCCTTCAAATCGATCGAAGAGCAGAACGATGAAGATCCAATACTGAAAGAATCAAACGGGACTGGAGAGGAATAGCGAAGGAAAAACGTTATAATATATTTTATAATGCATGCATTATAGGAACATCCCTTCAGGAGAAATACAAATGTGCCTCCATTAAAGTGAAAAAAATGTTTGAAAATACGTTAGTTGATCGTGTAGCAACAAGCTCGAAAAAATGGTCGATTTCCAAGTCGATGTTGCGTATACTGGTGGATAAACGATAAAAGGACGAACGATAAAGGATAAACGTTTGACCGCACCCTGAATATGAAAGGTTAAGCATGTATAGTTTTGGTATTAAGATATTCCGAATAGAAACTGCGACTGGTGGTACGTAAAAGACAAAATCTTCAGATCATCAACATCTTCAAATGTTTCAAAAAACTAATAACAACTCTCAAATCGAATAAACTATTGGTCCGTAAGTTATCCAATACTTCTCGACAAAATCGAAATTCTTGAAATTGGGCGGGATTCTGGGATTTTGGCCGTATACTCTCTTGAAGTGTTGGTACCACTGGTAATCAACCTAACTTTCAGGAATGGAATAAATGTAGAAAAATCATTAGGTAGGTATTTCACAACATTCCATAGAAGCTTAGTTGTATACTGACAGGCACACACATATATACAGATATGTATATCAGAAGCAAAAAAAGTTGCGTCGTAAACAAACTTCGACACGTCTACAAAATGTTTGACAGCTTTATACAGCATGCAATAAGAAGAAACACCGTGAAAGACGTTTTGAAATAAATAAAACCGACCACTGTTTGGAGGAGTGTAGCAGTGAGTTGTCGTTGGGGAATTTGTAAGGGAGAGATAGGAAGTCCATAAACCACGCGACTTTATCAGCTGGTCGTATTCTACAGGAGGAAGAAACAAACTACCACTCCGGGAGTGTTATTTAAAACCAGATTTTCAGAAGGAGTGCGGAGGTGTGCTGCGGCCGGTGATATATCGGCGACTTCGGGCTGGAGCGCTGAAAAATCTGATGGGTTCCCACGACTACAGCACTCAGTGACCCACGGATTCTGTCAATGTTCAAGTTGCAGAGTATGACCGAAACAATGATTATTCATCATCAAGATTTTTCCTTTTATGGTTTATTACCCCTTACGTTTCAAGATGCGAAGAATCCATAATCGAATTTTGAAAATATCTGTCCTTCGGACGTCCAGTGTTTTCTCCAAAACTACTGAACGAAAGTGGATTTGATTTGGGTAATAAATCACATTTGGGGTCTAGTTGATCCTTGCTTGAAGCTCGGTATCAATTTTCATCAACACTAAAGTACAAAAGGAATGAAAGATTAAAAAGTCGAAATCGCGAAATCTTTCAAGGTTTGATTTTGACAAGTGATGAATATTTGGTTGTCATTGATAAATGTTATCCCGAAGAATCGAATAAAACCATCCGGGGCGCTGTACGTTTGCTTATTCTGTTCGCTCTTCCTAAGGGCTAGAACTTCAAGCCTCTTCTCCCCTGGATTTCTAGGAGCAAGAACACAGAGAAAGCATGTGCTGCTAGCAAATCTTTGAATTAGCATCAATCGCTAAAATCCATTAATGACCGCTAGAGAGTGGGATCAGAACACATAAAACTTGCATTATAAGAGCTGATAATATGCCAATGGAATTATCAGCTGATATATGTATAGTTCCACTGGAATTACCAGGTAATATAGGTAGTTCCAATAGAATTATAACTTTGCGAAATTCAGTTTATTAACTATTATCCATGCGAATGGACTAGTGAAGCGTGATAATTGAAATCAAATTCATCATTGAATAGTATTTGAAAAATAAAGGGGATTTAGGCACCATTTAAAGTTTTCTGACATCTTCAAAAATATGGCTGATCCATTCCATTAAATTACCTAATTGAATCCCATCTCCTCAGTGACTGTGTTAAATTGATTAACAAATAATAATTGATAATAATAATAATAATAATGGATTACTAAAATTACTAGCCGGTTACCCGTTTGCACGGACCCACATGTACGGGTCATTTTTATCCGGTCATATTACCCAAATGTACCTTGTCATTTTTACCCAGCAGCTCCAAAAAATCTTGAATTAAAATTACAGCAATTAAAACTTTTAGGTAAACAATTAATTTTTCAACCAAGAGACCTCTAAACACTACCAACTCAATATAACCCTAGTTAAGTTAAAACTCTTTCCGACCGTCTCAGGAACTCGCCGAGCAAGAATCTGCATTAAAATCCGGATTAGCAACTTGGGAGAAACAAAAGGGGGCTTCGTACTTTGCCCAGTTGCTCCAAAAAAATCTTGAATTCACATTTCAGCAATCAAATTTTAAATTTTAGGTAGGTACATATAATTAATTTTTCAACCAAGAGTCCCCTCAATATACCTTAGTTACGTTAAAATTCTTCCCGAACAACATTGCTGCAGTTAGGGCGTTTTCTACACCAATTTTTGGAGGTCTATCTTTACGAGAAAAAACAGCTCGGCCCAACCATAGACATATATACCTGGATAGCGAACTGCCTACCTACGGCTAGAGACATTTTCGGCCTTGCAAACTGGGGAGTCCCCAAAGGGCCATTCACCTCAGGTGAATGTTCGGTTAAGTTCGGCCAGTCACCGAGGTAAGCCGAGGCCGTTGGACGGCAAAAAGGGCCCAGGGCTCTCCCTTCACTATGTGCCAATTTCTCTTCCAAATGTTTTGTAGTTTGATAATATGCGAATATTATTCACCATATTATGGTTAAATCTTGTGCTTCGTACGGTTGTACAAACCGTCAAGTGACTGGAAGTGGAGTCTCTTATCACCGGTAAGTGCTTGAAAACGTAATCCCTTAAAGTAATAACTTTCTTGAGGTTCTTTTTCGGACAGAGATAAATATTACACGTGAATTTTTCTTATTTTATAGTTTTCCCGTAGAAGAAAAAATCAGGAAAAGATGGATTCTAGCCACTAGGAGGAAGAATTTCATTCCCTCCAAGTATGCTAGAATATGCAGTGAGCACTTTGACAAAAGCGCATATGAAAAACCTGGGACCCTTAGAAAAGATGCAATTCCAACGATCTTCAACTTTCCCTCCCACATGGTTACCTCCCAACCTAAAAAAAGGAGAATCATAGTACGAAAATCTAAGGTATGTATCTATGTTATGTACTTGATAACAACGTTATGTATACCCCACAACTGTTGAAAAAATAATAATTTTGTAGTATAGTATACTAGTTTAGTTTAGTATAGTAGTTAGTAGAATTATAAGCATTTTCCATAAACCTGTTTTTCCAAAGGTAGGTAGTTCTAATTTTTTATATATGTTTTCCTTTTCGTTTTCAGAGCCCTGATAGAGATGAGAGAGAGATTGTCACCACTAATTTTGAACTCCCGTTACCAGAAGCAGTGCCAGTGGAGAAAGAAGGATCTGCTTCACCTCTTCATCAATTACCAACAACAGAAGAAGTTCAAATGGACCAGTGCACTTTGGAGTTCAAGTACCAATCCACAGCTGTCCGATGTGTGGAACCTCCCCCACATTTGAAGCCCTTCGCATCCAAAAGTGTTCAATGTAACGAAGCTCCTCCGTATTTGAAGCTCGTTGCATCAAAATATGTTCAATGTGACGAGCCTCCTCAACATTTGAAACCTGTATCATTATCGCGAGGTGTTCAGTGTTCGGAAGAAGAGATCACTGCTGCTGCTAATGTTGAGTCTTCCTCAGTTCTTCACTGGGGAGAAAAGGAACCCCCTTCAACTGAGGTTGGGTCTCTGACAGCTGTTCAACGTGAAGAAGAACCTGATACTTTCCCTGCTTGCGATCTTCAGCTTTCTTCACTTCTATCGAGTGAAAATGAAGAACGTTTCAGCATACCAGACATTCAGTTTTTATTAAATTCCAGTTTGGCAGTACCAAGAACACCTACAAAAAGTAAACTACGCCGAGAGGTAAAACTACTTAAAAAACGTCTCAAACGTCGAAGTTCTAAAATCAAGAACATGAAAGATATCATTGATACTCTTAAGACAAATTTTGATGCGCCGCAGAATTTGATCGAGATACTTGAAAATAACTTTTCCGGCCTCCCTCTCCATTTATTTTTGCATAAAGTGGAAAATAAAAGTAAAAGCAAACATAAACAAGTGTATAGTGAACAAATGAAAGAATTCGCGTTGACACTATACTTCTACTCCCCTAAAGCTTACACCTATATGAAAACTATCAATTTCGGTCTGCCTCATCCCTCTACCTTAAGAAAGTGGATCTCTCGATTCCAATGTGCTCCTGGGTTTTTGGAAGAAGTGTTTCTCTACTTGAAAACAAATGTGAACGCAAAGCAATATTTAAAGCACGTAAACCTGGTCTTTGATGGCATGAGTATCCGTAAACAAGTGATCTTCGACGCACAGAAAGGTAAAAACGTTGGTTACGTTGATATGGGAGGATTAACATCTGCAAACGAAGAAGAACTAGCAACTGAGGCATTGGTTTTTCAGATCGTTTCCATTAAAGGAAATTTTAAATGTGTTGTAGGATATTTTTTCATTAATAAACTCGGTGCTATCGACCTCTCTCAACTCATAAGAATAGCAATACTTAAACTGCAAGAAGTAGGGGTAAAGGTAGCCAATATCACATTTGATGGCACAAGCACAAACATACGCGCGTTGAACTTACTAGGGTGCAAATTACCCGATAAATCATTTTTTAGATTAGATGATTTAGATCACGATATAACGGTGATGCTCGATCCAGCTCACATGATGAAACTATGTCGTAACACACTAGCGGACAAAAAAGAAATTGAGTCTGAAAAGGGCATAGTAAATTTTAAATATATACAATACCTGAATGATCTTCAGAAAAAAGAAGGTTTGACGTTCAAAAACGAACTGTCTGACAAACACATTCATTACCGAAATCGTAAAATGAATGTGAAGTTAGCAGCACAGACCATTAGTTGTAGCGTGGCTGATGCCATTGAATATCTTTGCCTCATAGAACGTCATCCTTTATTCGAAGGAAGCATGCCGACAGTAGAATTTATTAGAAAAATGGACACCCTATTTGACTACTTGAATAGCCGAAATCCCTTCGGTAAAGGCTCTAAAAGTCCGGTAAAGTTAGATAAAAAAGATTCTGATGATCACATGTTGTTAGATGCTATTCACTATTTGTCAAAGTTGAAAATTGAAGGTATACCTATTTTACAACATCCTCGGAAAACATTCGCTTTGGGGTTCATGACTTGTATCAATTCTGTTCGGCTACTGCGAGATAATTTATTAAATAGTGGGGATTTTGAATACTTATTAACTTACAAATTTTCCCAAGACCATATAGAATTGACATTTTCCTGTATTAGAGGTAGTAATGGCAGAAACGACAATCCAAACGTTCAACAGTTCAGATGGACCCTGAGGAAACTCATGTTTCGCAATAGCGTAAGGCCAAGTGTCAATGGCAACTGTCTGGAATTTGATGAATGCCGTAACGATGTAAATATGAGTATTTTACCGTACAATTTTATTCAATCTGTTGAAAAGGAGAATGAAAGTGATGACCTTAGTGATATTTCAATAATATCAGAAATACTGGAGAATTACGAAAATTCATTTTTCAAAGATAATATATTGTACTACCTTAGTGGGTACATAGCCCGGAAAATAAAGAAAAAATTAAAATGTGGAGAATGTGTTGCTCTCCTCATAACAGACGAAACCGACCTGAGTCCATACACCCATTTTTGCGATTTTGTAACTAAAGGAGGCTTGCTGAGGGCGTCCAATGATGTTTTTAAAATAGTAAAATTTTGCCACCAAATTTTGACTTATCAAACAAAATCACCTACTTCAATTGACGCGAATAAAATGATGTGCCATACCTACACTAACTTTAGAGGGACACTATTCAAGAATCATTCGACAAAAAGAGAGTGGGCAGGCAACAGTCATGAGTATACCTTGATTAAAATGATAAGCAATTTATCGGCCAAGGTTATATGCCACCATTTGGCGAAAAATCGCACGATTGACGCTGCTACTCCAAAGAAACTCGGTGTCAGACAGAAGTTGACAAAGATTATATTGTTCAATAATGCGTAGAGAAACTAAGAATATTGTAAGACGTTGTAAGAATTACCTATATCTTGTGAGGATCTTGTGTTATATTTTGTGTACCTATTATATATTGTAAGGAAATATCTACAATACTATCATCATATACTAATATCATATTTATACTAGCTTGTGTATGCTCTGAATTATATTCGTTTTATTTTGCCCACGAATCATTCATTTTATGCCACCTTTCCAAATGGTTTTTTGATATCCTAAGTCCTTCACTATTGGTGTAAATAATTTGCTAATTTTTTGTACCTAGTATTAGGGACCTAGATATTGATATTTTTTAAGAGAACTCAACTTGATTAAGAAAATATTTGCCAAATTACTTATTTCATTAGGCGTTTCTTATTGGACTAGCTGCGAGGGCTCGCTCTTTTGCCGTCCAGCCAGCGTTATGGAAGGGTGGGGGTCCGGAAAGGGCTGGGGGAAAGTGTAGAGGGCCTGGGGATTCCCAACTTTCTGGGGCCGAGTCGCCTCAATGCAGTTCGCTATCCAGGTATATATATCTATGGGCTCAACCCACCAAATTCGTTTTGGTATCGTCGAATTTGATTTACCTACCGCATCCACATTTGACGTGAAAAGTTCGACGCGTGTCCGATTTTTTCTGAATTACAAAGTTGTTTACCGGGGCGACGTCGTTAGGGAAAGCCATGTTTTCGATGAAAGAGTAAGTCTAGATCTAGAGGATTGCAATATGGCCTAAAACTATCCCTGGAACTTGTTCGTTTGGCCAGACAGGTGGGAGATACGAAACAACATTCTCAATTATATAATAGAATTTTGGTTTGGCTTTGCATACTTGAGATGACAGTCTTGAGCGTCAATCAGTGGTGGTATACTGCAAGAAACTGTATCAGGGCAATACAATACCTTCTGCTCTCATCTGTATCCATCCAAGTTTCCAGCTCTCGAGGTACAGGAGTAGTCGTGACAATCGTGACTGAACCCCCAACGCTCCTCCCAGAACATCTTCTGCTGCCTCCCATTTGACTTCGGAGAACGTTGTCCTCCTCGAAGTGTGATCCGTTCCTCAGTCTTCCTTCAATCGTACGTCCAAGCTAGATTCACACGTTCGATTGGGAGTCACCCCGACAAGTTTGAGCTGTCCCTCAAGTTCACCAACTCTTTTCTGCCTTCATCCCAGAAATCTAACAACTCAACTGATTTAAGCGAACTCACAAAAATCCGCATTGCTCATAATAAAAACATAATCCCAGCTGATAGCACTCATTTTTGTCTTCAACACATTTGAATAGTGAGGAAATGGACGCTTTAGGCTCTTCCTCCTCATAGAAACAAACATCGCTATTAATGAAATGGCAAAGTCAGCTCCGAACTATAAATTGTCAAATATCATCAAATGAACATAGTTCAACGTTTATGGTGCTTTATGTTTGAATGATAACCTTGAGGAACATGAATAAATATGTTCGTATAAAGCCTGTTGATTACATTTGGATCAATAGTCAATCTTCAATTCATCCCGTATTGTATTTTTCAGAAAGAGTTTGAATTCAATTGCATCATTTCCCTACTTTTATGATATCATGAGAGAACCCTTAGTCTTACTGAGATTAAATGCGTGAGTTACGAGGTTGTGGTATCACCTCAGGATCACGTACCAGTGAGAAGAATTCCAGAGAAATCACTTGTCAGCCACCGCGCAATACGCTGATAAGATTTCCCTGCCAGGCAAGAGCCGCCACTGTGGAAGAAAAAAAATGATTTTCCATTCGGTCACGTCTTTTTCCATTCAAACAGGGCTCAGGCAACAAGACGGCTGGAATCTTTCCTCGGAGGGAGCGACATTTTTCGATTTTCTCCTTTTCTTACGAGATCGTCCGAAGCTAGAAACCAGAGGCCAGGGGAGCCCAGCTTTGCGAAACCTTCCCTATTACGGTCCTTGTCTCAGGAGCTGTGGACTTTTTAAATCGATTCCATTTCGAGGCAGAGCTTCAGGCTGCCTGCGTCTTCCATTGGCTGGCCCAAGGCGAACCTGCCGCGGGTCCCTTCCCTCACCCTATAAATTATGGATGTACCCCCTTCTTGCAGGTCTGCAATGATTACAGTTAGATACGGACCTGGTGGTGCATTCACCTTTGAAAGGAATAGGTTTAATTGCCGTGCCTTCAAGACAGGGCGCTTTAATTTCGCCAATCTTAATGGTCACAAGGTCAATCAAAGATGCGAATAATGAGCAGTTGTTATTGTTGAGCATTAAACGCCTATTGTTGGGCTATTCAGAGTATAAGAACAAAATTTCAGGACATACATTTTCACATGTTTCACGAGGTCGCAATAATCTTCACTGATTTGAGGAAAACCGAGTGAACACAGACAGTCGGTACACTGTCATGCAAACTGAATACGTTTGTACAAACTAGCCATCTTAATTATAATTAATATCCACTTACCCAGGTAATAAGGTACCAGGAGTTGGTACCTATTGGTAGACTAGCCTGGATTAGAAATAAAGGGACCTGCAGACACCCAGTGGATGAGCAAGCGAAGCCCATCGTAGTAATCACTAATTCTATAAAGTTTTTTGTTTAATAAGGTGTTTTAGTTGATAGTTATAGCTTCCGAGTCCTGTAGGTAGCGGAAGCATTGATATTACTATCGGCAAATTACCATTTTTTAGTCGTCACAATCAAATTTCCTCTCCCATTCTACGTTTTAGAGCATTCTGAACAACATCCGTTCCGTGTGTGTCCGCAAATCTTTGTACCTAACAAGTTCCATAGTATTCATCCGATTTTGATGAAACTTTCATGGAATGTGAGAATGAAGATGAGGATAGTCTCTTAAATCAGTCTTCAAATCAAAACGGTACTCTGCGTATGCGCAAACTTAAATCCCATCAAACATAATTTTTGCAGTAGTAGTAGAGCTGGGCGGAGTTTGTGTCTCCATGAATGGATGTAAACGATTTAAGAAGATTATGCACCAGATATTGTAATATTTAACCAGTTGTCTTGGTTAAAAGTTTTTTTTTTGTTTTTAATTGGCGACGTTTTGGTCTTTGACTGCAGGCCCGTTGCCCGTTGCCAGGAAAGAAACCACCGAAAACGCCAAACTAAGGAAGTGGCTTCCATATTAAAAAACAAAGAAACGGCTATGAACCACAAACAGGATACTAACAACTTAAGCAAAGTATATCAGACTCTTGAAAAATTAAAAATACCTACTCCATTCCATGTTCTCCGTACAAATAACTATCATTCTTCAAAAACAAAAAAACTACCTAGATAATACTAGACCACGACAACTACATTATAAGTATCCCATGTGAGCTCTTCTTGTTATATACAGTCAGAGGCCCAAACATCGCCAATAAAAAACTGTTAACCAAGACTGGAACTGGTGCTTAATCTTCCTAAATAATTTTTTCAGGCCCTAGCCACCCAATCTCGCTTGAATTTAAAGATAGTTGGGAAAAGACAATTTGGTCATTCCTCATTACTTTCAATATGATTGTAACATTAATAACTATTGCGCATGAGCGAATGTGAAATCCAGGTAAGAAGCTAAATGTTCACCGTTTTCATCCGATTTTGATGAAATTTTCAGGGAATGTGCGGTTTAGGACGTGGCTTCCCCTAATCAGTTTCAATGTTCGGAAATCAACAATAAATTCTCCGCACGCGCAAACATATCAGCTATCAACCGTCATTTCCTCATTTCCTATTTGACCGAATTCGACGTTTTACGCCAGATATTGTTCTAACGATTCCTCCCAATATAGAATCTTCCAAGAATATCTAAATCATTTCAGTGATAAATTCATGATATTGATACTAGGAAGGTATGAACCACACCCAACTTGGTAGACGGTTTTAAAAATTTAATATCGATTATATTTTCATTTTTATGGTTAAGGGAGAGTGGGGTAATACCGCCAAGTCGGGGAATACCGCCACCCCATATAAATATTTAACCACCTGAGTAACAAATCTTGTAGCCAATCGTCAAACAATACGATTGGCTTCTCTGGAATCTTACAAATATCGTCATCTTAAGTTGTAAGATTCCACTCTTCTTGCTCCTATTTTGATTTTGACAATGGACGATAGTCATGTGAATTTTGCTGCAACCTGAAGAAGAGCACAAATTTAAAACTTTAAAAGCTGGGAAGATAGAATGCTATATAATATTTATTTTTCGAGTTCCGCGATGAACGTTGTCAATTCAGTTCTTGTGAAGAACCGACATTACTTTACCAGTATTCAAGTATTTGGTTCCAATTTTACTATTCTGATGTGGAAATTTTTTGTCAACGTTTAGTGAGTCCTTTTCTAGTCAGCAAAGTTCCCAATACGGCGCGAAGCTACCCAGGAAGAGTTTTTGAAATTCAATAAATCGTTATTCCGATGTTCTGATGAGATTGTTCGTTTTCTCTTTGTTTTAATATGGCGATATTACTCTAAACCCATTGCGGTATTTCCCCAGCTAGGTGGGGTAGTACCGCAATTTACAAGGGTTTCGTAAATTATTTTTTTACTAATGCAAAGTTGCTACACAACCAGCAAAAACGTTGTAATTCACTACTGGTGATTTGTTTTTATAATTTGCTTCAAAATCTGAAGCTCCAGAGGGCTAACGTGGGCTGTGATAGACAAATATGCTAAGGTGGCGGTATTACCCCATTTTCCCCTATAATGATTCTAAACTAATTTATTTTATTATTATTTTTTGTTGTTGTTGTGGTTATGGTTGATATTTTTGTTGATATACATATATAAAGGCTACTTTTTGATTTTCTAGAGGCCGCTAGTAAATCAATGACCAGCCTTCCGATACGTGTTGACAGCCATCAAGCTTCGAGACACCCCACAGTTACAGCGATCCCCCTGTCGAACACCCTTCGATCATCGAGGGCCCTAGAGAATCACGAGATGTACAATGCGGTTGGGGGAGCTGCCGCAAAGGTGTGGACGACAAACACGTAAACAGCTTGAGAGTCATTTTCACAATGGGCCTGAAACCCGTATAACAAGATTAGGTAAACATTACCAATACTCGCTGCTTTTCGGCAAAAACGGATTTACACTGTAAGCTTTTGAAGGTGGTAGGTATCATCTGTGCAGGGAAAAGTCTTTTAAGATTCAGCCAGCGTATAATTTTTCGCGCAGCTGTCGAAAATTTGCTGTAACCTAAGAATTATCCCACTTTTCCTTGTCTACACAGTTGAATTTAGACAAATTTTGGATAGCATTCACTTTTAAACTTTAACTAACCAGTTGAAACCTCAAAGACACATAAAATTTAGCCTAACTAATGAACTGGAAATTCCTGAGTTTAAGAGTAAAACTCAGTTATAACGGAGTTGAAGAGATTTGCAAGTGTTACCATTCAATTCAGCGAGAGAAAATTCGCAGAAACTGGTCCCAAACTACAGGGTAATTTTTCACTATAACCAACCATGGTGGTATACCATTGATAAAACCAACTTTTTCAACAATGAAGCATAATTTTCTCCCCTAATTAGTTAAGTAAAAGTATAATAAATTGACTACACTGTTAGAAAGATGAGATTTTGAGGAAGCCTTCACAGTGGAGTGCCTTTCCGAAATAGACTCAAAAGCAGAAATATAAATGAAAACTACCTAAGAAACTCGTAAACGAGTTCCACTATCTGCTTTACAAGCAAATACCATGTTACATGGATATGTCTTTGATTGGGGATTTCATAACGGTTGTCCCTGGGCTGCATCCCGACTAATTCCAACAAAACAACGGTTTACTTATAGAAATGTTGAAAATAACTGTGGACAGAAGCCACTACAATGAGTTGTTGTTAACAGTAGGCTGTTGTCAAGAGGATGAAAATGTTTCCTATGGACTGGAGTAAATGATGCTATTGCTTTACGTTAAGAACATTGTAACCGGCTTATTAAAATTGTTTATAGTCCAATCAACTTAGTTTAGGAATGTAGCCAGGTACGTAAGGAGGGGGAAATTGGTAGCTTGAGATGTGAACATTTATCACATAAATCAAGCGCTTTCAAACGAGTGGCGAACGATTTATGTGCGATGAAAACTGCGGAAGTTCCATTCCCCTATCAACGGCTGGGTTGTACGTGAACATCATTAGAAATTGTGACATCAACTTTTGCGTGACGAACATTTTTGGTTGACCCCAAGAGCAAAGACATATCCATGTCAAAATCAAATTCTGAGAAATTTTCAAAATTTGCTTTTTTAGCCTCTTATTTTTACGTATTACGTTGACTAAAAAAATATTGGTTTGGCATCAGGTAGATAGGAAATATAACGTTCTTTCCAACGATGTCATTATTTTTGAGTTTACAGTGATTCTAAGGGGAATTATGGCCGATTTAAAGGCATAAGGTACATAACACGAAGAAAATCTTGAAAATTGAATAACTTGAAAAAAAAAAAAAAAAAAAAACATTAAAAAATTAATTAATTATTAATTAAAAATCTCTAGGAGTAACTTTTAATCAGATCTTAGTGTAGCCACCCTGTATAAATAGGTGTTATTCCAGAATCACATGGATCCTACCATACATCTTGTTATTCTCTAATATGAATTCGACAGTTTCATTACTTGGCCGTGGGCGAAATGGACCTGTAAAATACACCTAAACCCACAGTACAAATAATATCATCGATATTATTATTGCAAGAAGGGTCACATTAGCAATGACAGCGATAGACAGTCGTCAGGTCAACATCGAAGATAAATAACAGGTGATAAGCTCAGATATCTGTTTATCGGAGGGAGAAGATGGGACTAGGTCAGTCAGTAAAACAACCGTTCTACTCACACAGCGCGACGACGTGAGTCTGGGTTATCAACCTATTTACATATGCCGCAAGCGAATAATGAAAAGGAGCGACTCCCAAACAAAACCGAAAGACCTGAACGCCCCAACGAAGCCTCACGCCTTTCATTTAATGGATTTTGAGGAAATACAAGATTGAGAAGTACCTGTGTGTTTGATTTACATAAATATGTACATATTCTAATGTAAACCGATGAAATTTTACGAGTGTGGACACCAACTCTTCTACGACAAATAGATTTCATACAACGAATTTTCAAAAGTCCATTTGCCGCCGGAATATCAACAAACTTTCGGTTACATGGATAAAATAACGTTCTGTAAATTAACATCCCTCCAAAAAGATGCTTTGCTTACAAAAGATGTCAAGCCTTCTATCTAACATGGGCTAATCCAATAGTCGGATCGCCGTTCCCTAGTACAGTGCATTCATTGAAGAGTTACTATACGATAAGTCAATTTAGATAAGGTGCTTGAGGATTTTATCATCTGGGGCGAGCCATTCCGGAAGCTAACCTCTTAAAGGGGGTCGAACTAGTGTCTTATATTAAAGTGACGCTACTTGTCGTCAAGTATCGCTAAACCATCAAGATGATTTTTCCGCGTATCCCGTGTGTACAGTTTCCAGCATTTCTAGGTTTCCTGGTTATTTTCTTATTCACAAAAAGGCTTTGCAATGGCAGACTATGAAAATTTATGAACAAGAAAATATAATATAATTTTCATGAATCATAAATACAATGAGTTTATTGTGTATTTGGCGAAAATCGACCAAGACGTTGAAGAAGCGTTTTACTCCCAAACGCAGTAAAAAAGTTTGAGTGAGGAGAGATCCTAAAGCGATAGGGAGATAAAGACGAAGCGAATTATAGTGATCGGGAGCGCTAATGCGCATGTGCGGCGGGTGAGGCGTCTTATCGCCAATAAGACAGATTTATCCCACCCTATTCATAAGACACCGTATCCCGTACCACCCGTTAACAGTGATATTCATTTCTTAATTACTTTTAATTGCAATTGCAATTACTAGTCTTCAAAGGGTAATTTTCATTGCAGATCCCTTTTACAAGTAATTGCAACTGAGTAAAATGCAATTACTTTTAGCGATTGTAATATTATTTTTCATTATTTGGTCCTTTTTGTTCATTTTCCTTTATAATGAGCGTTACCCACGTATTCGTTTTATATTTTTAAATGAAAAAAGACTCCATTCTAAGAAATTTGATACCATCCACACTCTCTTACGTCGGGTAGTTAGTTATCTTCCTATAATTTTTCAAAGTTTGCTCTGGTGACGTCACACTGGTAGGCAGAGGGGTCTCGCCCAGGTGGGAGGGGCGCTCTGACGTCACCAGTGCGCAAAACTTTGAAAAATCATATAAAGAACACAACTCATTGTAGCCAAACTTCTTAGGATGGAATCTTCTTCCATTTAAAAACAGCTAAAATACCGTTTTCGCACCCATGGGTAACGCTCATCCTGTCAAACAATTACTCATGTAATTGCAGATGTAATTAATTACTCATGTACGTAATTAATTACTACCCAACTCTGTTCTCAGAATGATAGTGTGGAAGATTGAATGTTTCAAGTTGTGAATCGGTTTCGGACCTTCAGCAGATCTATAAAGACAGCGATGGAATATTCCGTGACGACTTCCAAGGGATTGATGAATGTTCCTCGAAGACACGGCAAGCCAGGTCCCCTTATCGCGTTACCCCTACAAGAAATCGCGTCCTTCATAATCCCATACGAAGCGGGGATCAGCTGCTCTCAAAACGGACATTAATCCGTCTTCCTGTCAGTTCACTGGTGGAAGTCAGACTCGGCAGAAGGCGAAAAAGCCGCGCACCAATGCGCTTAGAGGCTCGCATGTGGAAAACCATTACTCCGGTAAGTAGGCCTAGGTGCTGATTCTGGATTAGAGGTTGATTTGCAAAAGCATGTATGGGCGTTCATCACGCTAACCTTCAACAGTATGCAAAGTCATGCCCTGTTTTTTTGTTCGGGATTTCTATTCTTCGCCGAGAAAGGTTGTAACATGCCGTAAGGTAATAAGGTGGTCAGGTAGTAATTTTTTTCATAATACTCAAACGGTGGGGTTCATCAATTCAACGAATTTCAAAACGGAAGGAATGAAGCTAACCAACCGAGTGGAGAACCGTGGAGAATAATACTGCATAAAACTGTTGATTATGCCGGCTGAATTTCACTCTTCTTAAGAAATAATGAAAACGTTTCGTAGATGCATATAATCGGCATTTTTGTACGATATTAAAGGGTACCAGTCGATTGGGAAATAAATAAAGTTGAAGTTGTAGAGCTCTGCAATAGTACGCAATGCAGAGGTCGTGGTACGTTCTGGTCCGTATATAGAAATGAAAAGAAAATCAGGACTGTCCATTTGGAGGAGATAATTCGTAGAAAATGAAGCTATTGCAAAGGCTCAAAAAATTTTATAATCAAAATTTTTGAAAAATTTCTTCATTGAAATCCATTTTGAGGCATTCTGAAACAAATCCTAGAGATTAACACTTTTTCATATGTAGTATATATATATATATATATATATATATATATATATATATATATACATATATATATATATATGTGTGTGTGTGTGCGTGTGTGTATGTGTGTGTGTGTGTGTCATTCCAAACGATAACTCTTCTTAGGATTGAGATAAAAATTCCGTACTTATGCCAAAAAATCAAGCTTTCCAAATGAAAGGACGAGTTTGTGGGCCAGCACTTTTTGAGTACATTAAATTGGTCAAATTTCAAAAAATGTGCTGAAAATATCACTAAAAATCGTTAAATTGATATTTTTTAGTAGAATATTGCTCAAATAAAGTTTATTAACTATAAAATAGAACATTCAAAAATTTATGTGCAAAATTATGCCGAAATATGTAATTTAAATTTGCTAAAAAATTGATAAAAACTGCAAAAAAGCTAAAAATCCAAAATCTCTTTTTGAATGGTAGATTATTGTTTAAAATACGTTTTTTGCCATAAAATTCAAAGTTAACATGTGCCAATAGTCCCTTGTGTCGCACTTCGTCCGAAGAAATTCCAAGTTTATATGCTAAGTACATACTGCAAAAATTTATTTTGGACCCTCTCCAGATCATACTCGAAGATGGTGTAGTCGGGTGACCGAATCTGACAGGCGCATCCAAGGATGGGCGAAACCACAGCTTTGCATAGGAATTAAGAATATGATGGCTTTGAAATTGGAAAACTCTTTAGTGCATCGCTTCAGAAAACCCGAGGATTTCATTGATCTTAAGTTACCTTCAATGAAACAATTGAATGGTTGGATCGAAGATTTGAGAATTTTCATGCTGGTTTTATGCTTTATTGATGCTTGTCGATCTTCTAAAATGGAATCACGTTTGGTTAAGGAACAGAACTGTGTGCTGACACATTGGACTACACGATTTGTGTTCTCAGGCTCGAGCGAGTACCACTTTGTCCAATCAACACCAACTGACATCCGCGGGCAGATGGAACACCGAATTTCCCTACGCCGACATCGCAGTCAATTATCACCGCGTTACTCCAGTCGTTATACGAACGAGGTGCAAAATGGTTGGAGCCTTCGATTAAACAACCCAATTAAAATCCTATGGCGCAGATGGAACCGAAGGTGTAAGTGAAACACTTGCGGACAACCGTATGCAAATCCACTTCTCAAAAAACGGCCAGTGAAATTCTGTGGGATAATATGGTGATCTCAATTTCGTGGCATTATCATGATTGAGGAAAATGTATTCCCGCTTCCCCAGAAATAAAGTTAACGGTTGAAGGAAGAGCAGCCGATTTATGCTCATAATGCATTAATATGAATTATAGGTCTCTCTTCAAAAGCGAAGATTTACCTAAATATTGATGAGTCATTCCAGACGAAACTCTCCGTAGGATTAAGACAATAAAATCTGTTCTTTCGCCAAAAAAGCAAGCAATAAAAAAAGTTCCATTCATGCAGCATGATCGTATGAGCGAATTTTCGTAAATTATCGTATTGTATAATGTTGAATTGTTTTGAAATTTGAGCTTTTTGAGTGCAAGGAAATCGTTAACCATTAATTTTATGGCAAAAAACGTATTCTAAATAATAACCTGCTATTCAAATAGAGGTTCTGAATTTTTAGCTTTTTTAGCAGGTTTTATCGATTTTTTAGCAAATTTTGATGAATTTTAAGTACATTTTTCAGCATAATTGTGTACATACATTTTTGGATGTTCTATTTTATAGTTAATAAACTTTATTTGAGCAATATTCTACCAAAAAATATAAATTGAACGATTTTTAGCCGTTTTTAGCCATTTTTAGAGATTTTTTGAGTACATTTTTTGAAATTTGACCAATTTAATGTGCTCAAAAAGTGTTGTCCAACGAACTCATCCTTTCTTTTGAAATGCTTGATTTTTTGGCGAAAGAACGAAGTTTTTATCTCAATTCTATCGAGAGTTATCGTCTGGAATGACACATACATATATATATACATATATATATATACATATAAAAAAGCGTTAAAATCCAGAAATCATTTCAGAATGCCTCAAAACAGATTTCGATGAAGAAAATTTTTGAAAATTTTTATTTTAAAATTTTTGGAGCCATTGCAATAGCTTCATTTTCTAAGAAAATTCGCTAAAAGAAAAATTTTAAAAATCATTGGTCAGTACTTTTTTGTCACAATAAACCGGTCAAATTGCAAAAAAAAAAGCGCTAAAATAATCACTAAAAATGCCAAAAAACATTCTTATTTTTTAGCAAAATATTATTTACCTAGAAAAAATTGAAGCATATTTGGAAACTTTCAAATCAGTATGTATTGGAAAACGATTTGAAGCACCTACAGTTGTTGTAGAATTAATTTGATGTTACGAACTAAATCACTCGCGACGAAGTTGTGAAACCCATTTCAAAACGGAAGTTAGTGAAAACCGTTGTCTATTTCCACGAAAAATAAAGAGTTACAATATTTAATCGATTTTGACTGTTGAGCCATCATCAGCAACAAAGAATAACTGAAGACACATAACAAAGGACACAGCTTTTATAGTCACAGGCCACAGTCACTGGAGATTGAATCCCATTGGTCTAGAGAAAGGAAAGGGGCAGGAGGGTCAACAATTAAGAGCAAACAAAGTGAAGGGGGATTATAGTCAATCAGATGAAGTGAAAGGAGAGGGAAAATTAATGGTTTCAAGAGTGTGAAGGGACCTTTGGCTATAAAAGCTGTGTCCTTTCTTATCTTATAGGTCTTATAAGTATATTATAGTTATAAGTTAACTTATAGCTTCAATTTTAGTCTATGTTCAGTAGGTATAACTTGAATCATGTTTTCTCAGTATACCCCAAAGTTTTTTCTCAGTTTTCTCAGTATACCCAAACATTTTGTTTAAGTAGATAGCTACCAACTAAAGCTCTATGACGAAGACATGAAATAAGCGTCCAAATACAGTTTTCCAAGTCCTGAAGATGAAATATAAATATTTCGAATCGTCGCCCTAGAATATAGACTTTTTATTGACCAACCCGAAATATTTTACATTTAATGATAATGTTTCAGCTGATGTCTAGACAGTCTGACCTACGCTTTATCTGGTTCAGTTCAAGTACAGCAGGGTACAGGTATAATAAAAATTCGGATGGTCATTATTCAGCCCTCGCATTTAGATTAGAAAAAAAAAATAGTCAGTTGAATAATATGTCCAACACAGAAAAATTATGCGAGTTAATTGGTATCGTTATCGGATCCAAGGAGTATCATATCAATTCATTTTGAATTAAAAACTGATTAGGAGCAGCTTTTATCTAAATTAGATTCCACCGTTGAATAATCTGAAAAGCAGGTCCGCAATGGGTCCGCCGTTTTGAGCGGCTAGCTAAAGGTAAATAATAACAGAAATATGTTTTTGTGATCGTCTTAGAGGTGAAGGAAAAATTCTATTTCTACAACAAACACTGATTTGAATAGGAAACGCCGGGTTTTTTCCCTTTTTTTCTAGAGTTTGATCAAAGAAATACCATTTCCCAGATTGTCCGGTAATGAAGGAGCATACATTTGCATGTCATTACGACCTTATAACAGGATTAACAGTTGTTCATGTATTATTTATAAACGCCTTCCTCCGGTGTGGACGAAGGATTCGGTAATTTTTAGGAGGAAAAACGTCAGGCCGATTTTGAACTCGGAAGGCTCAACATGAGTTAATGTCTGTGGCAGTTGTGCATTATAATGAGTGATATTACATGCTGGAACCGCAGGGGGTAATGTTATTATTCGTGTTAGGATTAAACATCTTAATTGTAAAATTTTTTTGCTTTCTGTTATTATGTAAAGAAAGTAGCCTTTGCTGGTAGTACGATATTGCCATAAAACGAGGTAAGCAATAGTAAGAAAATTGCAAAATTCATTGACGGATGAACGATGGCAAATCAAGGGGCTCAGAAATAGGAACCATAAACAAGAATATTATTTTCAATAATGAACCTTTGTTTCAAAAATCTACCAAGAAAAAAGTGTGGCCCCCCCCCCCCCAATTTGTTGGTTTACTTTTCATGATCCATAAATTCCAAAAATCGAAAAAATCGTCAGCCGTCCGAAACTTTTCTTCGAAACTAATGAACCAAACTTTATGAAATTTTCCTCAAAAACCAAACATCGGCCGGGAATGTGTCATTAACATCGGAATCGATTTTTATCAACTCTAAAGGGTTGTAACTAAGTGCTGGAATATCGAAAAATCTAGATCTTGAAAACTTTCAAGGTAACGGTAAATGTTTACATTTACGTTAATGGTTATCAACCCAAAGAATCGGATGAAACCACCCGGGTCGTTCTTCGTTCATCCATTTCCCCTCCCTTAAGACTAGAACTTTGGGAAGGAAAAAAAAATCATCAACATGGTAGCAAAGCACAACTGGTGGTATATAGCAAAAATCGCCTCGTAATTACGACGCCCGTATCAGCCGATATGATTCCAATGGGATTTTCACTTCACGAAACCGAGTTTATTATAACTTTTGTCACCTGTAGAAGGGCTTCTGAAGCGTAGGTTGATTTATTTTATATAATTAATCATCCTAAACCCAGCGTCAGCATATTCAACTGCAGATTACTTCTCACTAAATACCTCACAACTATATTATTTTCGTAAAACAGGATTAACAATAACAATTTAAAAAAACTCGGCGCTCCGCGCCTCGCCAGGGGGCAAGCCCCCTGGACCCCCGGTTACCTCTATTCACATACTTCGGACGAAATTATTGAAACATAGAATGTCGCGCAACCAAGTGACAACCAAACAAGCGTCATTGTTTACTATTCATTTATAACATCAATTTATATAGTTATAGTATGAAACTACGAAACAAAATACGAAATAAATTCGTGATAAATCAAGAGCGATTTATCAAGTAAATGTCCCAAAGAGGCTACATACGAAATTACAGCTTCCTAGAGTGTAAAGTATAGAAATTAGCTTTAAAAGCCACTCATCTGATCCGGACCCTGGACATCGTCAAGTAAATGTCCTAAAGAAGCTACATACGAAATTACAGCTTCCTAGAATGTAAAGCATAGAAATTAGCTTTAAGAGCCACACATCTGATCCGGACCCTGAGCATCGTCAAGTAAATGTCCTAAAGAGGCTACATACGAAATTACAGCTTCCTAGAGTGTAAAGCATAGAAATTAGCTTTAAGAGCCACACATCTGATCCGGACCCTGAGCATCGTCAAGTAAATGTCCTAAAGAGGCTACATACGAAATTACAGCTTCCTAGAGTGTAAAGCATAGAAATTAGCTTTAAGAGCCACACATCTGATCCGGACCCTGAGCATCGTCAAGTAAATGTCCTAAAGAGGCTACAAACGAAATTACAGCTTCCTAGAGTGTAAAGTATAGAAATTACCTATTCAAATTATTTAACCTCCGCTTCACAAATCAAACCGTTTTCGTAATACTCAGATCACCTGCTATGAATCAAATCATCGAAACATAAGCTCAATGAAATCATCAGAAATTAACGAGCGGTTGCAATCATGTTCACAATATCAATTATTGAGAATGATCACCTGTGTGTAAACAATTATTTATATAACCATGCTCATAACTCAGTTTGTTGGACACGCACTTCGCAGTAGTTAACATAATATTGTTGGATAAATCGAGAGCTTTCGAACGAATGGTCAACGAATTTTGTGGGATGAAAAACGACGAAGTACCATTTCCCTAGCAACGACTCGGTTGTACGTGAAAATCATCCGTCACACATTTCGTTACCATCCCGCGTTCCATTTTCGGCTAGTTAGTCCATGGCTAAAACACATTCTGTGTTGAAAATATATTTAATTAAATTCAAAAAAAGTCCAGTCATGCAGCATGACCCCATGAGCGAATTTTTGAAGAATATTACCGATTTTTACAACCAGCGAACGGCATTATTTCGATTTTTGACTGATTTTTCAACTTTGAAAATTTTGAAATCTTGATACATATTCTTATAGGAAATTTTACGCTGATTCCGAAGATACCACATGTCAATATGCTGAAAAAATTATTTCGCACGACAAATCGCAAAACACAGGCTATTTTGAAAATGTTGACTACATTTTTGAAAATTTCAACCCGAAGATGTAATCCGATCAAGCTGGCCAACGAACTTGAACTTTCGTTTTGTGCCCTTAACATTTTAAAATTTGTTTGAAGTTTCTAGCACAATTCTACGGACAGTTATCGTCTGGAATGACACATACATACATATATACATACATATATACATACATACATACATAAAAAAATGCGTTAAACTTCAGAATATGATTCAGAATAGCCTGAAACGGATTTCTGCATTTTTTTTTTTTTTTTTTTTTTTTCAAAAATTCACATTCTACAAATTTTGAGGCGAGAGCAATAGCTTAATTTTCTTCAAAAATTCGCTAAAAGGGGATTTAGTCGCGATATATTTTCTTGTTTCAGTAACAGAGCGCGCCTATCTATACAGGAAAAACATCGCATTTATACAATTGAACAATATTAAAACGCTTCAAATTATTGCACAAGTTTATTATTTCTGTATAGGATCGCTTTTCTATACGCAGAAATAGAAGCAGATAGAATTACATGGAATATAATTATTGGGTAAATCGATGAAGTGAGCCTGGAATATAAAAACTGAACAGCAGTTAATTTGACTCGATTGTATTTGAGATGTCTTCTCTTCGAATTACTGAAAATGTGGAAATCTGGTACAAAGTACACTGGGTAAGATATATAAAATTACGTCAGCATGGTAGGTTAATAGAATGTTATGCAGATAGAATGATATGGAATATAATTATTGATTCAATTGAGCAGCAGTTGATTTAGCTCGATTGATTTGAGCTGTCTTCTCTTCGAATTACTGAAAATGTGGAAATCTTTGGTACAAAGTACATAGGTAAGAAATCTAAAATTACGTCAGCATGGTTGGTTAATAGAATGTTACGGTTCGAATTGCAGTTCCTTGCCGTACATGCAATAAAAGTTTGACGTTTACTGTTTGACATTAGCTGCAACGCGTAGTTCATAATTAAACATGATATAGGTAACGGCACCGGGCAATACTCAGAGGTGATTCTTGGCTTGGGGGGACGGCGTTGATTTATTCCAAAGATTCATGCGAAGCCTCAGCCATTAGCTCGGATTTGGTGGTTTTGAGCGCTAGGGCGTTATACGGTTGTAGATATTTATACGGGCCCGTCCGCCCCGCATAAATTTCACCACAACAGGTCATAAATAGACGCTAAACCCCTGACGAGAAATAAACGAAACAGAGAGGTTTCGTGAATGGGTACGGGGTAACTCCTATACACCCAGAACCGAAGGCTCGGGCATTCATAAAAATTTAGAATGTTGTAAAAGGGAACGAGTCAGAAAGAGTGAATAGAAGGGGTTTTTTTTAAAGTGTTTCTGCGGGATAAGAAGAAGAGGAAATTGATGGAAAGAAAGGAAAAAATCCGTAGTACCGCGAGATCTTCGAAGTTACCCAAAACAAGAAAAAAACTGGGGTTAACCTCAAACCGGGTGCAAAACTCCTTTTCATCAAAGAACGCTGAACGGGGTATGTTGGGGTGGAAAGGGTGAATATACCTTATAAAAGGTTTGTAAATACGAGAAAAAAAGCAGTAGGTACCTATGGAGGACCGCCCGTGAAGGCCTACAGGGATATTGAAGGGGTAGCGCTCTGTGGTTGTTTCTGTTTTTTGTATTATTGCGTTGGCCCCCCTGAGAGTTGAGGGGTGGAGAAAGGGGTAGACGATTTTTGTTTGAGGAGAAGGGGCTGCCGCGAATAGAGGGAAATAAGGGTGGGCGTGCGGTTCAAAACGTGATTGACATCCCGACCGGAAGTTGATGCAGCTAAAGGAATAAAAGTCGAACGGGTTTCTGTGACTGTTTTGAAAAAGTATCCCCAATTACCCGATCCTTATCTGAAATGAGAATGAGTGGTAACGTTTCTTGGTTTACGTATAAAGAAAATTTAAGATGTTATCTTTCATAAAATGCTCTTTATCAATATAAGTTCTTCAAGTTTCCTGGGGTGTCGTTTATGAAAGCTCAATATGGTTCCTTCAATTTTAAATTATTTATATTCATCCATTCCTCAGGGGTTGATTGATTCTGTACACTTGAACTCTAGCGGTCGTTTACCCGACAAAATGAATTTCAGATAAGCGCAATCTGATCCAACATATTTTATTTTATTTGGATGCTTCAAAACCTTCAACTTTTGTAGCACGTACTATCAGCTACAATACAAAAAAAATTCGGATAATTTTTGGTTTAACTGATTTTTCTTGAATTTTACTTTTTACGTGGTAGTTTTATATAATCTAAAATGTAAATGTTCGTTTATTGAAACGGAACAAAAATTCTTCCAACAACTTGGTGGTTTCTGATTAAAACAAATCAAAGCCAGTAAAAAACAGCTTTAAGAAACTGAAGAATGAAGAAAATACAGAAATGTATAACTCAATATTATAATATATTAATATGTAATAATAATAATTAATGATAATATGATTTAGTTTCTTGACCGCAAAAAGAAACTGAAGAATGAAGAAAATACAGAAATTTATAACTCAATATTATAATATATAAATATATAATAATAATAATTAACGATAATATGATTTAGTTTCTTGACCGCAAAATAATAATCAGTACAGTTGTAGGGTCTTGAGAGTCGGTCAGGATAATAAAGATCTAATCTTCATGCCAACGTTTCGATGTATTCATACATCATCATCACATCAGGGCTTGGAGAAATTTAGTGTGTAAAACATAGCACATGTAGTATGTACATTCATGTACATATTGACTAATGACAGAGGACTAATGACACGTGACAAACCTACATTAGTGCTTAACGTTACACATTGGTTTACATGGGTTTACGTTAAGCACTAATGTAGGTTTGTCACGTGTTTTCCTCTGTCATTAGTCAATATGTACATGAATGTACATACTACATGTGCTATACACTAAATTTCTCCAAGCTCTGATGATGATGTATGAATACATCGAAACGTCATGAAGATTTGAACTTTATTATCCTGACCGAGTCTCAAGACCCTACGACTGTGTACTGAATAATAATAATTATTATTTTTTATTTAAAGATTTAAGCCACATCTCATCCAGAAGGGTCATTAGTGGCATCAAACAAGGTGTCAAAGGGAGCACTGTAAGGTGAACAATTCTGTGGGGAGCCATGTTGCACTCCGTCTCTAAATGGATCGCTACTATCTACTTCACTGGCAGACCGGAGGGGGGAAAACAATATCAACATTCCGCAGAGAAAGGCTTCGCCGCATTCTGCCACAAGGGATACAGCAATTGCACTGATATTTTACCCCTACATGTGATAAAATTTAAATTAATAACTGGTACTAATTAAGGACAAATGGCTTGACGACCAAAACCAAATCCATAACTACACACCTCAAAAGAATTAAGGGATCACTTTTCCTTGTAGACGACAAAGGCCCGAGATCAATCGGACCCCAAAACCACTGGTACCACAAAACCCTTCAAGTAGCAAACGATAGTGAACGGTCCAGGTTTTATAGATCAATGGTCTGAAGTAGGATTTCTTCTGCTCGAAATCTTCTAACAAGATTTGCTTGCTTCGCTCGCAAGGATTGCACTGTTAATCTAAGAGTGATATTTGTTATTCCGTATGTAGTACAGCCAAACCAATGGGAAATTTTCGTGGTTATTTTGTATTTGCTCAATAGAAAGATCATGATGTGAGCTTTCCAAAAAGGTGCTATATGATGGGTATCTGACCTGTAATACGGCTCTCAAAATTCATCTGCACGATGACATCACGGCCCCCGCCCGCCTGGAGGGGACTCAGCTCCCTTGCACTATTACGTCACGCGTATTCTTTCTACTACCCAATTATTGGTCAAACTAAACGGTCATTTGTGCTGAAAATTGGAACTAGGAGGTTTTCAAGTGCGCTGAATCCGAAACTGAGGTCAAAAGTGTGAAATTTCAACACATTAAAGTTCCCCATTCCAGGAACAATCCCAATTCGATCCCTTCACAACTACTCAGGAGCAATTTGAAAGAGAAAAGTCAAGATAGATTCCGGTCCAACAGCCTCGAGCTTTGTGATGTACTTAAGCATCTGCAAGCGGAAATGAAAGAATTTTGGAATAGGTAGGTAATATGCATACACTTTTCTTGGTCATTCCTTTCCTACTGGTTTATATCTGATATTAAGATTGTAATATTCCGATTAAATTATAAATATTCAGTTTTATAGCCATTCACCATGAGTGCTACAAAATTCTTATAAGACTTTCTACTACTGAGTAGGAGACAAAAGTAATTCGAAACGTCAAAACAAAAATATTATTAATTTAGGACCTAAATATGTACAGGACGGAAATTATACGGCATCCATTCAGTCAGAAAGATGAGTCTAGAGCAGGCTATATATTTTGCAGTTTTACTCTGTTTTTGATGTTGGGACACATTAAACCAGCCATTTGATGACCGGCCGCCTTCGGAATAGCTCAGGACACGTTGGTACTTTACAGAGAATATTGCTCGTGTATATCTTCTCATCCCAGAGATTTCTCCGGATGGCATATAAAACTCCGCAGCGGCCTGGGCGAAATCTACGAGAGCAGTTTATGAGAAACTTGATGCTGTGGATTGTGGTTACCCTGGTACCCTAGGCTTCTGTATAAAGATTGTAAACTTAAACCAACGAAGAAGTTGTTTTTCATGGGTACATTCCTTGAGTACCTCTATCCGTTATATAGAAGTCGTCAAACTTTGGAATGGAAAGGGTTACGTTATATTTCCAGCTTAGAAACTGTGTGTTCGATTACAGTTTCACCCCAGAATTGACCTCCAATGGCATCGTAGAAACCTTTAAGAACGGCAACATTTACGTTTTTGTCATTAAACAAATAAATATTACTAGAGATCGGTCGATGAACCTTAACCGAAGACGGAAAAGAAAAGCTGTTGAAACTAAAAAAGTTGGCGTGAAATTGTACTTCCGGGGTTTAGCTAAAGTGGATGGTATGACTGTCAATCGGTTCGTCCCTCGCAAAAACTCATCAATCAACATTTGAATAACATAACAAAATGATTAATCAATCAATTAAATTCAACACAGGCATCAACAAGCGGTACCCAATTCTATGGGACGAAAAGATTCGGGACAAGTTTGTACCGACTTTGATTGATTCTCCGTCACAAATGCCAAGTAGAGTACAAAAACAATTAACTCATAAATTTGGGGAAAATGTCCACGTATAGTAATAAGTTCGGAATTTGTGACTTCTGAGGACCATATTCAAAGAGTAGTACACAAAGTAGATGGTTAAATCAATTGATTAAGGATAGCAGAAAGAGTTACGCCGTTGGTTGAGTTGGTAATTTGTAAAATCAAGTAAATTTCATTTACCATCCAAATAATGTAAATTATCCTAAATGCAAATTTTTATATGCTGCATAGTGCGTAATAGGAGAAAGCTGATCAGGATATCAGTACTCACATTCCTAGCGTAAAAACTTTATATTCGATTACAGTTTCATCCTAGAATCGATCCTCAATGGCATCAGAAAACCCTGAGAGAAAGGCAACGTTCACATTCTTGTGTCATCAAACAAATTGATAAAGATGGCAGGAAGAAAGCCGAAGAACCGCAATCGAAGACAGAAGAGAAAAGCTGTTGAAACTGTATCGTAAGTTGACGTAAGGATATAGAAAACATAGAAACGAAGTAAAGATAGGAAGTACGATGCCACAGCAGAAGACCTCCAAGGATACTTAACTCCACTGGTGACTTCGTGTGAGGCGTTACTTCGCAAGGAGTTCCAAACGTTCACTCGAAGATTAGTTTTAGCTTCATCAGGAAATGGGAAAAGCCTGGCTCAGCATATTAGCAAATTTTATCCCAGAATCATAGAGAAAAGCGAAAATAAAAGCTGTAGAAACTGTATCGTAAGTTGGCATAAGGATAAAAAGCATAGAAACGTGGTAAGCATACAAAGTATGGTGCCACAGCAGAAGACCTCCGGGGATATTTTATTCCACTGGTGACCTCATGTGAGGGGGTACTTCACAAGGAGTTCCAACCGTTCACTCGAAGATTAGTTTTAGCTTTATCAGAGAAATGGGAATGTCTGGCTCAGGAGTTAAAATTAGCAAGTTTCATCCCAGAATCGATCACCAATGGCATCAGAAAAACCATAGAGAAAAGCAAAAAGAAAAGCTGTAGAAACTGTATCGTAAGTTGGCGTAAGGATAGCAAGCATAGAAACGTAGTAAGCATAGAAAGTATGATGCTACAGCAGAAGACCTACTTTACTCCACTGGTGACCTCATGTGAGGCGGTACTTCACAAGGAGTTCCAAACGTTCACTCAAAGATTAGTTTTAGCTTTATCAGAGAAATGGGAAAAGCCTGGCTCAGGAGTTAATACTAGCAGGTTTCATCCCAGAATCGATCCCCAATAGCATCGGAAAAACCATAGAGAAAAGCAAAAAAACCAGTCATGCAGCATGACCCCATGAGCGAATTTTTGAAGAATATTACCGATTTTTACAACCAGCGAACGGCATTATTTCGATTTTTGACTGATTTTTCAACTTTGAAATTTTTGAAAACTTGATACATATTCTTATAGGAAATTTTACGCTGATTCCGAATATACCACATGTTAGTATGCTGAAAAAATAATTTCGCACAACAAATAGCAAAAAACAGGCTATTTTGAAATTTTTGACTACATTTTTGAAAATTTCAACCCGAAGATGTAATCCGATCATGCTGGCCAACGAACTTGAACTTTCGTTTTGTGTCCTTAACATTTTAAAATTTGTTTGAAGTTTCTAGCACAATTCTACGTACAGTTATCGTCTGGAATGACACATACATACATACATACATACATACATACATACATACATACATATATACATACATAAAAAAATGCGTTAAACTTCAGAATATGATTCAGAATAGCCTGAAACAGATTTCTGCATAAAATTTTTTCAAAAATTCACATTCTACAAATTTTGAGGCGAGAGCAATAGCTTAATTTTCTTCAAAAATTCGCTAATAATAACAGTTATTGTTTGTTACTGATGATGGCCTAACCGTCGAAATCGATTTAACATTGTAACTCTTTATTTTTTGTGGAAGTAGACAACGTTTTTCACTAACTTCCGTTTTGAAATGGGTTTCCACAACTTCGTCGAGAGTGATTTTGTTCATATGCTGACACGTCAGGTGGTATAAACACTTGATGACGGCCTTGTTCCACTAGTCCAGACCTATTATTAGGATGCTTGTCAAGACCTGCTGGGGCCATACCTTTCAACTCGGAATTTTAATTTTGTCTAGCTAGATTGGGTTTTTAACCACTGTGTACCAAACAGTACTGAAGTACAGCATATTGAGTGTAGTACAGTATACAGAGTACAGTACATTATACAGAGTACTGTACAGTGCTGAGCTGTGCTTGGTCTCATTCAACTCATATTTGCAATTAGTATACTTACACTTAGTTCTAATTCCCCCTGACTTTGGGGGAAAAAACCATCCTACATTTTGAAAAATTGGGGAAAAAAAGTTTTTTTATTTTATTGTTACGTAAGAAGGCTTTATTCACGACCATATGATGCCTTTTTATGCCATCGTGTGGCATAGATTTATTCAGCGTTAAATACCCTTCATGATCAACTTTTTTGTAATTTCATTAATAAAAAAGTTGGAAATTGAGCGATTTTTCCACAATCGACACGTTTACATCTCAGAAACTGCAACTGATTCTGGAAAACGAGTTTCAGAATCGAATTCAGCACCCTCGAAAACCCCCAGAATCAGCGTTCTTTCATATGCGACTAGGAAATTCAATTTTATCTAGAACTTTAGATTGTGTTTTTTGGATCACTGAGCGCCGCTTGGCATATATTTCAATCAGCGAAGGTAGCACAGCAGGGCTGTGAAAATTTATGAACTTTTCAAAATTCCTATGGAATTATCTGCATTCCTCAGTAGTTCAGAATTTGCCTCGTATGATTGCAATAACAATTTTCTCCGACTCTACTGTTCCGCTTCAGTTTTTATCAATGGGTCGCAGCGAGCGCATTCGGCCGCAAAAATCCGCCAACTACTCAGGAATCCGCACCGACTGCATGCGCCTCAGGGTGGGTTTTACTCCTGGAGGAGTCACGCCCGGCACGACGAACGGGCGTTTCGACACCGCGGGACACCTAACGTCTAAATACACACCCGCCATTCCGAAGCTTCGTGACGAAATTAAATTAGGTTGTCCCGGGGCGAGAAAGCTCGAGGAAATAGCCCCTTCCTGATATATGCCCGCCGTGCCTGCGCTCCCCCAGACCCCTTCGGGTTTGTTGTCGAACGGGGCCCCTGGTGATCGATTATTATGGATCGGGTTGCACTCGAAAATTAGATCTTAATCTTGTTTAGCCGTCCACTGACGGGTCAATATTCAACGTGACTTGGGTGGGTTAGGGTTTTGAACCAAATACTGGAATGTGAGTACTGATCACCGTTCTTCTATTATGCAGCCCATCTCAATTATTTGGATGAATAAGGGAATTTGCCTGGTTTTTAAAATACCTACTTGATTACGTAACTCTTTCTTGCTTTCCTTAAAAAATGCAATTAAGTTTATTTCATCTCAGTCAAGGGTTTATAAATGTATACATTTATAGTTATAGTTTAAGTCTTGATGTTGATTCTGTTCTTCTTTATAATTAAAAAACATGAATATGCTTTAGCCGTACACGACTCACTCCTCGTCGATTCTCTGAACCCGACCCCCCATCGGCCTCTGAACTCTGTTTATCATTCTGCCATCAATCCTAAAACATGGAATCATGTTTTAGCTCCTCGCTCTCACTTTATTATAGAAATGATCACGACCATTGAGCTCTTGTGAGATGATGATCTCCTAATAGAAACTCGCGAGTAAACATTCACTTTATTATAGAAATGATCACGACGATTGAGCTCTTGTGAGATGATGATCTCCTAATAGAAACTCGCGAGTAAACATTCACTTTATTATAGAAAGAGGCTACATACGAAATTACAGCTTCCTATAGTGTAAAGTATAGAAATTACCTATTAAAATAATTTAACCACCGCTTCACAAATCTAACCGTTCTCGCAATATTCGGATCACCTGCTATGAATCACATAATCGAAACACCAGCTCAATGAAATCATCAGAAATTAACAAGCGGTTGCAATCATGTTCACAATATCAATAATTGAGAATGATCACCTGTGTGTAAACAATTATTCATATAACCATGCTCATAACTCAGCTTGTTGGCCACGCACTTCGCAGTAGTTAATATAGTATGATTGGATAAATCGAGAGCTTTCGAACGAATGGTCAACGAATTTGGTGGGATGAAAAACGACGAAGTATCATATCATCAATCAATCATATCAATTATTGGCGCTACTTTCGTTGCACTCTCGTGGGACATTTTTCGGTAGTTAGGTCACGGCTAAAGCATATTCATGCTAAAATAACAAGGGAGGGGGGGGGGACATCCACACTTTACTAGTCCCCATGATCTCAGTATAAAGATATTTTTTAAGTAAGTAGGAACCTACCAACTGAAAATAACATAAATGTATAGATCATTGAATTGGTTGTAATAATCATATTAAGATTCGATAATCATCAGAAACGCTTGCATACGAGTCTGCAACACATAGGGACATTTCATGTCTTTAGTTGCAGACTCGTATGTGTTGCAGACTCGTACGCAAGCTCTAAGAGCCACTCCTGGACCCTGGGCATCGTCAAGTGAATGTCCTAAAGAGGCTACTTACGAAATTACAGCTTCCTAGAGTGTAAAGCATAGAAATTAGCTTTAAGAGCCACTCATCTGATCTGGACCCTAGGCATCATCAAGTTATGTCCTAAAGAGGCTACATACGAAATCACAGCTTCCTAGAGTGTAAAGCATAGAAATTACCTTCAAGAGCCACTCATCTGATCTCGACCATGGGCATCGTCATAACCATGCTCAAAACTCAGCTTGTTGGCCACGTACTTCACAGTAGTTAACATAATATGGTTGGATAAACCAGAGCTTTCGAACGAATGGTCAACGAATTTTGTGGGATGAAAAACGACGAAGTACCATTTCCCTAGCAACGACTCGGTTGTAAGAGGAAATCATCAGAAAACCAACCGTAACGCTTTTTGTTAATGCTTTTTTCGTTTATGTGCCAAAGTAAAGACATAAAATGTCAATAATTATTTATTTTGCTTCGGAAAATGTACAAATATCAAACATACTCGCATCGGAATTGCTTGTATAGTTGCCGCTTGTAGCTAACACCTCGTTAGCGTTATTTGCTAGTGTTAACACCTGAGCCCGGCTTTTCCCATTTCTCTGATAAAACTAAAACTAATCTTCGAGTGAACGTTTGGAGTAAAATATCCCCGGATGTGTGGCATATCATACTTTCTATGCTTACTACGTTTCTAGTAATAGGGTACTTGATCTTGGATTTTCATCGCTCAACGCTCATTATACTATACTTAGTCAACGTTCATTTCCATGTCCTCATCCGCAATTCAGAGAATTTTTAAGCAACTGGATAAGAACACAATAATCACTGCTGAGGTTTCTTTCCTACACTCAACACCCAATTCCACCTCGGAAACCGTAACTTAAGCACCACTATTTTACGACTTCGTCCTGTCGACGAAGCGAATAAGAAAGAAAAAACACCTTACTTAAGCAGAACTTTATTATAGGAAAAATAAATTCGTCAGAAAAACTATCCCTTCTCCAGGTTAACCAAACAAACTGGAAAGATTAACGCCGTTTTGAGATTTATGCTCCTCCTTACTTCATTTGACTGAATATTCATTTGGACCACCTTCTGAGTTTTTTCCTCCTTTTAATTGGTCGACATGATAAGAGTTTCTAAGTCAGGTAGCACCTATTGTTAGGCAGTTCGGTAACGTAGAGGGGAAATGAGGATAGCAAAAAATGTGATGAGGGAGTGAAATGACAAGCTGAATTATTTTTAATACTTCGTACCAGTTTTTTTTTTTACGATTTGGTTTTTCATTAATATTTTTTGCGATTTATTCTCACTAATTGCGGTCTTGAAAGGCGGCGCCCGAGGCTCAATTTGCAATGACAACACTCGCTCCCTGAACTAAGCGATGCGGAGAAAATGTTGGTTACAGAGATGATCAAAAGGTTTTTTTCCGTCAAATCAAAAGTAATGGACACCTATGAATATTATTATTTGATAAAGTAGCTCCTTAGTAGTATAATAATTCGAATAATTCATAATGCAGCACGTAAAGTTGTTAGAAGTACATTGATGCGAGGAAATATCGTATCTTATAGTTATTTATGCAGCGATTTAGAGTCCATCCAAATTTTAACCATTACCGCCAGGATGTGCACCATAAAGTAAGTATGCAACTGTAATTCAGGAACATAGTGAAACTTTCACTTATAATATAAAGGACACTCCAAAGGTTGTTAGGTATAAGAAATGTGAAGTTTTAAGGTAGATACAGATAGGTGTAAGGAGTAGTTTATATACAATGAAACAAAAATAGGGTACTATATTGTTAACATTCTCCTTATAGGGTAAGTAGCAGTAACATTTGTTCTGTATGTTATTTCGAATGGCAACCTCTTTCTATGTAGTTTTCAGTCGGTAAACTTCTGTTGAATATATTAACTTGATTCTGTTCCCAAGTGATATTTTTATAATTTATTTTTTTGGTGCCAATTTTTGACCATTCATTGTTTTTTGAATTTACTGTGTTTTGCAATTATCGAATAAATTTTGATTTGATTCCCAGCAATCTCATTAGGTAAAAGTATGGAAACCGCTCCAACAGAATAATACATAAGTAAGAATCAGATATTTATATGAATTGTGATTAATGTAGATTCATTGATGAAAATTAAATCAAATAAATAAAACCCGTCAGGATCTGGTTAGCTAGCGATATTACACCAGAATGCATGATATTTAGAAGGCCATATTTTTATCGTTATTGACAAATTTTGTGTCGTGGATAATCGGATCGAAAGAGAAGAGTAGAGGCACTTAGCTTACTCAAGCCTCTGACACGATTTATTGTATCTACTAATTTTGGATTTGGCAGGATGGTTTACATATATCAGTAAGCACATAAAATGAGAGAGGCTTTGCACAGGGGTGCAGGAAAATCCTCATCTTCTCGCATGATCTTTACGTTTAGCAATCTGTTTACAATCTTCACGCTTAGCAATGTGTTTAAATATACAAAGTAAAAATTGGTGAAAAGGTGGCTAATCAGAGAAAGGATTGACGCAAAAAAGATTTCGACGTCCTCTGCATTAAAGGTTTTTATACACAAATAATACAACTGGAGGATGGTTTCGATTACTAATGTCATCCTCAGTCCAGAACGTTGAAGTCCACCAGCGCAAACTGTACAGTTGGACACACAAAACTGTGCAGTTAGTCAAAACCGGTCTTCAGTTGAATCATCTATGAATTCAAACCTTTAAAACAAAGGACGTCAATATTTTTATTTCCTCAATCTTTTCTCTGTTCAGATATATTCCTTCAGATGGTTTTTATTTTGAGTAGGTAATGAATAGGTACCTATATTTGAAAACGTCTGAGAATTTTAACGTACCCAAAACTGTACAGATTACCACAGGTACAGATACCACCTCCCCCATACTACCACTTAAGGAGCTGCCAGTGAGAAGTAAAAGTTGATCAAAAGCGAAATCGAGAAATCCCGTCGTTCCCAAAGTTCAAATCCGATATCAATAAACTACTTACGTGTCTGCGTCCGAGTTGACGCATTCAAGAAGGGACATGGAAGTATCACGAGCCCGTGGACACGTCAAAATATTATGTTTCTATAGGTATTCGTGCAGGTAGCCATTACTTCGTACTGAATACTGGCGTGAGGGTGGAAGGATCAGAATTATTCACAACTAGTTTCGCCTGTCACTAGGCTTCATCAGGTGCTACAATATGAAAATATAATTTTTTAATAATGGTAGATGTGCTAAGGTGATTTTAGTATGTGTTAATTGTTAACTATAAGGAAAAGGTACATACTATAGGGGGGGGGAGGGGGGGCAGATCCATACGACGTGTATTTTGTCAGGTTTTGTTCCAGAAGTTATAATTTCAGTCTCTTATATTTCGTCCAATGGCTTGAAAGGGTCTAGAATTATGATCAGGTAGTTTAGATAGATAGTTGTATGCTAGGTATGATGAGTTATGAACTATATATGCTAGTGTATGAATGGGGCTTACCAATTTGGGGAAAAGAATGTAGAAATCCTGCATGGCTAAGAGTTACCATATATATGTAGGTATTTTTTTACAACAATATAAATTTAACTGAATGTGCGTACCTACTAGTTTTATAATATATATGAGATGAAATGCTTTCTTTTATGGGGACGATTATTAATTTCACTATCAAATGATACTACTGGTGGTTTTATCATTTAGAGCATGTGCTCCGTGGATCTACTTTCCATAGAGAACCGTGTTCCATGCAAGGAACTAGGTGTGTATTCTACATTATTATGCTAATAGGTAGGGGGTAGCCACGCCCCTTACAGGAGATATAGTATCTATGGGTGTATTTATAGCTATATATGTACAAATATTTGTTAGGTTTACTATTAATGTTGATAAATTTAATGTATTCTTAGTCTATATATATTTAGGTTCTAATATATCCTGTACTATGCTAGGAGGGGGAAAAATTGTTCGCCTAGGTAATTAATTTCAATTCTATTGTTCATTAATCTATCTCTATCTCTATCTCTAAGCCCAAGACGTCAAAATTTTTATTGCGTCCATCCTTTCTCTGTTTGAATATATTTCGTCAGATGGTTGTTATTTTGAGTAGGTACTGAATAGGTATACTTGGAAATGTGTGAGAATTTTAACGTATCCAAAACTGTACAGATGGCTCAGCCACCTCCCCCATACTACCACTTAAGGAGCTGCCAGTGAGAAGTAAAAGTTGATCAAAAGCGAAATCGAGAAATCCCGTCGTTCCCAAAGTTCAAATCCGATATCAATAAACTACTTACGTGTCTGCGTCCGTTATCTCGAATAAAAGTCAGCATTGATTCATTTTTACGCGAAGCATGTAAGCCGAGTTGACGCATTCAAGAAGGGACATGGAAGTATCACGAGCCCGTGGACACGTCAAAATATTATGTTTCACCTGCGCGCTGGGTCTCTGGGAACCGATCCCACGCCCCGATAGGAAACCCCCGCACGTCCGAGTCGGAAATCTCGGATCTCATTTTTATAGGTTACCACCAAGGAGCCCCCTTGTGTGACTTTTCTTTGGATTTATTTCAGTTATTTTTTAATAGCCGCATACTTGTTTTTCGAGCGATGACACTAATAGCTCGACGGGATATTGGCCTGGGCCAGGAGGGTAAAAGGGCTCACCTGCGCCTCGTGGGTCTGAATTATGTTGCCATCATTTTTCAAAGTGTTTGTGGGGGATGAGGTCTCTTTGGGGTGTCTCGAGTTATCTTGGTGCGGCTCGTTTGAACGTTTTTCACGATACTTCATTATCAAATGCTGTACACCTCCACCGCCAACAGGGTGAAAACACTGAGATTTCCATCGATTGATACTCAACAGATATCTTCCGACACTGCAGGGATAAGTTGCTAGTTAACTACCCGAATCACGAACCCCTGTTTGTCCATGAGCATTTACTCAGCCGTAGAAATCATCGAAACTAAGCAAAATCAAATAGCGAAACAGCGAAAGCAAAAGTCAACAGAGCTCTAAATCATAAGTATTTCTATATAAAAGCTTACAATCCGTTCTAGAATGTCATAAAAAAAGGAAAACTGTTTCCACTTGAGGTGGAAAAGTCACCATTCTTCATGTTTGGTTCTCATGAAAGTTTAACAGATGAAAGCTCCACATTAGATGCTAGGGGGTTATCGCTCTAGCGCCTTTCATTTCAACAAGAATTCCACATTCCATTTTCCCAACCCAATAAAATCCATCTTAACGTTTGTTCATAGAGGTTGATTGTGATATTATCCAAATCATAAATTTACTTACTCCACCCGAGATCCTAAATTTCGAAATGTGGCCTCCTTTTCACAGGGGGCAGGATCAAAATATGGGAACAACCTGATCAGCTGAATAAATGTGTAGGCAAAAGCATGTTCCATGTTGTATATTTTTAGCCGTTAGGAGAAATTATTTATTAAACATTTCAAATGGAAGAACAGTGAGATACCTACCATTGATTAGGATTTGTTTCTTAATACAACATTATTATGCTAAACCAATCGTGAGCATTACCATAATGTACAATGCCAACTGCTGACCTGCTGACTAGATAGCCACTTCTAATATAAATACATGTACGGGCAAAATTTAGCCTGTAGCTAAGTCTAGTTTTATTCAGAACTTCCATTATCATGAAAAAATGCCTCTTCTATTTTGAACAAAAATTGTGAAATATGCACATTGCCTACTTAATGTTAGGACATATCTCGTTGAGCGTTTATTCCTTCGGTGCTCGAAACTCAGTTTTATCATCATTCGGGTCTTTCAGCAGTATCGCAAATTACATGACCAAGAAGTCGAGAAGCAGACCCGCAGGTTCGGTTGCGACATCTCGTGCACAATATTTTATCTCTGCCTTCGTCCTATGGCCCCGAGATCTTCATTCCCCCAAGCGAGCTGGAACAAGATGTACTTGTCGGGCTGATAAGATAACTTCGGAGCAGTTCATGAATATAGACCCAGTCCATCAGAATATCAGTGTAGGGATGAAGAGATGATCAATGTTACGAGCTCAGTGCCTCGATATGAGACGTCAAAGCCAGGGCCTTTAAAATTTATGGAGCAGAATCGGTAAATATAAGTAGCTGTTTATAGGATGGTATATTCATATTCTGGAGCTGAAAATTACGTACCTGCATTGCGCCTTAATGAGGCAAACGTGTTGCATGCAGTGTTATTTATAGTATACAGGAAACTCTCAGGAAATTCATCGAGGAAGCAGTATCTAAGAAAATTTACGGCTTGCACGAATGAGAAAAGACACCAAAGATGAAAGATGGATAGCTAGCTGGGTTTGAGGAAGAATCTCTACAGTCCGACCAACAGTTAAGATGCGATCCAAAAGAGTGTGTTGGTGACACTACACAGTTCTTCTTCTGAGATCGCCAGCTCGTGCAAAAACTCTTGGTCACTCATCCTGCTACATAGCGTTGTGTAAAAAGAAACCACTTGAATTCAATGCCTGTTGAAGATTAGTGTGATTTACATTTTTTGAATGTTTTCTTTCTATGCCATTTCGGAGACAAGCGATTGTTATGTTTTCGGAAGTTTGAATAGCAATACGTAGTTAAATTTGAGCAAAAGCTAATGTACAACCGTATACGAGCGCATTTAGTCAGATGGACTTCATACGAGCAAAAAGGTACCTAGATAAATAGGTTTCCAATATTCCTTGTTTATGATGAGTACCTATGTGATTTCAGTTTATAAATGTCGAATTTAGTTAATGCATTCTCAATTGTTTCAATCAATTAGTATACAGGTTGGTCCCAAACGTAAGGGACTTTGTTTGAGGTCTTCTGGGAGATTTCACGCTGATCACGAATATACCACATATTAAAGGTCCCTAAATAAATCTTGACCACTTTTTTCGCCGAAAACCATTTTTTTCGAGTTTTTTTTGTGTGTGTTTTTGGGCCAAAAATGCGGTAATTATCTAGAAAATCGAAAAATACCTCGAAATAAGCGTTGTAGGAAATAAATTTTGCGTTGAATGAGATCAACGCCGGCTCTTAAGATTGTACCTACAATTTTTGGCGAATTTAGAAGTTTTGATGTGGTGATAAACCGCTTGATAAGAGCAGGAAGGTAGGCAGGTAGTATGATCTTAAAATGTAGGTTTGAATGTTTTATTGGATCTTCAAAAACAGCATTATTTGAGATTCGTTAAAACTGTAGCATTATAAGCTGTAGCAAGGTAGATATTATAATCTTATGAGCTAGCGACGGTATCATTCGGCGCAGAATTTAATTTCCTACAACGTTTATTTCGAAGTGTTTTGCGATTTTCTAAACAATTCCCGTGTTTTTTGCCCAAAGATTTATTCAGGGACTCTTAATAAGTGGTATATCCGTGATCAGCGTGAAATTTCCCATTAGACCTCAAGCTAAGTTCTTTACGTTTGGTGCCACCCTGTATGTACCCAGTTCTAAAAGCAAATTAACTAATAACAAAAAATAAAACAAAATAAATCCATCCGCAGAAAAAGCGAACTGAATTCGAGATTAAGAACTGAAGTGAATGACAACGCTTGGAATGTGTCCATTTTCAAGGGCCTGAACTCTACCCGTCACAAGGTCCCCTGATGTACGATAGAGAAAAGTTATGAGGGCGCTATTAGCATAATTCTTAAAGGCCTCTAGTGAATATCACGAAATCACACGAATAGCTGAATTAACCCTGCGCGACGGTCAGCGGTGTTTTATTACTCAAGCTCAAACGAAAAATCGATTCATCAAAGGGAATTCGGTTAACTTGTACTACTGCTAAACGACGAGGGAATGTCATCGAACATCTATAGTGTCAGTTGTAGTACCACCAGATCAGGGTTCGTTGTATATTATAATGTAAACTATAAAAATATATGTTCACGCAAAAAAATATGCTTTCACGCATCTCTGAGTAGGTACCTATCAATACTGTGGGTTCCCGTAATTTCCGAGAGTCCGCAACTATACTTCGCTTCAACGGCTTCATTCTCTCGTTCTTGATTCAGCTGCGCTCTATCTCGAGCTTCTCATGTTCGGAGTATGGCAGTCGGTATTGGAATTTATAACTCAGAAATCCAACAATCATCATCCTACCGTATATCCTGTTCATTTCAAATAAACAGTGCCGAACTGCTGTCTATAAAGGTTGCTGCAGAAGAAATAACCTTTAAAGCATTAGGAAGAAAATCAGTCATCTTAACAGACTCCAAATCAGCGTGAAGAACTCTTCTGGAATCCATTGGCACGGTTACTAACTTCATTGCGCCAAAATCCTTACCTCCAGCCCAGAAGATATAACGATACAATGGATCCCTGGACATATTGGTCAAATAGGCAATGATCGAGCCGACCATGCTGCCAAACTCGGAGCCAGTGGCAACGTTTACCCGCTCAAATTCCTCTTCCGGATGGTCTATGGGCTATTGAACAGATTTCAATGGACGAATGGCAAGATTGGTATGACAAGCATTCCCTCGAAAAAGGAATCCACCACTACACGCTAATGGGACGAGTGAAAACACAGCCCAAACTCCTCAACATGCGACTTCCACGAAGAGATATAATCCAAATAATCCGCTTGAGAACTGGGCATGGCCAACTAAACCGATGCCGCTTCCTGATCAACTTCAGATCAACCTCATACACCATATTGTGATTATTGCGAAGATATAGTGGAGGATATTGTTCATGGAGTGGAACATTGCCCACTTTATGCGGAATAATGAGCAGTATCATAACCCATTCAAAATGGCCAAAACCTTACCCTATACCTTCGGCACGCAACCAACAGTGACTAAAAAAACTGATCATTTATATGAGGAAAGCAGGAATAATTTTGTGACATGCGGAATTTTATTGTATGATTTCATTTTCAACTCAACTGGTTATATGTTACGCTGTAGCACAACCAATAAAATAAAATAAAAAATCAATCTTGAATTATTCTTTGCAGTTTTTCATAACTTCTTATATGAGTGGGGAAGGAGCACTGCCCTAGTGTTCATAAGTATATTATTAATATTAGATGCCAAGAGATTCTTAGCTTATTTAGAATTATAGCTATTTCAGCCCCATTATTCTACCGAAACCGCCCATAACCGAAACGTGGCGTGATGATCAAATGATAACGCATACTTCGCATATTATAAAGGGGATGAAAGCAGTTCCTTTGTCGTTATGGTTCCGCCGTTTTTCGCTCTAATTATTTTCCTGAGACTACCTGCATCTCCTGCACCATCTTCCACGAGTCCCACCGATGCGTTGGTCGATTATATTTTTAAAATCAAGAAAGTTGTGAATAGGGAAGTGCTATGGGGCATATGTTAGTGCATCATTCGGTCTTGGACATGGAAACATTCAATAAGTAGGTATAAAATATCTCTGATATGGTTAACTATCGATTTGATCTGACCTTCAGAGTACACGACTAGAACGACTCGCCAAACAGACGTTTGTCGAATCGACTTGTCGAACAGTCAAACATTACGTTTACTCAACTCTGTCTAGGCTGACGCTTGATGGAGCGAAACTTCATATTTGCACACGCATAGTTGAAGAGATCCGAAAGATCGAAACGAAGATTACCAAACCTATCTACGCGTTGGAAATTGGGTCCATACACTCAACTTTCGTTGAAGAACCTTGTCTCGTTTCCGTACGTTGGTGGGAATTTGGAGTCTATCGTTTTCGTCATTCGGTGACTCATCAGCAGTGCGAAGAAGCACTGGAACGATTTGGAACTAGCTGGAACTAGCTTGTTTGCTAAAATGACTTGTCAAAAGACTTTGTCAAGACGATACGTCACAACTAACGTATGTCGAAACGACTTGTCGATAGCTATCCTAAGAGTGTTTTTAATACACGACCAGAACGACTTATCGAACAGACGTTCGTCAAAACGACGTTTTGTCAAAACTGACGTAAGTCGAATCGACTTGTCAAACAGTCAAACATTATGTTTACTCTACTTTGTCCTAAGCTGACGTTTGGAGCGAAAGCTCACGTTTGCACACGCCTAGCTGAAGAGATCCGAAATACCCTCAGAAATCTCTATTTTGCGAATAAAATACCATATAGAACTAGAGAGGAAATTAAAGAGGAAATTCATCTGGATTTTCCACATTGTGCATTAACTTTACACTCCAAAATATACACTAAATTGGTCAAATTTCAAAAAATGTGCTTAAAAATCACTTAAAACGGCTGGGAATTGATGCATTTATATTTTTCATCAGAATTCAGCCAAAAGAAGTTTACAAATAATGCACTAGGACATTAAAAAATTATTGCAAAAAACTAAACTGAAAATGTACTCAAATTTCATTCATTTTTGCTGGAAAATTAATAAAAATTTAATAATAGCTAAAAATCCAAATTATCTTGTCTTGCACATTATTATTTAGAACTAGTATTTTTGCCATACAACTGGTAATAAACCATTTCTTTACACTTAATGTGCTGAAATTTCATAACAGTGTAACGTGGTACAATGAGATATTGAACGAAAATTCGCTCATTCAGTCACGCTGCATGACTGGAACGTTGAAAGTGTGTATCTTCTTTGGAAAATTGCAAGACTGATAATAAATCTGGGCCTTTTCTTTTACATCCCGCATATTTCCGTTAATTCTCTACTATTCCAGTATGTGCATATAATCTGTATTTTTACAAAGGTATTGTCTACTTGATGTTATGTATTTTTGAGATGCGAGCTTGCAAGCTTCCAGACCACCAAACTATACAAATAATTCTGACCTACATGTCCAACTAATCTGAATTGGGATTGACTACTTGATGTTATGTATTTTCGAGATGCGAGCTTGCGAGCATCTAGACCACCAAACTACACACATCATTCTGACCTACATGTCCAACTAACCTGTATTATTACTAAGGCGTTGACTACTTGATGTAAAGTAGATGCGAGCTTGCGAGCATCCAGACTACCAAACTATACACAGCATTCTGATCTATTTTACCACAGTGGACGTAAAAATGATTGGGGATCATCAATCCGATCAATCCCCATTCTATGGAAAATAGTTTGTTAATGCGAGGATATAACAGAGAAGACCCATAAATCTTTCAAAGAGGATTCGCAGCAGCGTTGCAGATTCACGAAATAAAAAGCGATCCGTCGCAAGAGGCTATCGAAGTCTTCGTCGGAACTCAGTTTTCGCCCGTCATTTTGCAGTTGTCCCTCTGCAGCCATTCTTATGCATTTGAATAACGAGAACAGAGTGAATAAACAGTCCTGACAATGGGGAAACCATCGACTACTGAAAACGGTATTATGATTCGGAAGAGGGTGTCCGCTCTATTCAACCTGACAAAGATACGAGCGCGAACAGTTGTAGCCAGAAAAACAGGGCCAAATAAAAAGGCCGGGGTCGGAAACTGTTATTTAATGACGTGCTAAGGTTCGGTGAGGGCACCCCCTGGCGCGCTTCGGAGACCAACAATGAGACCGAAACGCGACATAAACTCCACGGCCTGGCACACCAACCAGAAGGTTTAATTGAATGCGTTTCCATGGTACCCCCTTCGGAAACTTTTTTTCTCCTTCCTTGTGTTGGCGATGTGAAAAGAAGAGGCAAAAAGGAGGATTTTGTGCTTGCGTGGGAGTTGGATGGGATTGAGGAAGGGATAGCTTCGTACGTACAATAATCTTTTCATTATTACATACAAAGAGCCTTGGTGGTCTGCTGGAGGTTTACGATGTTGTGCTGCCGTGTTGAATGTGATTTCTCGACAAAACGCACAACTTATCCTGGGTATTTATGTTATCTGGACAAGGAGGCCACTGTATGTACCATTCAATGACGCAACATTGATATTGAATACCCGCAGAACGTAGCCGCTCAATGCGCCTCCACTGCGCAAGAGAAAAATTTGAAAAAGGTCCAGTCGTGCAGCATGACCGTATGAGCGATTTTCCCTTCTTTATCGTACTATATGTTCTATGTTCTAAAAAATGAGGACTTCGAGTGAAAAGAAATAGGTCGTTTCTGTTATAGCCCTGCATTCAATTTCAATAGGGCGTCCCTCCTATAATATGTCCAAGCGTCCCTCCTATAATATGTCCAACTAATCTGTATTAATTTATACTAAGGGATCCATCCAGACCACCAAACTATACACATCATTCTGACCTACATGTCCAACTAATGTGAATTTTTACTAAGGGATTGACTACTTGATGTTATGTAATTTTGAGATGCGAGCTTGCGAACATCCAGACCACCAAACTATACACAGCATTCTGACCTACATGTACAACTAATCTGTATTTTTACCATGGGATAGACTGCTTGATGTAATGCATTTTTAGACATATAGGAGGGACGCCCTATTGAAATTGAATGCGGGGATATAACAGAAAAGACCCAAAGAAATTTTTAACTAAAAACTTTATGGCAAAAAAACTCATTTTAAATAATGGTAAATTCAAGTAAATTTATCAACATAAGTTAGTGCCTGGAGTTTTTGTTGTTCTAGTTCATCATTGATAAACATGTTTTGACTAACATGATAAAAAATGTAAATTCAACAATTCTTAACTGTTTTTGTAAGTTTTTTAAAAGCATATTTTTTGAAATTTTATCAATCTAATGTGCTCAAAAATGCTGGTCCACGAGCTTACCCGTTTGTTTGGAATTTTTAAAATTTTTTGGCGCAAGAACGGAATCTTTTATCGACTGGATGGACACACACCCGCTCACACATAATTAGTTTCAGAATGTGTCTAAACGGATATCAATAAAGTTTTCGTCTTTCTATTTTAATATTTTTGAAGCTATTGCAATAGCTTCATTTATTCTAATTCGTTAAACCTTTGCAAAGAGGTTGATAATTGTATGTACCTATCACCCCCTGACTAGTCCACATGTCCAACATACAGAAACATACCTGAAAGATGGGAGACGCTGTTTTTATTAGAAGAATTTTCAATTACAGAATGGAAATTGAACATGAACGTAAAATGAGTTATTCTTTTCAAATTGGATCTTTTCGAAACTAGTCAAATTTCTGAAAGGCGAATTTCTGAAAGATCGAATGTAGATAGAAAGAAAACATGAACAATCTATAGCTCGTCATTTGATTCCATCTATCGCCCATCAGACGAAATGTTACTAATCACCCCTCTTGGGAATTCCACTCATTAATAAAAATAAAAAAACTTAATTTAGAACAGCCCGAAGTCCAGAACATTCTGTTCATGGACTGCGTAGGAGTTACTTAATCCTAGTTGCGAAACAATTGAATATGTTTGCTCAAAGATCTTTTTTATTCTTATCAACTCGAATACATAGTATGTTGATAATATTTTGTTTATAGTATATTTGTGCAACATTATTTAGTGGCATAGTTTATTAATACACGATTCGATTCTCAGTCATTCGATAAGATAGACAGGAGAGTGACATCCATAAGATCTTTGTGCTGTGTTTGTGTATATTTTTGTATTAGTTACAAAATTTTCTTTTTCTTTTCTTTTTAATAATTAACTGAAGTGTTCCAGTATATTTGGAGGAAAATAGAAGAATGACTTCAAATTCGAATACAACGAACTTAATTTTCGAATACAATTTATTGTCTTAGAATTTGATTTGATCCAACATAAATGAAAACAATATTATTTTGTCGATTAAGGGCATTATTATATCATGATGAAGGCAGTAGTGATTCACGCTGGGCATTCAGCAAACGAAAAAATTGCATTTATCCCTCGCACTCCTTGGCACCATCAAAGATATGCCTCGATGATGCGATGAAGCAATCACAAACCCCCCAGGTGCCGACAAAGCTATTTCAAACAGTCGCTAAAGGATATAAATCACCTTAAAAACCGACCGTTGCTTAGCAGCGCTCGATCCGACTCCCCTAGGGCCGTTCGGAAAGAGATATTGATTTAAAATGCAGGCGTTAAAGAAGTTGAGACTGAAAGGTGAAAAATCCTGAGGTTATTATTCCATCACCAGCCCGCTTCATCATATGGAACCGATGAAGGGTGAAGAAAGTATTGGGTATCGAGCGAACACGAGAAATCGTGAGACTGTACAAACATCATGGAAAAAGAAGAAAAAAAGTGATTAGGTTTAATTTCCCGATGAGGGGTTTCGTGAACTCTGCTATATTTTTGTTGAAGCGCCGATTGCCAATCAGTTATTGGAAGAGGTGAAGTGAGAGCACGAAGGGTGAAGAGTTGCAGTATATTGCGAAAGCCAACAGCCCCAAGAGCCAAAACCAGTAGATTTTGAGACTTTTTGAACACTAATGCAAATGAAAAGTGTGGTCATCTTGGTAGGCGATTTCAGGAAAGTGTAACATAACGAACAAGAAACGTATTAAATGGGTGAGAATGATTATTTTTCATTTGCAAGGCTTTAAATAAACCCGTATCTGCAAATTTCATCTTCTCGATACACTGGTAAAATTTCATAACTTTTAAAAAGCTCAAAGACTTGAATATTGGATTTATTTAAAGAGTCTGATATCCATCTCCCCTTCACTTCTTTTGACCGATAGATTCGATTTTCCCCCTTGACATCATCTGCTTTATATCTGCATTTATTATATAGAGAACTTGAACAACAAGTTTTGTTCTTAATTAGGTTTTTTATTTTCCACCTACGTCTTTCCCCAGGAACTGGGATTTCTACAGGGAGATGCTAAAAAATCAATTCAAAATAACAAATTTAAATTGTTTGAATTTATAGTTTGTTGCTGCGTAAGTTGTCTAAATTGATACATTATTGTCTCTTAAGACAACATTTTTACCGAATATGGCTTTGTATTCTAGGTTAGATTCATATTCAGGACTTACGTGGTACTTATTCTAAGAATGTCGAGATTATACCTTATTCAATACGGAATGGGAGTCCGAAAGTCATCTGATGCACTCACAGGATCGACTCATGGAGGGGCCAATAGGCAACCTCCCTTGATTGACCTTTCTCATAGACACCATTTTAATCTCCACTTCCATAAATAAACCCATTTTTCATGTTATTTATTTTATCTCGATAATTAAAGCATTTTCGAACGGAACTTGAATTGTTGACAAAAATCAGATCGATCCCGAGGTCAATAGGATGAGTTTGACATTCCGAAAGTACGTATAATATCATCCTCTCAGTACAGTCCCGAACCCCCCCCAATCACTTATTTAACTTGGCCAATTTAGGGCTTGTTTAAACTCATTCTTCTCAGCGAATCATGAAGAAAACGAAAATACCTATCATTTCAGGTGATAGCGACAATAGAGAATTTCGTATGACGAAGACAGTACTAAGTTTTCGCAGACGAAACCCACATCAATTGGTAGCCTGAGGAAGGGGGCATTGTATTTCCCAAAAGCGCTCGCAAAAAATGTTAGCTGTCTGTGTTTCTTCTTCCGAATTCCAGAATATGAAATAAATAACGTGACATTTTATTGGTAGAGTACCTTTGCGTTGCCAAAGAAAATACAGGTTCTGTCAATTGCGGTAATGAGGACGTAATTTCACGAAGAATTTTACAAAAATGTAAGTGTCTACGAAGACATTAGGTGACTCATATGGAGAGATGCCTACCAACCTGTTGTCATTCATTGAAGCCTACCCGTAATCCCTGTGATGTTTTCAGCGTAGTAGTAAACTCGAACTGCCTTCCCGTTTTGAACAAGGTATAATTGAAATATTTCTACGGATCCAGGTATCGAATTCTAAGTGAGCACTCAGAAAGTTGTGCCGCTTGCAAAGAGACACATTTATTAAAATTCTTCGTGAAATTACGTCCTCATTACCGCAATTGACAGAACCTGTATTTTCTTTGGCAACGCAAAGGTACTCTACCAATAAAATGTCACATTGTATATTTCATATTCAGGAATCTGGAAGAAGAAACACATACTGCTTTCAGTTTTTTGCGAGCGCTTTTGGGAGATACGATGCCCCCTTTCTCAGGCTACCAATTGATGTGGGATGACTTCTGGAGGAGACAAGTTGATGCGGTTAGTTACTGGAGTTGGCTTGCAGTATTACAGAGTTCCTAGTAGATCCGTAAAACACAATACGTCGTGCGGTATCGACAATTCGGCGCCGTAACTCCTACGCAATGAGTTACGGTGACGCATCCTTCCGTACATATACGGTAACGGATCGCAATCTGGAAAAAACGTAACTGTCTAAAATAACCTTCTTACATGCACTCAAATAACCTTCTAGGGATAATTTCTTCCTTCCATGGATTTAGGGTTACAATTAGATCCGTTAAGGACTTGACGTGACTTTAAGGTACGGTAAATGTTTCTCGTTACCGCACGCCGTATTGAGACCGACGGATCTCTAGGAACTCTCTATTGAGTTGGATAGAGAGGCAGAATGATCTAGCTAGTTGATTGTTGGCCTGAGGAAGGGGGCATCGTATCTCCCGAAAGCTCTCGCAAAAAACTGAAAGCAGTCTGTGTTTCTTCTTCCAAATTCTAGAATATGATGATCCACAAGGAAAATCTAGACAATTATTTATTTCTGTAAACCGCAACACTGGTTCTTAAGTTTCAGTGGATGAAGGCGTAAAAAAGATCAAACGAGGTGGTGTGAAAGGAGAGAGAAGTGGGCGGCAATGGTTGATTGATTGCCGGACCAGAGACCTTCGGGTTAGGAGGCGTAACAAAGGCAGGACACCAGTCCGGTGCCCGGGAGCTCGTGACCCCGAGTTGGCCAACAAAAGACGAGTTCGTTACCGTCCGTTTGTGGTGGGACCGGAGCCGGCTGTGATTGGTGCGAAAGGAGTTCCTTCCTCCCAGAGGCGAGTCACAGTGATTTGATGGACGCCTTGAAGGGGTAGCGACTTTTTCGCCGGGAGTCACTGAACCAGTACGAGCGCGCAGGAGCCGAATCCGTGACGATCGGAAAGATCAATTGACAATTCAATGGAAGACTACCTTGATTACTCTACCATATACCCGCTCAAAGAATGTGATTCGAACTGAGAAGAGAAGAAAGTTCAAAGTGAGAATTACCTAACGGCTTAAGAAGGAAACCCAAAGAACAGGTTGAGAGGTGGTGAGGTTGCAATCAAAATTTCTCACTACCACTTAGCAAATGATCACAGGAGCAAAAGTAAAAGACTTCAAATTGAAAGAATCTTCCAACTCTAAAGTCCAGTTTAGTGAGCAATGATTCACCTTGATTCAGAGAGACGAACAAGGTAAACCATTGTACGAAGAAAAGGTCAAGTTAATAACGCTAAACTTATGTTGAACATTACATTTCCTTGATTACTCTACCATATACCTGCTCAAAGAATGCGATTCGAACTGAGAAGAGAAGAAAGTTCAAAGTGAGAATTACCTAACGGCTTAAGAAGGAAACCCAAAGAACAGGTTGAGAGGTGGTGAGGTTGCAATCAAAATTTCTCACTACCACTTAGCAAATGATCACAGGAGCAAAAGTAAAAGACTTCAAATTGAAAGAATCTTCCAACTCTAAAGTCCAGTTTAGTGAGCAATGATTCACCTTGATTCAGAGAGACGAACAAGGTAAACCATTGTACGAAAAAAAGGTCAAGTTAATAACGCTAAACTTATGTTGAACATTACATTTCCTTGATTACTCTACCATATACCTGCTCAAAGAATGCGATTCGAACTGAGAAGAGAAGAAAGTTCAAAGTGAGAATTACCTAACGGCTTAAGAAGGAAACCCAAAGAACAGGTTGAGAGGTGATGAGATTGCAATCAAAATTTCTCATTACCACTTAGCAAATGATCATAGGAGCAAAAGTAAAAGACAGCAAATTGCCAAATCTTCCAACTCTAAAGTACAGTTTAGTGAGCAATGATTCACCTTGATTCAGAGGGACGAACAAGATAAACCACTGTACGAAGAAAAGGTCAAGTAAATAACGCAGAACTTAGATTTAACCGGAATAAGATAACCAAAAACTAAGTAAATGGGTGCACTAAACCTCTATCCAGCAACTAACTTAGAAAAACAGTGCGCAATCACATTAGACGAATGCCTGTTTCCGACATGAGTAAGAGAATGATTTGGTGATAATAGATATTTCAGGATTTGTGTCGATAAGACATTGATAAAGCAGATAAAGAAGATTGATAAAGCAGATTGAAGGCAGTTCGGATCACTATGCGCATAAACACCATGGAATTTTCGATATGACTGAGGATGATACTTGTCCTATTGACATAGGACATAGATTTTGGGATCAGATTTTTTCATGGATATTTTCTGACTAGCTTTCCTTCTAAAATTTAGTGCGTCCGTTTACAAAAGCGTGTTTCACCTCGTCATGATAATATGAGTTATATAATGTATGATAATATTATGTATGAGTTTTTGTTCTAATCACATCATTCACAGCGAAGCAAAAAGCTAGAACCAACTTCGTCTCAGCTGGACAATCATCGCAGTGACAAGAGACAGCAATAAAAAGCTTTAGGCCTAAGCAAATGAAGCATTTGTCATGGCTGCAAAATTATATAATCACAATTTTTGAATAATTCCTTCGAGGGAATCCGTTTTGAGGCATTCTGAGGCGATTCCTGAACTTTGCGCTTTTTGTGTTTATTTTGCGCTTTCCATGTGCGCATTCCGTTCTTGCGCCACAGAATCAAGCATTGCAAACCAAAGGATGAGTTCGTTGGTCACTCAAGACAAAATTATCAACAATTAAATAGGACGTTAAAACATTTTTGCACGAAATTATGCCGAAAAACGTTCCAAAATTTCGTTAATATTTGATGAAAAGTTTATAAAAAACTGCAAAAAAATCTAATAATTCAAAATTATTTTTGAATCAGCAAATTTTATTTAGTACGAGTTGTTTGCCATAAAATTGGGTTTCAACAATTTCTTTGTACTCAAGTTGAAAAATCGCTCAGATCATGTACTGCAATGACTGGAACTTTCAACATCTGAAAAGGGAAGTTTGATTTTGGTGGTCAACATTTTTCTTTCAAGTATCATTACGAAATTTCCGCTACCCAGGTCTACGAAGATGCGAAGTCTAGTTTATCCTTGAATCTATTGGATGTCTTTAAGAGTTGGGTGCATCATCCGTGTGTTATTTGTTTCCACCTCTCTGCAGTCCTTTTGAATCCCAATTGCACTCCGTTGTTCTGGCGTAATTCCAAAAGTATGACCATTACACTTTTTCCCTTCTCTAATTCATTCAACATTTCAGATCTTCGCATAAAATGACAAATATCCGCAGAGAGCCTGCGTCCAGTGCAGCTACGACCACCCGTCCTACAGCGCGAACAAGCTCATTCGCGATATAAGCTCTCTGATAACTCCGACCGTGAGACGGGTTGGCATTCCTTCGAAAACTTGGGAGTCTTTGATAGCCCAAGCATGAGAAGTCCTGCGGCCTTTTGCCGATCTTGATGCGCTCACATCTGCCAGAGGAGTATAAACTTGATTTGAGGTTGTCATATCAAGTTGAAGACAGTTCTGTCATTTCTCGAGATCCTATTTTATGACGGCAACCAACTTGTTCATGTTGGACTTCACTTACGTTCCTAGTTATTTCATTTTTATTCTCCTAATATAGTCTCCTCTTTTATTATTAGTTTACGCTTCGCACCATTGGATATCGCCGAGAGCATTGACATTTCTTTCTCTGCTAGAGGAAGATGCCAGACTTTCAAACATATGAAAAACCCGTTATTTCCTGTTTTAAGCTCAAGTTTACGGTAGGCCCATGTTTTTTTTCCAAAATAAAGCAACTATTTTCTAATCCAATACTTAAGATATTTATAATATATTATATTCGGGATGAAAGCTAAGTAATTAAATTATGAACAAAAAAGTTCAGTATGGAGCGTATGAGCGGATTTTCGGAAATCATCATAATTGTATTGAACTGTTTTCAAAATTCAGGACTTTGATGGAAAAGAAATTGTTAACTACCAATTGAAGGGCGAAAGAACTCGTACTAAATAATATTCTGTGATGCAAAAAAGGTTTAGGTTTTCTAGCTTTTTTGCAGTTTTTATTGATTGTTCGGCAAATATTGATGGCATTTACATTTTTCAGCACACTTTATACACACATATATATATGTATATGTATTTGTATATATATAAGCACATGAAAAATTTTAAACTCTAGGATTCGTCTCAGAATACCTCAAAACGGATTTCAATGGACAATTTTCTCAAAACATTATGATTTAAAAATTTTCCGACCCATTGCGATTTTCGCTTTTTGCAAAAATTTGCTAAAAAAAAAAGAAAGAAATTTGTGTCGGTCTTGTGACTGAGTATGAATGGGCGAATCCCATACATTCACAAGGTCCACAATTTTTTTCCGAGGACAGTTATATATATATATATATATATATATATATATATATATATATACATATATATGAAGCTGATTGTAGTTTCTGCACAACGCACCAAATAAAAATTGCAACTGAAGGAATAGATACACGTTTCTGTACTATCCGAATACCGTTATTAAATTTAAAATATATTCAACATGGGGTTATACTGCTCATTTCTCGAATTCATCAAAATCAAAAGATTATTGTGTTTGTTAAAAGGACTGCCTGAGTTTCACAATCTAGCGTGTTGTGTTCCGTTGATCTGAATATGATCATTTTCGAAGTGCTTTCAATTGGAATTAAACAGTAAAATGTTGTGATTCAAATAGCCTTTTAGAGGTATCAAGCAGTAGTATAAAAAGTACGAAAAACCGAGTGAAACAGGAGGCGCGTAATAAACATTGACTCACCTTGAGAGACACACAAACCTCTCATTCAATATCTTCACAAAGACTGGAAAGGTTTCTAGAGAGAAAAACTGAAATTGCGTTGTTCAATGTGGGCAGTTTTATTTGATTGAACAATAAAATCTTTTCGTTGGCTATAACGTGTAACCCGATCAACGAGAACGGCTCTGACGAAATTATGAGTCACTGGTGAGTGGGTTACGATTCAGGATTCTATTGAGTTATAGTTTGGAATTATCAGTCATCAAGCATAGAATAAAATCTTTAACTAATCAAGAGGACGAATATTTCGAAAGTTGAATGCAATACACAATATCTACCTATTAAAAAAAATTAGTATAATGTTTTAATGCTCAGAAGATGTTTATGTAACTCGCAATTGCAGTGGCTCTAAAACGTTGTATAAGCTTTCTTTAGGTGATTGGTTTGAACCAAGCATTTATTATGTATGCGACAACCAGACCTAAAGATACTATACTCTGTATATACTCTGCTTTCTTACAATATCTGACTTTAGAATAGGTTGCTAAAATAAAATAACGTTGATGTGGTTAAGGTGAGTTTTCACCTTAAAGCTTCATAGTTAACTGAAGTAGTATAGGTGTTTTCCTTTTAGAAATGACGGTAGACAGCCAGTTTTATGATTTTTTTAATTTATTGAAGCAACGTTTCTGCGGCCCTAGTCATGCTAGACAAGATAAAAGTAGAGTATTAGAAATGATCTATTTAATAAACTATGGTGAAAATTGTAAACAAGCGGCCTTATTAATAGAGGCTACATAATTTTCATCTTACCTTAAATTGTAGAGAGTTGTAGAAATGACGGTAGAAAGCCAGTTTTATGATTTTTTTGAGTGATTTTTGATAAGTTCCTCTCTGTACAAATCTATACAATTTAAGGTGAGATAAAAATTATGTACCCGTAACGAATTGGTTGTACGTGAAAATCAATAGAAAATCAATATTTTCGCCGTAACGTAACGGCCCTGCTAAAAAGGAAACGTCCTGTTAATCAATATTAAATGATAAAATATTCATATTCATCGCTGACGTTGATATAAGCTTGAACGCTGCAATAATACCTACTAACGTAAGAATCATGGTACGCCGTTTTTTTTTTTTTTTTTTTTTTTTAATTAAAGTCTTAAAGCAAGCTGGAAAGTAATGTTTACAACATTTCGTGTTTCATACTCAAAGATCATCCAGCACATCACTGCTGCATTTTGTGGCAAGTATGAATTTTTCCAATTCCAAGCCAGTTTGATTTCAGGAAACACGTACATATAGATGATTTTCCATTGGCGGAATTGAAATAATCAGCGATATTCATCATTAATAAGCTTAATAAGCTACGTCTTCACGAGTTCAAACTATAAGCCAGCTTATGCCTTAAGCACCTTTTTCCACTATCACTCACGTCACATCTAGCGTTCTTCCTGTATATCTGCGCGAGTCCGGGATATTCAAATGCACGGCAATTAAACCCTATTGTTCCCTGACGCTGCATAATGCTTCTCTATTAATGCTGGAAGTTTACAGCGGGGCTGCGCTTCAAGAAAAACGTCTGGAACTGGATAAGATAACAAATGTGGGAGTTTCCAATTGATAAAAACGTCAACCCCTCCCCCCCTCTCAACCAATTCACCAAGCACAGAGACCAACGGTATTACATATTCATTCAGGTCTCAACGGACGGCAAAGAGCATCAAGAATATGTGTGAAGATCCAAAAAATGCGCCGAGTGATAATTCCATTGTATACCTCATGAATATCAATAAGGAGCTTTACAGTTCTCCGTAGAAGCTCACAAAGGTTTTGGTTTATTATTTTAATAATGAACTTTTGCAATCAACCAAGAAAAAAGTTTAACCCCCCCCCCTCTTCTCCTTCTCCATCAAAATTTGTTGGTTTAAGGTTCAAGATGCATAGAATCCCAAAATCGAAAAAAAACAAAGACCCCATCATTTTATTCGTGTCTTAATGTCCCTAAGAGACTCCTTATCAAATTTCAATTTCATAGGGAGCACAGGAGAAAATTTAGCTCACATAGCTGAACAGGATAGAGCCCATTATTTCTATTGTATCTGAATGTCCAAAAGTTCCATGGTTACTACTAGAAACCATGAAAATAAAATATAGGGAAATGTAAAAAGTATTCATTTGTTCATTTAAAAAAAAGTATTCTAAATTTAATTACTTTTCATGGATAAAAAAAAAATATAGGTGGGAAAAGATGAGGACAAAAATCATTTTCCCCCCAAAAATCTGCTTCTTGATAACATAGATTTTTTTTTTCACCCATTTTACTTTCTTTTCCTTTGGAATTTCCAAAATTGTGATTTTCATAAAATTCTCATGACTCACGTTTTTCCAAAAACTTTTTTTTAAACTGCTAATCTCGGTGGTCGGCAGCTTTAATAGGAACACTCGTATTGTTTTTAGGTACGATTTCCCGTGGATTATTTTTCGTTAAGGGCCGAGATTTATTTCCCTTCTGATTCGTGAAGTCTTGTTAAAAGGCGATTTTTTACTTCGTTGTGATTTCGGTGGTGAATGTTGCTGAGGTATAATTGTGGTAAAAGATGTTGAACGAAACGTACCTATCGCTCGTCATTACGGATCTTCTATACTCTTGTTGGGTGAGAAAGGAATTGGCACTTTTTCAGATAAAACCACGAAAGATGCTCCGTCCAATTTAGAAAGTTCACTTCTTTGCCACAATCCATGACTTGGAATGGACATGGTTTCACCCTGCTCTCACGAATCATATCCCGCCAGTCTTCAGGCGCTTCTGAATAAGTTTTTTCGTGAACTAGGCTCAAGTTATCTCTATCACATTCTAGACGGGAGTGTCTTACATAGGACGTACGGTCACAAGAAATAATGCGAAAAACAGGATGGAATGACGTGAATAACAGAAAGGGAATGATGAAACCGTAAGTTCCTACAGAAGCGCGGGCGCCTGGACAGCAACCATTTTTCCGCCAACGCGCGGATCAGAACCACTCTTCCCTAGCACAGTGAAACTATTACGTGTTACATCTTTCTAATGAACCGCTTTTCCCTCTTGATCACTAAATCATTGATTAGTACTCTTAAAAAGACAAGAGATGGCACTGCTAACTCAATTTTCGTTAAAAGTGGACAAAAACCGTTTTCCCCCCTTGGTCTTCACATATTTCCGTTTGTAGCATTCATAAGCTGAAGAAAGCCTGAAGAATCAACTGTGCAGAGATTCAAAGTGCGACAGGGTTTACTGCGGAGCATAAGCCAAACATCCATAAATCCGCGAAGCTACTAGATTGAAATGTTCCTTCGACAATATCTTCCCTTTTTTGCCTCGATCGCTCTCTCGGCCAGCACGGGGAAAAGAAGGAAATAAAAATGGGCTCACGATGGTTAGAGCGGTTAAGTGGATAATAAAGTCTATTTATGATTTCGAGTGACGCCAGAAGACTGATGCCCCAGGAGCCAGGGGTGTCACGGAAATGACGAGGAGAAGTGTAGCGCCTCTCCATAGGGGAATCCAAAATAAACAAACATCTCCCGTGTGGTCTGCCGTCCCTTGTCACAACATCGTAAAGTCTACGAGCGAGCTGTGTTGGCTAGTCTTCTTCTGTTCTTCTGTGTTGGCTAGGCGCTACTTCGACGTCTAACCAGCGAGCGTGAACTGAATCAATTTTATCGGTGGCAGCAATGAACGAGAAAGGTCTAGTCGACTCACTATAAGTTTACTTTTCAGGCATAGAGAAGCGGACAATTCAAGACACTTCAAAACACTTATCCTATACGGCTGTGGGCTTAGAGCAGAATACATAATACACGTATTTAACCTACACGGATGGTACATAGGAAACAATTTAGGAATAGCGAGACATAAGTAGAAAAAAGTAACCAAGCGGTTAGAAGTCTTAATTTGGCGTCCGGCTCCTAAGGTCGCTAAATGTAGAACACTAAATAGTATTCAGGTAGTGTTTCACAATTGAGGTGTTTTGCTATCAAAACCACCTGATTCGTGAGCCCAGCTGATTAAAATTTTTAGAAATTTTACAGGAGAGACAAAAAACTTCTCATGTCCACAGCTCTAAAACTTTTTTTTTTTTCAACTATTTCATTCCATGAGCTGATTTTGATACAAAAACACGATTTTTCATGCTTTTTTTTTTTTTGCTTAAGTTGTTTTGTTTGTTTTGTGTCGTTACGAGTTTTGAATAAATGACATCCACTTAACTTTTTCAATAATGTGAAAAATGTGAATAACAATGTGATAAGGTCATTAAGTGCAACGCCAAATGGAACAGAATTGTTTTTTAATTTATCAAAGAAGAAATATATTTTAAATAAAATGCAGAAAGCAAGGACCCTCTAAACTTTCAAAGTATGGAAAAAAGTGGATTTAAGAAAAATATTAGAATAAGCTGGTTTTGATAGCAAACGCCTCAATTGTAAACATCTTTTAGCTATATAGGTATAACATATATTAATGCCAATAATATTAAATTTAAAAATAGACAGTAAATCTCGTACTTCTCGTCATCACAATGATGTTTGTCTCTTCATACTATAGATCTATACTGTTTATTCACTACTCGCAACATTCTCTCAACATTCTCTACCAAACCAAAGAATACAGTATGCTTGAAAACACATGTAACTCACGTATCTTTACAGCTCGTTGTAAGCATACTTTGTTTACCTGCAACAAAATTAGAAACATATCAGCCAAAGAAACGAACAGATACAATCGTAGGAAAAACTAAGATTACGGCTGTAATCACAGAAAAATTATAACGGGCTTATTTATAGAGAACATTGGCTGTTACGGCCAAAATCTCATCAAAAACATGTGATTACAGTCGTAATCGCAAAAAAAAAAAAAAAAAAAAAAAAAATTGTGATACGAATAAAGTTACGGAAAAACTGTGATTACGAATGTAACCACAATCGTAATTCTAATCATTAACGTAATAAAAATCGTAATCATATCTCTAGGTTCTGTGAATATAATCATAATTGAAATCACAACTCTAAAACCCTATAATTGTAATCGTAATTATGATTTCGATCATGCCCAACTCTGTCTAGTACTGATTTGAAATGCATAATAGAACATTGTGTAATAATCTGCAGTAGTTACCACGGTAACTGCGTTTGTAGACATTAGCTCTATTAGAACATGAAACTCTATTAGTATCAAAGTGTCATCATCTTCTACCCTAGTTGCAGTCAAACGAATTGGATAGGCAAACAAGTACAGAGTATCACTAATTAAGTAATCAACATGGAATGGAGTGATTAAAATTGTTATTCCGTAATTTTCTTCTAAGCCTTCGAGTGATGAGGAAAGTAAAAATGCAAACTAAGCGCCTGATGATAAGGTAAACCGTTGAACATGGTAATACAAGGAGTTATGTCGTTTAACTTGCGGGATCCTTCTCCCGAATTAATAGCTGGTTACATGTAGGCGAACTGAGCTTCTCAAAAGAGGAAAAAGCCCGCGTCAAAACCTGGCGAGCGATAAAAATCGCTCCAACCAGAACTAACGCCTATTTCACAATAAAAACCCTCCCGAAAAAGACACTGGAGCATAATTACTGCTCGTTATAATTACGTTAGGAGTTTCTGTGGAAGGCCGGCACAAGACAAATTGGTTATCTAATTACACAGCTTGTATATACGTTCTCCCGTTGCCGCAGTGCTTTCAATGTAAGCACGGCTCGGAAGCTCAGGGGATGTGCGGTAATGGCCCATTTTAGGATACCGTTTCGTTAAAGTTAACGACCGGCAGTTATTGACGAAAGGTGTCATTTCGAATAACGTTAGAACTGATTTTTATTTCCGAGCGTTTCGTTATGTTCTTTTTGTTTCCTCGTTGAGAACTTCATCAAGTATGACGTGGAAATATGGATGGGCAGTCGAGAGTGGATACTTGATACTAACTTTCCAGAACTTCTGTCTTTGCTCGGTTTGGAGCTCGAGTATTTAAATAATGTTCTGAAATACATCTAAATAGACCTTTGAAGCGTAATTCTACATATGGTTTTGATAGTTTGATTTCATGATATTAATGGAAGATATGGATAATTGTGGGTATTCTTTATTGAAACGTGCTGCCTCAAAATATTTGGTCCTTAAAAGAACCATTATGTCCTGAACTTCAACGGCATCTTCCCGTTTCATGGAAAGAGTGTGCTGACCAGTGGATGAGACATGGTCCGAAATACGGAAGGCCTAGTCTTGGGCCTAGTTTTCCGGTTGTAGCTACGGCAGTATTTCTGATTTCTGTAAATCTTCTTGCCTTCAGAGAATTGAGCTTGTTCCCTAATCAGACTTACCGCTTTATACTGGTTTAACACCAGAGATAGGTTTCCCTTAAAGGGCACTTGATCTCCAAATGTCAGAATCTTACAATGGGTTCAAGGCATAAAGCATATCCTCAGCCATCCTTCATGTCCAAGCATGTTGAATCTGGTCCAGTACCATCCTGTACTGGTGCAGTCTATCTTCTTCTACAGCGTTTGTTCATCTGACATTGCTGGATTGAAAATGAGCACTGAACGGCTCTAGTGACTGTATTTACACTTGGCCAGCACATTTACACTCTAAGGGCGTTGGTGGCCTAACAGTTAGAGTAGTCTCCACAGCAAATCTAGGTGACTTTCTTCGGTAATTCTTTCTTTCTTTAATTCTCCTACTGATGTTAGTATCATGTTCATTCTGAAAAACTGTAAACACCCATAGATAATTCGGCAATGACTCCCAAATGGTCTTATCTACGAACCGAAATGAGAGGAAATTTGTATTTTAACATGAATAAATAATTGACTTTCTTTGAACGGAATCGAATGAATTTTTTGCAACATTGGTTACCAACATAGAATTCTAAACAATAGATTTGATGCCGTAAATACCCAAAATCCGTCAAAACTAGTACAAGCTAGTCTACAACCAATCTTAGAGAGATTTTGCACAGATCAGTTTTTTGCTTCGATCAGTGGTCTGGATACTCGCTACGCTCGCATCTCAAATATACCTGATATCAAGTAGCAATCCCTTAGTAAAAATTCAGATTGTTTTTCACGTACATGTAGATTAGTATCGTGTTGTGACTAGTTAAAACTAGTTTTGACGAATTCGGGGTTTTACGGTAGCATATTCACCGCATTTATAAATACGTAGTACGACTCTAAAATTGTAATACGTGGTGATACATGTGATTTCCATAGTTTGATACGAGCAATGTTGTACGTTTTTTCTATATTATACCCACTCCGCTGTTCGGCCAGCTAATGTTTTCGACCCACCGGACGAGGAATCGAGTTTGAAAATCTCGGGTCAGATCCGATCGGGTCTTCCGAAGTGTCAGGTAACTCGAACCGACGGCTCGCGAGCTTTGACGACAGACCGAATTATCTTTGGGCAGCGCGAGCAGCCGAGTGCATTCCATTCTGAGTGAACGCACCCGTTATGGCCATCTCACGGGATTCAAATGCGGTATTACTGGGACTCTCTTTTCTGAAGAGTAGGTGCCCCTTACGTATATACCTACCTATAATATTGCTATTCGTCAGAGTCAGTGTTGGGCATAATCTTATCGTCGAATACGAATACAATAATTGTATTACAATTATTGTAATCGCGATAATTAGGTATTCGTTGATTCTGAGTCAACTGCGATTATATTCGTATCCGTTTAATCGTATTCGTCTGTGGGCGATTACACGAATACAACCCATAACAATCCGTCACGGTCATCAATTTCAATAGGGCGTCCCTCCTATAATATGCGAAGCCTTGCTAATATTACCTCGTTTCAGAGGGACGTTCTTAAGGCGAATTCAACGATTACAGCCCCGCCTATTTGTCTCAAATCTATTTCAATAGGACGTCCCTCTGAAGTTAGTTAATATTAGCAAAGCTTCGCATATTATAGGAGGGACGCCCTATCAGACGCCCTAATCAGATTAATATGAACGATTTGATGATCTTCACCAATCGTACCATAGGACAGCTTTACAGTCCCAGGATGAAATAATTCCTAGCGGTCCATACTGCTTGAAAGATAGCATACCTGACAAGGGTTTTTTCCTGATTGTCTACTAAAATAACGCATTGGAAATAATAAATCAAAATATGAATTTATTATTATTATTAATATGATCCATAAGTTCCTGATGCGCTTTAGTTCAATTTGCAGGTTATGCGTGTTGAAGATCTCTCATGTTGCGAGCGCCGAAAAGCGAAATAGATGTCCCTCATATTTTTTTCAGCAAAGTTTAATTTCTTCGTGTCGAGATAACCGTTAGCGTGCGCGTTCTCATGAACTATAGAAGATTGCGAACCTTTTATCTTTGACTCCCAGAATTTGAAATGTTTGAAAATACCCCTCGAAGGTGAACACGCTCTCGCGGGCATTTAGTTGCTCCTTTGTATGAAAAACTCCTTTAGCAAGGGAAACAATCTTTCAATTTCCATGAATAATTTTTCAATTGCGAATTAAAAGCACGATGTCACGAAACGACAGAGTACTCTTTCTAATAGCGAGATTGATTCCCTAGAATATTTATAGCGACCGAAAGCGATCTGGAATTTATGTTCTACAAACATGATAACTCAATAAATCTATCATTATCTTCAAAATATTTCAAGGACAGAGGCCCGGTTTTCGAGCCAGGGGAGCCTCATGTTCGTCTTACCGTCACAGCTCCCACAATTCTGTACTAAATGATTCGAAATTTCACATTAATGTTCTCCATATCTTCTATCATGTCTGGCTTAAATTTTCCTCGTCTTGATATAATAGAAAGAATCGACTATCAATGTTTTCAAACGTATAAAAAAGAGTAATTTTTATGTTCCTTTTCTCACCAACCATCAGGCCGACCATATTCAAATTCATTTGTCTGTTGTTGTCCCAGGGAGGCACCCTGTCTATTTTCAACGTCCTATGGTGAACAGGATCAGCTCACTCAGCTGACCAGGATGGTGTCAGGATTGCTCGTCTCTTGTTGTCTCAGAGAGGCTAAAGTTTTGTCGTCCTACAATGAATCGGAGAGATTCGAGCACGATTTGGCCATCATTATCAAACAAGTTCCGACATGGTCCTGTGGTTTCGGAGGAGTATTGAGTACAAAATTTTGTCCAAACACACACACACACACACACACACACACACACATAGCCCCCCCCCCCCACACACACACACACACACACAAACACACACAAATATATTAATTGCTATTCAATTCTTAGGCAGACCCCCAATAATTTTTTTTGTAATGTCCGTCACGAAATTTGTCTCGTGAGACGAAGGTTGTGGGTTCAAATCCTGTTGACTGGTCAAATTTTTTTTGGTCGTACAACTCCCGAAATTTGCATAGCAAATTATCCTCGTTTTCTACACAGTAGAAAAGAGAAAAGATCGGGGGGTCCAGAAGCCTATATATAATAAACACAAATTTTAGAAAAAACAATAAGTTACACCACAAACTATTTTTTATATTTCGACTTATTTAAATATTTAAAAAATAGTTGGTGGTGTAACTTATTGGTTTTTCTAAAATTTGTGTTTATTATGCATGCTGTTGTGGAGCCACTGTATTGAATTGAATTATATATATATAGGTATCTATATATAACGAAAACTGAAAATGAAAAGTGACGGGTTCTACAACCTCTGAAACGCAAGTAAAATGCATCCCCACCACCTAGCGCCGCCATGCCGACGGCTGTAATATCCCCTTTTCTACGGAAAGTTGGGTAAAAAGTGTGTCATATCATATAGATTATGAAATGTAGGTGTAATTGAGCAAGGTGTTTTTCACCTTTTGACTCAACAAGAATATTAGCCGAATGACCCAAAGTTCGTATATATGCGAAAGAGATCAAGGAGCACCTGGAAGGAAGTTGTCTGATCGAGACACAGGTATGAAAGGCTGTTTAATGCGATTATTGTTTGGTAAGAGATAAGCGATGTCAGTTGTTGAAGACCCAATTCACCGAAAATTGGTGGGTTGAGTTGCCTGTTCGCGCGGAAGGCCCCAGAAAGAGCAGGTGGAGCGTGGAAATGATAATTCGCAGGGGTAAGCTCTCGCATTTCGTGAATAACATTTAAAACGCAACTAAATGCTTATGCAGAGGTCGAAGAAAAAAATTAATAAAGTGGGAGTTTCCTGAAGGAGCTACCGCTGAGTCAAGGTTCGAAGGGTTCCGCCCAATTCAATTTGGAACGGCCTGCAGAAGGTATCTTTCGAGGCGAGGTAATTAGCGGTTACCACTAGAAAGGTTACGCTACCTGTCAGCTACCGCTCGATCATAAGGTGGCACTCAGTTCATGGAAATCTATTCTTGCTTCATCACAGATGACAGATTGCACTGTTCTCAATACCGGTTTAATAATGTCAATCAATTCAAGTATATGACGAATAATAGGATAACATGACTTACCCACTACTTTATTTATAAGAAATTACTTTCTTTACTTTACTTCTAATGCCAGTCTGATCCTTTGTAGGTAACTTGATCATTCAACTTCTTACCTTATTCCTTTGGAAATTTATTATTCCAGTGCATCGAAATTTCCAAGAAGTCGTTTTTGAAAACCACTCTGAGTTTAGTTATGGGAATAAAAAGGGTGACTTCAGTACTCGACAAGGTGGGCATTGAGGAAGAATCTGATCTACCAAAACATCCTCCTCCTGGCAACGGATACCTATCATACAGCTTCTTTCTGGAAACCGTTCAACATGATCATGGAACTCCTTCGTAACAACTGTTGGTGCAGTACAGTAGGCCAAACTGCTTTCTAACTTAATTTCACTGAACATTGAAATATAAATTATTTAATCATGCCGATTTTTCTAGAGGAAAACTTAGGAATACACAAGACTTTGTTTATTTTCTATATTTAAATTGAGGTTGGCTCTTAGGTCTTCAAACTTTGAAAGGTGAAGAAGTTGAGTGATTCAGCTTGCCATTTTTGAAAATGATGGAAAGAATTCATGGATTTTTTTGCGGAGAACGCTAGTTTTGCCACTGAATTTCTCGAAGATATTTGATGTAAGTGTGTACTTGTCTAGACAAGACTCAAATTCTTGAAAAGAAAGAAAATACCCGTCTTTTGTTAATCTCTGTTTTTTGAGGTACGTAAGTAACCCAACCCACTTTGTTAAACTGTACTACCATTAAGCTCTAAGCGTTATAATACAATAATAACAATAATGTGCCAAATGTCTGAAATAATAGGCTGACGTGCCATACCTATTCATGAGTATGTAATTCAGATACAAATGTGTTCAGTAAACGTATGCATCGAACCCTGTTTAGTAACCTAGCATCACTAGGTATGATATACGAGTACCTAACCTGCAAAAAAGAATCGTACTTTAAAATAGTTTAAGCGAATTGTTGGTAGATAATAAAGCTATTGCAATGTATCAAAAACATTTACAATCAAATTATCAATAATAATACCTAATAATTATAATTTTTTATTTTTTTCATTTTTTAGTTTTACTGACTTCACAATAAGGCTGTCTAATACTGAAGTAACATTATTTTGGCACCGGCGATAGTGCTTGACTTGGAACAAGTGGACATTCCGTTAACATGAGGCTCTAACAACGCTAAACAACAACGGAAATGCATGATAGTTAGTTGCAAATGTCACTGTTACTTGTAACAAGTTGAATGAGTGTAACAGGTGTTGTGCCTAATTGCTACATTAAAATGTTGTTTGAAATCTTGCGACCGTGACATCACAGAGAGGGCGACACATTGCAACTTGGAGACTTGAAATGCTCGTGTAATTAAGAGCGAACAATACTGCACCCTAGAAGAAAATTACTAAAACTGTGACTAATTATGACGTGCGACACCTCACACGGTTGACAAAGCCGGACTTGATTCTTCAAAAGGAGCTCACTGCGCTCTAGTTCTTGGGGCTCATCGCTCGAGCAGGCCATTCAGCTTCGCGAGGAGGGGAGCCTTATTGTTTCCAGCAAGATGCTAATTGAAGCTGCTTCACAACAATACCGTTTGGAAAATGTGGAGCACGTAGGGCCGCTATCAGATAAGACGGGGCCCGCTTGTATCGGGTTACCCCGGGCCTTTCGCCTTGCCCAGACGTTTGTTTACCAAGCGCGAGCCCAAAAGTTCCCAAGGGAAGTGCCCTCCTACACTTGGTCCCAAGTGGGCCGTGACAATCTGTGTGAAATCCGTTTTCATCGTAGAAGACGTAAAACTACTTCGCCAGAGCACTTGTTACCTATATCATACGGACTAATATGAAGTCGCATCGAATTCCTTCGGAGTTTGTTGAACATCTCAAAATCATACATTGCATTCATATAATGCCACATACACGCCACCCACCTTCGCCAACTACTTCGCCAGAACACTTAGTACCTATATCATACGGACTAATATGAAGTCGCATCGAATTCGTTCAGAGTTTGTTAAACACCTCAAAATCATACAATGCATTCATATAATGCCAGATACACGGCTGCCACACAAAAGCGCAGGCATATTGTTCGAATACTTCCCAAAAGCGACAGTTAACTTAACTATTGCCTAACATTGCCTGTTAGGAAACTCTACCAAAAGCTCCGGTGGTTATGATTGGAGTCTACGTTGACAAATAATGCAGGTATGAGAACAATAGATCAGAATGATGTGGTTGATTTTTCCCAACCCAATGGTTCGATTTCAACCAAAGGACGATGGTTTAAGCATGAAGTAAAACTCTAAAAGTTGCACCATGGGCGGTACAATATTGTTACTTGTAGTTGTTATTAATATTATACGCATTTATTACGTAACTGTGCGAAAACCAACGTAGTAAACTCTTTCAATCAGGCCTAATTTTCTCAATTTGCACCTGAGATTAATGCGATTTTCAGGGATTGGAAATTTGGAGTTAATTTTGACATAACGTCCCTTGTTTGGACAGGATGAAGGTAATTCTGCTATTTTGCTGTAGTAGATCACACTTGGCGATGTGGAAGAACTCTTGGATTAGTCCCTCACTTTGAGGCAATATCTTGATTGATGCGGTTTGCTCAATTAAAATTTTCTCAATTTGTACCAGAGGTTAATGAGATTTTCAGGGATTAACAGTTTGGAGTTAATTTTGGGATAACGTGCTTAGTTTGGAAGGATGTTGGTAATCCTGCTTTATGCTACAGTAGATCACGCTTGGCGATGTGGGATAACTCTAGGATTAGTCCCTCAATTTGAGAAAATATCTTGATTAATGCAGTTTGCTCAATTTTTTATCCATACAATAAGTGGTTATATGTAATTCCAAACGTGACCAAATCAATGCAAACTGGTGTCCGATCGATGTGATAACTAACGAACAAATAGGTGTGAGAGTTTGCGCTCAATTGAGATCAATTGCAAGCTGGTGGCGTTGCGGTGAAGAAAACCTCAGCCTGATTTATGTTATTGAAATCTCGGCCTTCTTGAGCGTACGGCGATGACGCGCCGAGTTAGGACAAAATCCATTTCGAACCGGACCGTCCATTGACGCTACCGACCGGCGACAAAAAGGCGAGTCGTTAGTTTCAAAGACGTTTTCTTCAATAGTAAAGGGGACAAAATAGTAAAAGAAGGATGAGGGAAAGGATCAAGTTAGGAGTAAAAAAGGATAGTAACAGAGGTCTTAAAAAAAAGGTGAGGGCTTCCAATGTGATTAACTTCTTGAATCGGGAGCAATAGCTTTGATGCTCGAGTTACTTCTTCTTCAGCTGATGTGGAGGGTATTGTTGGAGGGAAGCACATCCTAATGAAGACATTCAGGATGACTGCCATTCTCACGGACGGACGGGAAAGGGAACCCGAATCGAGAATTTTCATTTATTTTTTTTAACCTTGCTACGACAGAAGTTATGTTGATGCGATTTTGATTGCTTCCATATTTCAACTCATATTAATTGAAATAAATGGTGTTTCGCGATAACTTTGTCGCAAGTGCACGAGCTTCTGGGTTGGGGGTTGATTAGGCAGTCATTCGTCATGTGTTCTTGACAGAACTAAAGAAATTCGTTCGATTAATTACATGTAATAATGATGAGGCCATCTATCCCTGATTCCTCTCTTAAATGGGTCATTTCGCGTATTTTATTTTATTCCACCAGCCAAAGATCATTCCGAAAGCTTTCCAAAAAGTTGCAATATGCAGTGTAGAAAAAGATGAATGACGTCATAGGGGAATTACCTCACCCCTCGCGTCCGCTTGGAAGGGTTGACTATGATGTCAATTATTCCTTTCTATTGGCTTCCTTTGGGCGGGAAAAGGAACCCGAATCGAGAATTTCTGTTGATGCGATTTTGATTGCTTCAATATTTCAACTCATATTAATTGTAATAAATGGTGTATCGCAATAACTTTGTCTCAAGTGCACGAGCTAATGGGTTGGGAGTTGATTAGGCAGTCATTCATCATGTGTTCTTGACAGAACTACAATAAAGAAATACGTTCGATTAATTACATGTAATAATGATGAGGTCATATTTTCCTGGTTCCTCTCTTAAATGGGTCGTTTCACGTATTTTATTTTATTCCACCAGCTGAAAGATCATTTCGAAAGCTTTCCAAAAAGTTGCAATGTTGAGGATATAGGGTGATTGTAAGTGACCGAAAAGGCGGTGTAGAAATAGCTGGATGACGTTCTAGGGGAATTACCTCACCCCCGTGTCCGCTTGGAAGGATTGACTATGTTGTCAATTGTTTCCTCATATTGGCTTTTCGTTCAAACCATTTGGAGTTTTGAACTGGAAATTTGCTTTCGTGGGGTTCGAGGGCGTAGAATCTTAGTCTTAGATCAAAAATAAGAAATTTGAACACAGAAAAGTGGATCATTAAGAAATTTGCTCATCAAATTTAGTAACGCAATTCACGCTAATCATCGAATAAAATTATTCCCACTTACAACTACTTTAGGAACGTTACTTTTACGTAAATATGACTTCCTTCTACCTCATGAGAGTCATTCACCAATCTGTATAAATCTCGCTGTTTATTACACAATCTATCGATTCAAAAAATATGTGTGAGGCCGAAATCAAAAGACCCCTTTCAAGTACTGAGGCAAAATATATGGCCAAAGAATCCATTTGCTTGGGGAGTCTTCTCTCTGGTCTCCAAACAATCGAACTGGTCGAGCCAATACTAAAAAACGATAATCATGGAGCCCAAGAACTAGCCCACACCCCAATCCACCATTGTCGTACAAAGCATATAGACATCCGTCACCATTTCATCAGAGAAGCTGTAGAAGAAAAGAAGATTGTCTTTCCCTTCACTCCAACTGAAAAAATGACGGCCGACATATTGACAAAGCCACTACCTGGACCAAGACATTTGCTGCTGATGGCGAATTTAGGATTGAAGAGCAACCCCGAAATTGAGGGGGAGTATTGAGATTACCTCAGTTGTATGTCATGGTTTCTATGTTCAAGGCTATTATTATTCCTGTAATAGAAATCATGTGTATCAACAACTATTTCTCATTTGCATTTTTTGCTTGATGAAATGCAATGTTGTTATTATAGAAAAAATTATCTTTTTCATCTCAAGAAAAATTTAGTTTACAATGAGGACAAAAAATTATAGCCAAATTGTTGCAGAAATAATCATTTTAGATCGCCCGTAAGGATGGTGTCGGATTCTGGTTCGCTAATGTTAGCACAAGACGCGCGAGTCCTCCCATCCACATAAAACGCTCTCCCTTCATTTCAACTTGTTGATTTATGAGAAAATCCCTAAAGAGGCTACCAAGTGGTTGCTAAGGGAAGCACATTTATATTTCGACCCTCGCGGTTCGGGAGGAGACGGAGCATCGTAAAATAATACTACCTTCAATTTTTTTTTTCTTTTTCCGAAAAACCTTTTTGGAGGAAGACAAAAAACAAACAGAAAAACGGGCATTACTCTTTTTGAGAGAATTATGACTGGAGGTGTTCCTTCTCTTTTCTCATCATGCGAGAAAAAGAGCGTCTTCTTTCGTCTGGGATGAGGATGAGAGATCTGAGTATGACGAGCTGTTTGATTCTTCAGCGTGGATGGGATGTTTAAACAAGGGGTGACACCGACAGCTAGTCGTAGCCGCTCGTCAAGGAGACATTTGGCTGCCAGATTCGGCTGCCCCTTCACAGCTTTAACTTTTTTGTGAATGGAACTTTCTTCGAAAGAGTTGGTGGGTCCAGCGGTCTTATCTGTTTGAAGTGGGTCTAATGTGTTTCATTACGGGTGGAGCAATAGGCCGATGATCAGAAGGTTTCATGTTCGGTTGAAATATGAAAAGTTTTTAAGTTTAAATTAATTTCGTTCATTCAAGGTTTTTCGTTCGGAGGAATCTTTGAAGAGGGTGCAGAGAGTCAGCGATGTGCTGCATGGTGTGCTGAATTGGAACTAAAACAGCACACAGATGACTTGCCCTTAATTGTTCTCAAAAATTCAGAATAAGAGGGACGTAGAGGTTAAATTTCGACGAAGACTGCAAACTAAGCGCACAATTATTGATTTAAACAAGTATTTCGTTTGGGTTTTGACAGTTTACCCCAATCATGAACAAAACCATCTTAGGTTAGGTTTTTATGAGATCAGGTTGACTTGGTAGGGCGACTAATTTTACCTAGTACTGCCTGAAGTACTACTCTCGTATCAGGGGTTCCGAATGGTTTCCACAACAAATTTCAGACAATTTATTTGTTACGTCATTTTTTCCGAGTCAAAAAATATAGCACACTTTTACACTTCGCTATTTATTTCCGAATTTCGATTTAATGAAGAGATTAGCCAGATCAGCCGTCAATGATCTCTGGTGATTTCCAACATGGCTGCCAGTATCTTTGCATCTTGCTGTAAGCATAACTTCCAATATTTGCATCTGAGTTATATAAAATCGTCAGTGATCACGCTGGATAGACCCTTGACACTAAAATTCATCATTCAATGATCAAATATGGCGTTTATGTGTCTTGACGTCAACTTTGATCGACCCGTGATTTTGCTCAATTTTGGAGGATAGTTTGAGCTTGAACGTCATTCTCCTTTAAATTCTATTATATTTAAAACATTTACAGTATTGCAACCAACGTAAAATCCATGAATCCAGCATAACGTACACAATTATCACCTGATTCTGTTAAGATGATAATTGAGTAGTTAGGTGGCGATGTGGAGTTAATCTTCAATTAGGACATCATGAAGTGCACTTTTAAGTAAACCATTGATTGGTAGTGGTGTCTTTATAGACTGTTTATCATCACAATCGAAAGTGTTGACAGCAAAGTTAATACGGTTCATACATTAATTACAAAATCAGTATATAAAAAACGTCTGCCAAGTCGGGTGGGCAGTAAAAGCTTCATTACACATTGTAACATGGACGTATAGAATCAGTTGAAGAACAAAGTACGACTCGAAATGATTGATACGTCGACGTTAAAAGAAATTGCTGTTTGCGCTTGCGCACAGACTACTATTAATCCAACGTAATGCAATTATTCGTTATGTAATTAGGAACTAAACCGCAAAATTCTTGAATATTTCATAAAAATCCGTCCCTTAGTCTTGAAGTTTTGTCTGGGCCGATAAATTTTAGTTTTGCGCATGAACTATGGTTATTACGCCAAGAATCACGGTATATTTCATAGGGAATCTCTCTAAAACATAAACCCATTTACTTCCCGAATTGGAACGAAATCGGACCTATAGATAATAAGAAACCAACGTTATAATAAATGAACGATTGCGCATGCCCCAGACTACTATTTATGCACAATCACTGAAAATTTCATCAAAATCGTTCGATAAGACTCGCATGCGCAATGGTTTTTACTATGCAAATTATAATATACTTTATAAGGCATTTTTCTAGAACATATACCCAATTACCTACCGAGTTTGAACGAAATCGGAGCAACAAATCGACGTTATGAGAAATTCACGTACGCGCATGCCCACAGGCTACTGTTGATTCCGACGGCTGATTATAGCGGACCGTCTCGGAGCTAACCCCGAAAATTTCATCGGAAGCGGACTGAAACTTGGTATAGTGTTAGGCGTGTCGAGGATTTACCACAGACGGGCAGACAGACACGTAACCAAAATTGATCAACAAGCACTGAAATGCAAAAAGCAAGTAAAAATATTGGATTTTGGAGGACAAAAATTGTTTCGGCATCAATCACGAACACAAAGCTTCCCTACCTTCGGTAGTGAGGAAGCAAAAAAAATAATTATAATAATAAATTAGGTAATGAAAGTGCAGAATCCAACATTTGGCCCAAAGGAACAAATAATTTTCCTACCCATAGTTATCTAAAATTTCACCTTTTCCTCATAAATGTTCAATAATTATATTCTACTTACAATTACTCTGATCATACTTCTATATACCGAAGTCTGTCATCATTTATTTCTCACGTTCAAATTTCTGTGGGAGAATTTCGCTGTATCCAGGCCCCCCCTGGCCACCCTCATTGTTATAATAATAATAATTCAGGTAATAAATAATGATAAATAGTTAAATAAATTAGGTAATTGTAATAACAATAATTTAGGTATCTAATAAAAGTGCAGAATCCAACATTTGGCCCAAAGGAACAAATAATTCGCCTACCCATAGTTATCTAAAATTTTACTTTTTCCTCATAAATGTTCAATAATATTGTATTCTTCTTACAATCACTCTGATCATACTTCTATACTGTAGTCCTTCATCATTTACTTCTCACGTTCAAATTTCTGTGGGAGAATTTCGCAGTTTCCAGTCCCCCCCTGGCCACCCTCATTGTTGACGCATGCGCTCCCACTCAACCGCGAGAGGCCGTGATTTCAAACCGTCCCGGCTTATTAAATCTATCAGCCCGAGAGAACCGCGCCTAGCAAGTTTCCAAGTTTAAAAAACTTCAATCTCCGACCAAAGTAATAGAAGGTTCCCACGACTTCCACCCAATCCGGGTAATTGGTAGCGAACTCGGTCAAGTCTCGAAGGGGGTGAACTTTTTTTTTTTTTTTTTTTTTTTTTTTGCGTTGAAAAATTTGCATAATTCAATACTTTGGATGAGGTCTATTAGCGGGAAGATGATGAATCGATCATTTATAATAGGAGTGAATTGCAACACGTTTCCGCCGAACGGGACTGTGTGTGGCGCCTAATGTAATCATTTATGCGGATGAAGAAGTTGTCATTCATATTACTAACGTCGTTATGCCAAATTTACTGCTTCCTTTCTATCGAAACCGTCTTGATATAGATGAAAGAAATAAAAGCTATACGGTAAGACAAACGTCTGCCGAGTTTTGTAGGTACCCTTCGTATACATTATAGAACAGATTATAATTAGATGTAGATTTGTGTTATTGAATCCATTTTACACATTAGTGAGTTTTTTCTTTCAACGGTAGCTGACCGTACGTGGCCGAATGGAGTTGTCAGCTGATCCGATGATGACCGAAAACTAACGAACTAACACGAAGAGGTTCCGTTCTCTGAACATTGTTGGAACGCAAACTCGTAGCGGCTTCTCGCACGTAAAGGATAACCTTAGTGAATTTACATTGATAAAAGCTATGATTCTGTGATAACAGTCAGGTTATGAAATGGCGCCACGCAGAGAGGTCATGTGACAGACATGAAGGGGCGTGGAGTCAAGTGCCCAAGTCAGCATGCATCTGCCTAGGCAAAGCAAAAACTCTTTATTAATTGCTGCATCTCCCATACAGAAGAAGAAATGATAGTAGGGGAACCTGTACACTTACAAACGCACGGAAGTAGATTTGCTAAAATGGAGAAAAAGCCGGAAGTGAGCTGAAGCTGCAGCTGTTTTTTCGCATAAAAACGCACGAAAATAAAACTGAGACATGGTTGATTTTGAGCTCCAAACCAGCCTATCCTGAAGCTTTTTTGCTTGAAAACGCACACACACATTAAAATTACATGATGCCTGCTTTTTAGTTAGTAAAAAAAGAACAACAAAAAAACCATGGTCAGGAGCTAAAAAATTCATTAATTTGGCGTACACTGGTGGTGTGGCCGCCAGCAAACAGACGTATACAAATCTCAATACGATGGTGAAGGCTCTTTCGGTCAATTTGTGTGCGTCGTATTGAAAATTTTATACGCCTGTTTGCTGGCGGCCACACCAAACAGTGCGCGCCAAATTAATGCATTTTTTAGCGCCCGACCATGTTTTTTTTTTTTTTTTTTTTTTTTTTTTTTTCATTTTTTACCAACTAAAAAGCAGGCATCATGTAATTTTAATGTGTGTGTGTGCGTTTCCAAGCAAAAAAGCTTCAGGATTGGCCGGTTTGGAGCTTAAAATCAACCATGTCTCAGTTATTTTCGTGCGTTTTTATGCGAAAAAACAGCTTCAGCTCACTTCCGGATTTTTTTCTATTCGAGCAAATCTACTTCCATGTGTTTGTAAGTGTACAGATTCCTCCTACTAATGGTCCATGATTAGTGAAACTTAAGACCTAACCCACGCAGTTCCTTAAAATTGCGTCGAAAGTGACCGATATGGATTGGTACCTATCTTGCCTTTGATTACGAAATTTACGTTTTGAGTAGATTACTGATTATACTCAGTTGATTACTGATAAAAACTATACCTAGTAACCACCAACACGAATCATTGAGAAACGTAAAATTTCAAACAGTTCAAATTCTCCTTACAATCTGTTTTTACTTACAGGGTTATTACTAAGAAACCATCACTACCTATTCTCATCTACTTACTTCAAATTATGATTATTTACACTCACAATTTACAAATCGATATTATATTCTAAATTCTACATAATTGCACGATTCAGTGGTCTGTGTATAAATCTTATGACAATGAGGATGCTGTGTAATACGACACCCAATGTGACAAACTTTTGTTTTTCTTTAAACAAAAGCGACACTCTTACTCAGAGATTTTCACTGAAGTTACAGACTGATATGGATTACATTTTCTAAGGTTATGCGGGTTTGTCCTTAGAGAGAGTTCTATATGTTAGTCTCCGCCCATGGTCTAGCCAGCAAACTTGAATTTATTGAAACCTCGATTTATAAGAAATTCACAGGGTACCTAAATAGCCTATGAGCGATTGTTTGAAAACAGCTCTTTCAAAACATTATAAGATCAATGTCAGATGCGATGTTAATGAGGTTTCCGATATTCTTCAAATTACTCCTTGGACAATATCCAAAATTAACAACAACGCAATAGTCGTACCTACGAAGCATGTGTGCGAATGCACTTTACCTCAAATTCATCAATAAAATATTAGCTTGTTTACTCCATTATTACACCACATTTTGTTATGTTTTACAGGTATTAGGTAAAAAAACTAGCCCCCCTGATCTAAATGCTAGAAATTCTTCCAAAGACTCATATGTGCCGCCGTGGGAAACAACTTATTTCTGTTCTAGAACCAAAAATTTCAACCATGTATCATGTTTTCTCCTCGATATTGATTCGAAATTCTATGAACTTGTTTTTTTTTCCTGAATCAAATCATCGAAACACCAGCTCAATGAAATCATCAGAAATTAACAAGCGGTTGCAATCATGTTCACAATATCAATTATTGAGAATGATCACCTGTGTGTAAACAATTATTTATATAACCATGCTCATAACTCAGTTTGTTGGACACGCACTTCGCAGTAGTTAACATAATATTGTTGGATAAATCGAGAGCTTTCGAACGAATGGTCAACGAATTTTGTGGGATGAAAAACGACGAAGCACCATTTCCCTAGCAACGACTCGGTTGTAGGCGGAAATCACTGTAACACTATATGTTTCGTGCGCGGAAAAAAATTGACTCGCAAAATTGACTCGCAAAAATTGCTAGGACCCCAGGGCTAAAACATGATACATGTTAATAATGAACTTCTCATCAGTTTAAACAGAATTAATTAGCTTAGAGGTCTGTAAGTTAAGCAATGAAACAAAGATCGTCCGATAGACGAGTAAAATTGGATGATACCGGGAAGATAGAGAGAATTGTTTTTTATGGAGGATATCGTGATTTTTAAATTTTACTTGAAAACTACTTCAAGACAATTTACACGGCGTCTTGTAAGTGTAATGCAAAATTACGGCAACTCTTGAAGATAAAAACCAAGTGATCGCTATAAATTATTCATCATTAGGCCACTGGGGGAGGTCCTGAGGAACATTTTTCTTTGGAAATAAACGGATGAGTTTTTCCGAAAATTAATTACCACCTTTGAAATGTGTAATTACGAACTCATAAAATAAATTTCGTAATTACCATCACCGCTTAGTTTACTGTTGAGAACGGATTGACGTCATGACTTCCTTCCTCCCGCGGTTGATAGGCGTAAAACGAGTGGTGAGTATGAATCGTAGTTCGTCGAATGGCTAATTTCTGTGCTAATCAAGTCATCTTTGTGGGGCTCCGTCCGTCCGTGCACATTTCACGCTTTTCTGACCGTTTGCCACCCACGCTAAATTCCCTTGAACGCTGACGTGGGTTACAGTTTTCAGAATTGTCAACGGAACATAACATCAATTCATGCGATATACCAACTCCAATTCGGCAACAAAGGCTACTTGAGGTTTCAGGGAGGCAAAAAGCTTCGGTTTCCGGGTTAGATTGGAAACAATTCTATACTTCACGGATTCCTATAAGGAATGTATACCATTTCCGAATTGAGTTAAACTTTTTCCATTTAGGTTTAGTCCTTTTTCATTTTGGTTTAAACCTTTTCCATTTAGGTTTAGACCTTTTCCATTTAGATTTAAACCTTTTCCATTTAGATTTAGACCTTTTCCATTTGGATTTAAACCTTTTCCATTTGGATTTAAACTCAGGAAATTATCGTGGAGTTAGAGGTATAAACAAATCAACCAAGTCACAAATTCAACACGTGGGAAAATCAAATGCAGAATATTATGATTATTTAACTGTTGTTATTATTGGTGATCAATATCATCAAACTATGTATCAAACCTAAAAAAATAATTTATTATCATATTTACCAAACTAACTTTTGAAATTTTAATTTGATTTTCGCACGAGTTGAATTTGTGACTTGGTAAATTTGTTTGTACTTCTAACTCCACGATAATTTCCTGAGTTTAAATCCAAATGGAAAAGGTTTAAATCCAAATGGAAAAGGTCTAAATCTAAATGGAAAAGGTTTAAATCTAAATGGAAAAGGTCTAAACCTAAATGGAAAAGGTTTAAACCAAAATGAAAAAGGACTAAACCTAAATGGAAAAAGTTTAACTCAATTCGGAAATGCTATATACCCGAATATATACCCATATAATAGGGTCGAGAACAAGTCGTTTAACTAAAAATAGCAAAAAATAGCAATAAATGAAAAAAAAAAAAAAAAACTTGACAGACCATGACACGTGTTCCTTGGGAGAGCAGGAGAGAATTTAGGTCACTCAGTTGATTAGGAAAGGGCCAATAATTTCAATCGTCTCATAATGTCCCAAAGGGTCTCCCTATCAATTTCAACTTCCAAATTTTTTCCCAGTCTAAAGCGGCCTCTAGACGTGCAATATTATTGTGCAAATAAATAGCCGGGTTGCACAATATATTGATGGCAGCCCCTAGATGCGCAATGTTATTGCACAGTGTTTACGTTTGTGCAAAAAGTTGTACCGTGTGAAGGCGGCATTGACGGTTGCGCAATAAATTGTGCACTCAGACACTCAGACGTACAACCACATTGTGCAAACAGTACTCATCAGGTTTCCATAAGGTCAACATGGAATTAAGTGACAGTGAATTGTGTTACGTGTTGATTGCTGTGGCTGCAAGTGAAAAAAAGAAAAGAAGAAAAAAGAAAGGCTCTAAAAAAGGGAGAAAATGGGCCAAGCAATGGTTTATTGACAGGGAGAAGTACACTCACGAAAAATTAATCAATGAACTGATTGAACAAAATGATTTCCGAAACTTTTAACGAATGAATGGAGAATTATTTGATGAACTCCTCGCTTTGGTTACTCCTGAAATCGGTAAAACGGACACTGTGATGCTCGAAGCCATTCCTGCAAGCCAGTGTCTGATGACACTGCCAGGTGCAGCCAGGTTGCTGTTGCCATCAGACGGCTCAATCTTTTCCAGTTTGTGCAATATATTTTAAACTTTTGGTCAATCACGCAATATATTGCACAATCTTTCAATCTCGCCCTCACACGATCAATTATATTGCACAAACCAGATTATTGCGCAATAATATTGCACGTCTAGGGGCCGCTTAATAGTGGTTGCAATCATGTTAAATTAACAAAACAGAATGTTTGTTGTTTAATTAACAAAATTAACTGAGAAGGATGTATGTAAACAATAATTTAGACAACCAGGAAACCTTACTAACATCCGAATTAGGCGCATATAATTCGGATGTTAGTAAGGTTTCCTGGTGGAGTCAATGAAATTACTGCTTAATCATTAATCAGAGGAAAGCAGAACTAATATATATATTCTTAGAGTTCTTTGTAAGCAGAAACTCGTGCTGGAACTTTTAAAAATTTTGTTATCGTTAAAATTTGCTGCTAGTCGGAAAAAATTTCAATGAGATTAGGTCGAGGAAGGGTTGCATAAAATTGGAAAAAAATTCTTCTGTTTTTTTATAATTTTGAGAAATTCACTTTTCAACCCCGACATTTTGGGGAAAGGAACTCTATCAATTTGAACCCAATTTGATCTGGCGGTATCAACAATATTCCCGTCTGTCTCCAAAGTGAGAAAAGATGTTTGAAATGAACTCTAGTAGCAGTCAGATGAAAATGTGGGCTTTTCAATACATGAGAGTCCACATCCTATATAGAGGGGTTCACACTTTAAACCTATCTCTCCGTGATGGGGCCAAGACCAAATAATTTCAAATGTTGAAATCGCGACTGGTTTTTACAACTCTAGTTGTTGGGTTCTGCTTCTCCTGATAGGCCTCAAATAATTAAAAAAAAAACACGTTCGATTTTGAGATACTGACAATTCATTTGAGTCTAGCAAAACACAAAGTTCCATCTTGCAAATTGTTATAACAATATGGAATAACAGTAGATATAACGAATGTTTAAAACCATGAATTCACAAATAATTTAATGAAATTATAATATTTATTCATAAAGTACATCCCGGGTCATAAATGATTGTAGACCAAGTATTATGTCTGTTTACTCATTAATTACGGCTGAATTGAAACGTAATGGGAGTAAGCATTTATTGTCTTAGTTGATTAAAAAGCTTCATTATTGACAATAATAAACTAAAAGAAATTCCTAAGTGAGAAGTTTAAAATTTTAATTATCCTAATTTGAGTAGGTATGATGAAACAATGACTGAAGATTTTCAAATGCGTTTCAAGCGAGACTTTCATCTGGTTCAATATCAAGGTTGTAACTGGTGTTTTTCTGTGTTGATGTCAAAGGTGGGAGGCAGAGTATAGCATTAATTTGCACAACATAGGAACACATTAGTTACATATCTGATAACAACACAGTATGCACCACATATGTCATGGTAAAAAAAAATCATCATGACACATATGTCATGGTCGTCATAAAATCAATGTCATCAAAATGTCAATGTTTTTGCAACACAAAAACATGGTCGTCATCATGGTCATCTACTACTCATTGGAGTAGTTTGGAATACAAAAACCGCTGAAAACAAAGTTTTTCAGATTTTGTAATACTGATTATTAATTGATTGTCTGGATGTTAATTGTCCTTATGATAAATACATATCATAATGATTATCTTTTCAAGAAACAGTGTGAAAGACTTACAGGCATAAATTTCTACTTCGTAAAAACATGTCTTCATAACTAAGTCGCACATCAGACCTCGAGGGTTCAACACCGTGTATATCGTCGTTGTCTTCCTCTGTTTTCCGTCTCTTTTGTTGGCCTTTTTCGTCTTTGTCCCTCCCGCGCGCTTATCGTTATCTGTTCGGTTCGGTTGATTATTTTAGCTAATCTTGTCGGCGCGTTCAGGTGCAGGGCATCTTATCGCTGCTCCGAGGGTCATGTCATCTGTCACAGAGCGAAGTTCTTCGAGCGGCGACTGCCCTGTCTGCACGCGAGATCTATTTTCGCCAAGAAAAACTGCGGAATGTTCCCAATGCAAACTAAAATTTCATCCTGGCTGCACACGTTTGAAATCCGTGGAAAATTATAAGAAAATGAGGAAAGCAGCGAGGGAAGTTTGGAAATGCGATAGATGCCACAAGGATAAGTCCGATCCGCAAGACGATGATCATGATGGGGACGTAGGAGAGGACTCTGGGAGGTCCGGTGATGAATCTGGTGTAACTTTCAGTGAGATAAGCCGCAAACTCGATAGTCTCTCGGCAATAGCGGGCGACCTAAGAGATCTCAAGGCTTCCGTGAGTTATATGAGTTCTCAATTTGATAAATTTGTTGAGGATATGGCAAAAATGAAGACGGCAGTTGATGCGCTGGAGAAGGAAAATGGTGACCTGAAACGTGTAGTTGGCGAGCTACAACATAAGGTTGAGTCTCTCGAGCAATGTTCTAGAGACAAAAATGTAGAATTGCATGGTGTTCCGGAGTCTACGAATGAGGACTGCTCTGAAATCGTAAAGGAGACTGCGAAGGTACTTCAAGTCGAGTGTGGACCCATAAGGAGAGCGTTTAGAGTCGGACCATTCCGCAAAGATCGTCCACGGAAAATTCTGGCTGTCCTTTCTTCGACTGAGGAGCGGGAAAGTTTCATCCGAGCTGCCAAACTCAACAAGGGTCTCACCGCAAAGAAGCTATTCAAGGACTGGGCCGATGACCGTGTGTACGTCAATGAAAATTTGACTTCCTTCCGGGCTGAGCTTCTACGTTTGGCGAAGGCCAAAGCCAAGGAGAGAGGTTTCAGGTATGTTTGGGTGAAGAACTCAGTCATCCATGTTCGAAGAGGCGAGGGCGAGCGTGTGAAAACGATAAAATCTATTGATGATGTTGATCGTATGTAGCCCTGTCCCGTTTCTCTCGCCCTCTCTCCACCAAATTTTGTTTGCTGATTTTTCCGGATTTTGTACATTAAAATGGAATTTGATAATGCTAACCCCCTAGGGGAATATTTATTTTCTAATTGTAAAACTTACGATAATTTAAAGTCATTTAAGGACTGCTGGCCCCGTTCAAATAATCTGCTCCTTGTGCACATAAATATCAGAAGTTTTATGAAGAATTTCAACGAATTTTGTGTCTGGCTTCAATCCCAGCTGGTCATGCCAGACTTCATTGTCCTCACAGAGGTGTGGGCTGATGGGTGTGGTAATTTCATAGACATTCCCGGTTACAGTATGTACGTAACTACTCTTCATAGAAATAGAAACGACGGAGTTATCTTCTTTGGTAAAAATAACTTCAATTACAATGTAAAAGAATTGCATATGTGTGGAGCTTCTGTCCTTAAGATTGAATTTCAAGTCAATAGGCAGAATTGTGTGATTTACGGCTTGTACAGAACGGGGTCTGGGTTGGAGGATTTTGTTGAGGACCTTTCTAAGGAGCTAAGAACCTTGGATAATACTCAGGCCATTGTTGTCGTAACTGGGGATATTAACATTGATTTATTGGACAGTGAAAACCGACTTGTGAATTTGTACGATGAAGCTACTTGCAGTCTGGGCTTCCTTCAGTCTATTACTGAACCCACTCGGGTGACTATCGATTCTGCAACTTGTTTGGATCACATTATAGTCAAATCGAGAGATTTTTATTTCTTCCCAGGCGTTATTAGATGTTTTGTGACAGACCACTATGTAACGGCATTGTCCTTTTCCCCTCTCCAGAAGCACGCTCAAAAATGTAAAGATGCGGAACATGAATTAAAGTTGGTTGTGGATGAAAGAGCCCTAGAGGCAAACTTTTCTGGGTTTGACTGGTCCCATGTTTTCGTACAGGATGTTGACGTTTCTGCGGCCGCGCTGATAGATGGTATCAAATCATGTGTGGCAGATGCTTCAAAAGAAATTCGAATTCACGTTAAAAGGAGGAAGCTGACCCCTTGGGTTACACAGGGCTTGATCAGTTCTATGGAAAAACGGGATAAATTGCAGAAAAAGTTAATGAAGCAACCCTTCAATATTCGTCTAAAAAACTATTTCCTTAAATTCCGAAACCTGCTAAGGACTCTTATTCGTTCAGCCAAGAAAGCTTACTTCGATAGAAAATTTAGTGAGGCGGCGGGGGACCGCAAGAAGGAGTGGGAAATCCTGGAAGAAGCATTAAATCGAAAAACAAAGGTTACTGAGGAATGCCCATTTGTCTCGGAATATATTAAAGGGGGAAATATGGATATTGATGCCGCTAGGAGAGTGGCGTGCGATGAGCTAAACGACTATTTCACCTTGGTCGGCAATTCTCTGGCGGAAGAAATAGAGAGCAATCCAACCCCACGAATTTTCACACAATCTCCCGATGTCCCTTCCAGGTTTCAAATACCTCTAATGAATGAGGAGTCCTTTCACAAAGTAGTTTCGCACATAAGGGGAAATTCTGCACCGGGTTCTGATGGTATCTCGGCTAAAATTGTCAAAAAATATGCCCATTACTTAGCTGCTCCCATAGTGCATCTGTGTAATTTGTCGATTACTAAGGCTAAATTTCCTACCATATTTAAAGTGGCCAAGGTGATTCCTCTTCATAAAGGAGGTTCTGGATCGGATCCGGGCAACTACAGGCCTATTTCGATGCTAGGGGTTGTGTGTAAGATCCTTGAAAGATGGGTTAAGAGATCCTTGGTCGAATACCTTGAGTCTAACCACCTACTGAGCGCGAACCAATTCGGTTTTAGAGAATCTCGGGGAATTGAAGATGCCTTGTTCCAGCTCACGCAGAAATTGTACAGCTCCAGGGACGCCAAATTGAAGTCAGCACTGGTCTTTTTGGATCTAAAGAAGGCTTTCGACTCGATTGACAGGGTTCTGCTCCTCAGGCGCATGGAGGAAAAGGGAATAGTGGGAGAGAGCTTGGAGTGGTTTGCCAGCTACCTGTCTGATCGAACTCAGTTTGTGACCATTAGAGACACGAGGAGTGCGGTTAAGCCTATCAAATATGGTGTGATTCAGGGAAGCACCCTTGGGCCGGTATTGTTTTTGATTTATATAGATCGCTTAGCTTCACTATCTACCGTCGCTGACATCCTCCTCTTCGCCGATGACACGGCTCTGCTCGTTTCAGGGTCCTCGTGGGAAGTTGTGACGGAGGAGATGCAGAGGCTCTTGGACAAAATTAACGGGTGGTTGTTGGGGAGTTTCCTCACTCTGAATGTTCTTAAGACCAAGTTTATGCTGATTGGAGGAGGTGATATCCCCCAGGATGTTGGATTGAAGATCCATTCCTGCGCTTCGGGCGGTATGTGTGGTTGCAGGCAGATCGAAAGTGTGTCCAAATACAAGTATCTGGGCGTCATGGTGGACTCGGCTCTCATTTGGGATCATCAGGTTTCTTATCTATACTCAAAGCTACGCAAATTTATATACTTGTTTTACCATGTAAAGCCTGTACTGTCCAAGGAGCGCTTGAAACAAGTATACTTGTCACTCGTCCAGTCGTTGCTACAGTATGGCATTCTAGTGTGGGGAGTGTGGGGGTTCTAAGTTGGAAATTTTGCAGAAGGCCATCGTAAAGGTGATGCTTGGCAAACCAAGAAGGCATTCCAGTGCCCTCCTCTTCCAGGAAGCTACGGTATTCACAATCCGCCAACTCTTCATTAAATGTCTGGTTCTCTTCTACCATCGCACACCCTCCAAAGTCAATAGTCCCTCTGTTCACTCCCACTCTACCCGATTTCAATATTTCCGGAACACAGTTAACCCTAGAATTAATTTAACTCTTACATCTAGAAGTCCGCAATATCTTGTTCACTTGATTTACAATTCCTTACCGAGAGATCTCAAACAGCCAGAAAATTATAGTCGTTCAGTTTACAAGAGGCTTATTTTCACTTGGTTGATTCAAGTAGGACCAAACAACGCTGAAAACATGCTCAGCAGTATTTATGTTTAGTTTTATTTATAGTAAATTGTATACTATTTGGATAGAGAGAGTCAATTGTATTGACAATCAAATGAATGTTTGCTTTCTAGAATTTTGTTTTGTTTGTGGTTGAAGACAGCGCACTGTACTTTTGTTGAGGTACCTATTGACGATCTGGATGGATTTGTCAGCGGCTCTGGCTCGTCAAAACAGGCTCTGCCTACCGACGAGCTATATTATCCAGTTGTATTGTTTTAAAAGGATTATTATTATTATGTTTTTTTTTGTAATAATTTTGAATAAATCTTTTCTCTCTCTCTTCTCTCTCTCTCAAGTATTTACAAGAGCAACACGTACTCTTAAGCCTAATATCCATTCCAATGTACTGGGAGGGTTCCAGAACATATCATTATTGCTGATCATATAATTTCCTTTGACCCTCCGGAGTGTTAGAAAGTAACTATGGTTTCTAAGCATCGTAAATTCTCCACGATATATTCGCTAACGGACGGCTACTATCAAACTCTGTGGGCTGCAATATATTCATGAATAAAAACCCGGGAAACCCGTTTAAAGCCTTAGGAAATTCTGAGAGAAATATCGCTTATAGGAGTTTTATGTAGCGACAGAACAGTGTAAGCCACCGATCGGAAGGGGACCGTAAAATATATCATTACGAGCTTCCCTTTTAGAACTCTAATCGTCGTGTGATGGAGTGCATTATAAGGTCCTTACCGTCCCATGCGGGCGTTCCGAGGCTGCGAACCCAACTGTGGGCGTACACGATTATTCCGCACGATTTTTTATTATCGGAAACTACGAACTATCTTGTCGTTTTTATCGTGTCGCCTACCAACACACCCCGATACTGTCGACCCGAACAAGACAAAAGGTGTCCCCGTTTGTCTATTTCACGGAGATTTCGGGAGACTCATTTTTTTTCGTGTATTTATTTATTTTGTCGTCAGAACGCCCCATCGATTCGTACAGGAGCCGGGAACGTCGTAAAGTAAATTGGTACACCGAGGGGGTTTTTAGAACTGGAGGGGGCGGCGATCGGAAATGTCGGGCGAAAGTTTACGAGTCCTGTTGCGTTTTTACGACGCGGCTCAATTCCGTGACAACTTGATATCCAATCGATTCCCAACATCGCAGTTCGAACAACTCAATAAACAGAACTAGTCACTAAAAAAAGACAGGCGAAAAAAATGCAGAAAATATAAAAAGAGTGTTACATACCTAACCATCTAGTTGCTCCATATCCCCAACACTTTGGAAGGATTCAAGGGAACATTGTCATAACAGTCATGATCCAATTATAATTTAAAGATTAGCAGCTCCTTCAAAATTTGGTACGTATCAGTTGACCAGATAGGAGGGGGTTGGATTAAATGTGTCGGCGATGTGCACGCAATAGTCATACGCTTGTAAAAGGCAAAACTTCAATACCCAATATTAATCATAATGTTTTCTCAAACACGAAGGATCCGAGAATTTAAATGCAGTAAGTCCCAAAATTTAGCATGGAACATGTTTTTGCTATAGAATTTAGTATTGGGCAAGCGCAGTAATTAATACGCAAGTAATCGCAATAAAACTCGTAAAGTGTTATTCTGAAACCTAAAACCAACTCCCTCCCACAAACAGAATTAGAACTAAGCGACTAAGCTGGTACAATAGTTTTGGGCATGACAATTAATACGAGTCATGTAACCATACGTAATTGATTTCTAACCTAGGAAGGACTCCACACTTTTCTTACGGAATTTGGGTCATAGAATTCTTATGGAACTGTGCTCACGAATTGCTTCCAATGCCCCAATCAAAAATCTCCTTGGGCTCGAAAAAATAAATTGAACGGATTTTGAGTTATATCCAATTTAAGCTCTGGAAATAGTGAACATAGTACAGGGGAATAATGTCTGCTAAGTTCTTTCTTTTGACGGGTGAGTATTGATGACACAGTATGGAAATACCTGAGTAGCTGAGTGAACATTCAAGCTGAAGCATGTTCCATGTATGATAATTTTGGCCGTTAGAACTTGGTAGAAAGATTACAGGGAGGGTCTTTTATTTATGTCATGTTGATATTGATTCAATCATTCACTCATCCAATCGAATCTAAGAGTCGTAAATGTAGTGTGACTGTAGGTTCGTGGGATATCAATGTTTATTGTATGTACTTGTCACGAGCCCATACTATTAAAATAGTTCCACTTAATTCAGTAAACACTAAAACACATGGAACTGGAACTTCAAAGTTTAGAGGAAAAAATGGCTTTTAGAATACCAATAAGACTTCATCTACCTTGGTAAACTCGGAAGCTAAACAAATTACAGTCATGTTCAAGACTAAAGTTTCAATTTGCTAGGCAGAATAATGCCGTACCAACAACTGGGGGAAAACTGCGAGAAAACAATACGAGGAAGCTATCACTCAACTGAGCAGTTGCCTCAACTTGGGTACCTCGCTAGGCAGACTTCAAGTGAATGCAATGGGTGCAAGGTTTCCGCATCTTTGAGTGACTCGGAAACAAAGTGAACAAGGCGAAACGTGCTTTGAGTGACACACAGCTTATCTTAAGTACATCTGAACGGAAGTAGAACGCGAAGTCCAGTTTAGAAACATTTAGAGCGAGAAAATATCGTACTCAATAAACCGCATTATTTACAGTCCAATACTTTCGAGCTTAATCTGAATATCGAACCAACACGAGCCTCTCAATGAACTTGGAGGCTTGAGTGGGCTGTTTACGGGGTAGAGTTTTAAGAACATGGGTTTTATATCGTTGGAATCGCTATTTAGGATAGGTTGTTCTAAAATAAAAATAAAAATCAACTTGGAGTTGACATTCCCAGGAAATGCCCAATGGGGAACGTCGAGTTGACAGGGAGCGTGGGATGCAAGAAATCGGTTGTCGAATGATATCAGCCTCCCCTGCTCTGCGTAGCTTGGCAAAGACGAAGAAGGATCATTAGTATGTAAGGAATATAGCTGGATTATGCATCCCTAACGACATCTCTGTGTTTATTTAGTTCACTTTTTAGGACTAGATTCGGAAGAAGATGAATTGTAAAAACAAGCAGAATTTACAAAAGTAAGTTAGCACCTTGAAATTCAATTTGGGAGAAATGTGGGTACTCTGTTGAATAGTAAACGGACGGATTATATTAAGCAAATACCAAAGAAATTATGGATAACCTGTTAAATTTCTATTCGAGTTTGGTGGTGCAAAGCTTCGTGAACAAAGTTTTCTCTCCACACACATCAAATCGCTTCCCACAAACAACTCCAAAGGTTTAGTATTGTAGATGATCCACCATCACACCAGACAATAGCACTATTTGAAACGGATGTAGCTTCTGAGAAATCTCCAGCGACTTAACGTCGGATGCCAAAAACACCGTTAGTAGTTACAATTATAAACAACGCGTTTTATTTCACTCAAATGCTATAGAAGCACTGACGAAGAATCTATTTTCAATTTACTGAACGTTGTAAGGAAACTAGATTCAAGCTCTTGTTGCAAATCAAAATTTAAAAACCTTAGGTTCCTTGATCCTCCTTGTTCAGGAAAATTAAAGAAAACATTTAGACCTATTCGGTTATGTGTCAGCAAAATTAGGAGCCTCCCCGGCCGCCCACTGTGTCCAACTAATCTGCATTTTTACTAAGGGAATGACTAATTGATGTTATATATTTTTGAGATGCGAGCGTAGACCACTGATCTAAGCAAAAAGTGATCAATGTAAAGAGCGGTTGTAGACGAGTTCAGATTTGGTAGGCACGGCGAGCGGCCAAGGGGCTTAGTGGGGAAAAAATCTTAGTAGAATAGCCCCTCCGAAGTTTGCTGACACATAGCCGACTAGTTCCAAACATTTTGTAGAAATGGAAAAACAGGAACACCAAATTCAATTCGAAGCAAACTGTATGATGAGTCATTTGCAAGCAAATATAGATGTGAGTTGTTGTCGGTTGTGGATCCTAGTTTGATTAGTTGACTCTTCAAGACATGTAAAATTTCCTAGAATGAACCTTCTCAGTGTTAACTTCAGGATTGATAAAATTCATTCTAAGTCTCGAAGGCCAAGATTTTTCATAGTGAACATAGCCTTTGCAAACCATAAATGCGGTCGCTTGTCGAAATGCTTGTCATAGTACTCCAGCATCCTGGGTACACGGTCAGTTGTTGAGGAAAATTCCGCCTTCAATATATCAGCATCCTCCTCCTCCAGGATGTATTACTACTTATAGAAAGGAAACATCCCTTCTCAGGAATTCCGAAAAGTCCCGCCTTATATTCTCCCCATTAATGAAGCTGAAAGAGTGGAGAGAAGGAATGAATGAAGATAACTTCCCTGTGAGCGGAAAGGCTGGGCGCGGGAACGGACGGGTTCTCACCAGCTGAGGCAAAACACAGAGGCGGCTTTGGGAAATTTTTCGGGTCCGAAGAGAACCTTCCCAGTCGTGTATAAGTTTCTGCCAAGCACCGACCCTGAACTGCAACTCTGGGGCCTTAATCTTTCATTGAGGAAATAATTATTGTCAGCTGAAAATGGAGGAACGAAGTGGAGTGTGTGTATAAGAATATAAATGTAGGTAGTATTAAAGTGTCGGAAGACAGTGAACATGAACATAAGTTATATTAGCATCGATAGAATGTCAGTCGTTCATATATGGCTCATTATACTCCAAAGTCGAAAAGACAATCATATCAGTGGCGACACACGTCTTCTTACACTGCTAAAAAATTCGAGACCTCCGTTTCGGGCAAAAAAATCATGCTTTGGGACCAAAAAGGAATCATTCTGGTCGACTTTCTGCCCCAGGAGAGAGTCAAACATAAAGATCATACAAACTTTTCAGAACAAAGTACTAAGGAGTATTGTTAACGCTCCCTGGTACATACGAAATGATGACCTCCACCGGGATCTCAAGATGGAAACAGTTAGCGAAGTGGTTAAGGACTTTGCTATTAAACACGAGCAGCGGCTTCATGAACACATGAACCCAGAAGTTCTTCGTCTATTAGACAACAGCAACGTCATCCGGCGTATTGACAGAACGAAACCTCTCGACCTTGTAACGTGATGTGACAAGACTTGGGAGAAAGTGATCCTATAGAGTAGTTGCCATTGAGCTATGAACTCTACACAATGTCGATTATAGTATTAAAGTAAACTAACTTGATGGGCCAAGCTCAGTTGTTATGTTATGTTTCTGATAATGAAATGTTGGACAAAAAAAAAAGGAGAGATGATTGATGCAGTTTGATACTGCAAAACCCTTGAAAAGCTCAAGAGAGCAATCCAAAACAAGCGGAGGGGAATGTTGACAAAGCTGATGATCGAACTGTATAAGTAGAAGCGGTTATATACGAAGGTACACATTCAGTCATATATAGCATTCGCACTTGGAATTAAACCTTTCGCGAATTGAATTAAACTTTCCGCGAATTGAATTAGACTTTCTCCAAATGAATTAAACTTTTCGCAAATTGCATTAAACTTTTCGCAAATTAAATTAAACTTTTCGCAAATTGAATTAAACTTTCCGCAAATTGAATTAAACCTACATACGTGAAAAGCTCAATAAACATTTGTTTAAATCTTCAATTTTTGTGCTCGTTCCATCACTTGCACGATTTGTCACAATATATACATATAGCACTCACCAATAGATACATTTTGTCTTGATTAAAACAACAAATTCGCCTCAGTTCAATTTGCAGAAAGTTTAATTCAATTTGCGAAAAGTTTAATTCAATTTGCGAGAAGTTTAATTCATTTTGGGAAAAGTTTAATTCATTTTGCGGAAAGTCTAATTCAATTCGCAGAAAGTTTAATTCAATTCGCGAAAGGTTTAATTCAAAGTGCGAATGCTATATTATAGGTTACTCAATATGTTGCATTTTGCTAAAGCAAGACTGTGGTAGCAGCATTTGAAATTCGTATTGATGCATGAGAGGATTCCGTATATTTCCTGGATAAACGTTTCTAAAATGCGACCGATGAAAGCTTCGCCTGCTGAATCGTCCCATCAGAGGAATTAAAATTTAAATGTAGGTAAGAAATCAGTGAATGTGTAGAATTGAAAGCTGAAGCTTCCACAAGTTTCGTTTCATTTTATAGAGGTAGAACTAGCATGAAATACCAGCGGGCCAGTGTCTATCCCAATATTCTGTCGGGTTTGCTCATAAAACCATGAATTACGACTTGTGACGTAAATAGTCGTTTGGCGCTGATGACCACATAGCTAGGCCGCTTCAGGGAAGATAATAAACAATTCCGGATTACCATAACTATTTAATTCCCAGTTCCATCCATGGGATACCTCTCACATTCTAACTTTCTTGCACTGCATAGAAAGATGAAGAGAGAAGAAAGGCAAGAAAGAAGATTTTTAGTAGAAGGTGGAGAAGGAAAAAAGTACAACTCTGTAGGACGAGCTACGTGGAAGTCTAACCTTGTCATTGGTGATTTCAAAATACTTATAAATTAAGCAGAATACCCTAAAACCAAAATACCAGTATTATATACATGTTTGGCATCCGCAACCATTTACGGAAAAATAATGCCAAAAAGCGGATTTCCATGAAGAAAAGTTTGGAATTTTTTGTTTGTTTTATCATACTTGGAGTCATACAACATCTTTATTTTCTACGTAGATTCGCTAATTGTTGCTGCCATTATAACACGGATACTCTTCATTCCTCTCATGGATACTTTCCTGAAAGTTTTTTAAAGTAGAGAATCCATGTGTACGCTACTACATTAACATCGTTACGAGATTTAAATTATACACAATGCGCTACATTTGGATATCATTTGAAATCAGCTTGAAATCATTCTAGAACTTCTGGGGCATAGAGGAAGTACTTGGTCGTGTGACATCCACCATTGTGAATAGGTAACCAAGGAAATACTCGTAATTCTATCCTTTGATTTCTTTCATTAGTTCATAAACATGAAACTACTGAATTACAAGGGAACAATGAATTAAAGACTTTGAGTCACCGCTAGAACTTCTAAGTGAGGCATAGAGGAAGTACTTGGTCGTGTGACATCCACCATTGTGAATAGGTAACTAAGGAAATACTCGTAATTCTATCCACTAATTTCTTTCATTAGTTCATAAACATGAAATTACTGAATTAAAAGGAAACAATGAATTATAGACTTGAAGTCACCTTAATTGGTAATGAGGATTGAAAATTTACAGAGGGGCGTCGCAGAAATGCTAGCCAATTACCGTAATTTCTTAATAAAGATAAGTTTGATAAAGATAAAGTTTGCTTCGAAGGACCACAGCTAACGCTGAAAGATAAAGATATGAGAGTGTGAGGCGTTGAAATAAAAAGAAAGAGATGATGTAGGTTCACTTGTAAAGATACGTGTATTAGGTATAAAGTTACAAGTGTTGAACTGATGGTGCTCCTACCTACCTACCTAAATTATGGCCAATAAACTCCATGAATTCATCCATGAATCCAGGAATTCTAGAACAGGCAGAAAAGGGCTTTCCCAAACTTCGGTAGCCAAGAGGTAGGCTGGGAAAAGTTCCAACCAGCGTAGAAAAACTCCGAAACGCACAAAATTCGGCTTCCTCATAGCAAAAGAAAAGTTCAGCCAGTTCACGTGAACGTTGTTCAATAAGTTGCAAAAACGGAAGGCGGTGGTATACCATCAACAACTTGCGAAAAATCGGGAGATCTCCTCGAGCGCTAAACAGTTTAAAAAAAGTCCAGTCATGCAGCATGACCCCATGAGCGAATTTTTGAAGAAATCTTCGACATTTCAGTCGCTATTGATCGTGTAGAGAAATTTTAGTTTATGATTTTGAAAGACAAACATGGAATCAAATTATTAAAAATAATTAGGAGGTACTCATACTTTATTATTATTAAACTAATCTTGTAGATTTAAAGACAATCTGAATTTGGACAATGTTTCATGCAAATATTACCGATTTTTACAACTAACGAACGGCATTATTTCGATTTTTGACTGATTTTTCAACTTTGAAAATTTTGAAAACTTGATACATATTCTTATAGGAAATTTTACGCTGATTCCGAATATACCACATGTTAGTATGCTGAAAAAATTATTTCGCACAACAAATCGCAAAAAACAGGCCATTTTGAAATTTTTGACTACATTTTTGAAAATTTCAACCCGAAGATGTAATGCGATCATGCTGGCCAACGAACTTGAACTTTCGTTTTGTGTCCTTAACATTTTAAAATTTGTTTGAAGTTTCTAGCACAATTCTACGGACAGTTATCGTCTGGAATGACACATACATATATACATACATACATATATACATACATACATACATACATACATACATATATACATACATTAAAAAATGCGTTAAACTTCAGAATATGATTCAGAATAGCCTGAAACGGATTTCTGCATAATTTTTTTTCAAAAATTCACATTCTACAAATTTTGAGGCGAGAGCAATAGCTTAATTTTCTTCAAAAATTCGCTAAAACTCAGATTTCAATATGGCTAAAATCCTGGTTTTTTTTTTTTTCAGCGAAACTCGCTTCCCACGCTTTTCTGCATCTACCCTAGGAAAAGGTGGTAGAAAACTGCAAGATATTCTGCCAAAAGCCAGTGGGTGGTAGGCATGGAACCACTGGATACTTGAGTTTTCATTATGACGTCACTAGGATGTAGCAGGGTGCGGCGAATTCTCTTCAATTTCAGCAGATCCGTGGGAGGAAGAGTATTCCGGATATAATACGTTTATATGGAAAATTATCCTAGAATTTAGTGTAAGTAAGAACTGCCTATTCTTTTCAAAAATCAGTTTCATGAATTGCGGGTTTGGATTCCCTAGGAAACAATAATTGCATACCCGGCTGGTGAAGAACATTGAAAACCAACCAACCTAATCATATCACAGGGTTGGTGCGAATATTCGATTTTCAACTGTGATCAATAAAAATTATGTGCGGACGACGATTATGAGCTAAACAGTTGAAATTGCAAAATAAAGTGAGTCTAAAACAATATGAAAACGGACAGTGGTTATCTAAGTGAAAGTGTTGGCAACAGAGGTATGGATAATTATTTGAATGAGTCGTAAATCAACGACAGGTAACATGGTTTCTTTCCAAGGATATTACGAAGGAGACACGATTTTCAGCTGATTCAGCTAGAATTTCTAAGTGAAATTCATAAAGGAAGTACTTGGTCGTGTTACATCCACCGTTGTGAATAAGTAACCAAGGAAATACTCGTAATTCTATCCACTGATTTCTTTCATTAGTTCATAAACATGAAACTACTGAATTACAAGGAAACAATGAATTATAGACTTGGAGTCACCTCAATTGATAATGAGGATGTTACGAAGGAGACACGATTTTCAGCTGATTCAGCTAGAACTTCTAAGTGAGGGATAGAAGAAGAATTTGGTCGGGTGACATCCATCGTTGTGAATAAGTAACCAAGGAAATACTCGTAATTCTATCCACTGATTACTTCTTTCATTAGTTCATAAACATGAAACTACTGAATTACAAGGAAACAATGAATTATAGACTTGAAGGCACCTCAATTGATAATGAGGATGTTACGAAGGAGACACGATTTTCAGCTGTCGAGTTGCTCGCCGACCACAAAGATCGCGGTCCGTTTTTCGTCGTTTCTCAACGTGACAGGTGGCCACTCTCCCAATCAAGTATGCAGAGCACGCCCAGTATATGAGCTGCTTCATCTACATCTCACTCACAAAAGGGGATTCAGAGCTAATGTTTCAATCAAGACTAATTACCCTTTGACAGAGACATTGCTTTCCAGCGAGAAGGTCTCCCTCAAGATGAAACTCCAGAGACATTACAACTGTAGGATTTGTGGATTTGCACTGAAAGCCGGATTCATCAGAGTGATCGAAATCCCAGCAAGCCAGTAAGTAGAGTATTAGTTTTATTCAGCTTTAAACCAAAAGTTCGAGTCATGCAGCCCGATCGTATGAGCGAATTTTCTTAAAATATTGTAATTACATATTGTTACATTTCTTCGAAATTAGAACAATTTGAATACAATGGAATTGTTAACTACCAATTTTATGGAAAATAAACTCATCCTAAATTGTATTCAACGGTTCGAAACAGTCTTTGGGGTTTTACCTTTTTTTGGAGTTTTTATAGCTTTCAGCAAATATTGATGGAATTAAAAAAGTCCAGTCATGCATCATGACCCCATGAGCGAATTTTTGAAGAAATCTTCGACATTTCAGTCGCTATTGATCGTGTAGAGAAATTTTAGTTTATGATTTTGATAGACAAACATGGAATCAAACTATTAAAAATAATTAGGAGGTACTCATACTTTATTATTATTAAACTAATCTCGTAGATTTAAAGACAAATGTAGATAAATATTCATAGATTCCATAAGATGCCATAAGAGTAGTACAATCTGAATTTGGACAATGTTTCATGCAAATTTTACCGATTTTTACAACTAGCGAACGGCATTATTTCGATTTTTGACTTATTTTTCAACTTTGAAATTTTTGAAAACTTGATACATATTCTTATAGGAAATTTTACGCTGATTTCGAATATACCACATGTTAGTATGCTGAAAAAATTATTTCGCACAACCAATCGCAAAAAACAGGCTATTTTGAAATTTTTGACTACATTTTTGAAAATTTCAACCCGAAGATGTAATCCGATCATGCTGGCCAACGAACTTGAACTTTCGTTTTGTGTCCTTAACATTTTAAAATTTGTTTGAAGTTTCTAGCACAATTTTACGGACAGTTATCGTCTGGAATGACACATACATACATAAAAAAATGCGTTAAACTTCAGAATATGATTCAGAATAGCCTGATTTTCAAAAATTTACATTCTACAAATTTTGAGGCGAGAGCAATAGCTTAATTTTCTTCAAAAATTCGCTAAAACATTTTTAATGGTATATAGTTTATCGTTGGTAAACTTCTTATCGCTGAAGTTCTGAAAAAAAGATAATATTCAACTATTTTTACTCGTTTTTAGCAATTTTTAGTGATTTTTTGAGCACTTGTTATGAAATTTGATCCCAAAAAGTTCTGGCCAACGAACTCATCCTTTCCGTGTGGAAAGCTTGATTTTTTGGTGGAATTTTCATCTCAATCCTAAACTGTTATCCTCTGGAATGACACACACACACACACATACACACGCACGAACAAATATATATATATATCAGTGTTGAGACCTAGAAATCGTTTGAGAATGCCACAAAAAGGATTTCAATTAAAAAAATCTTCGATAGGTATATTATTCTATAATAATTCTATACATATATACTTTCTTTTTCCACGAAAATTGGCTAAAACGTGCAATCAAACTTGATTACATCTATTGGACCATGAAACTATGTCAAGCTGAAGTGTCATTCCGATTGACCTGTTAAGGAAAAAATGTTGTCATCTTCCACCACTTCATTTTTTCCCTTTTCTTATCAACCGAAAGCTTGACAGAAGGAGCGTCCATTTGAATATCCCAGGACTCTTCCTTAATGAAACGAGACTTTTTAACTAAAAGCCGCGTTGACACTCGGCACTTTGAAAGTGATGCATCGATCATCCCACGAACTTCGATCCAGATAAGAAACGGGGGGGCCGCACGATGGCCGACCTATGCTGAAGGTCCTTGGATGGATTTTCGAACGAAACGCCAGGAACAGATGAATATTGCCTGATCGAACGAAACTAGAACCCCACTCTATACTCTGTGAAGTAAAAAATATGCAAAACATGTCTTGTAGTTAGTTCCGCTCTTTCCGATGATGAAGTTCAAGGTTGAACGAAACCAAATCTTCAAGGTTAGAACTAAAATCAACTCAAATTTTCAAGTGTGAACTAACAGAACCACAATTCGATGGGTGACAGTTCAAAATCGTCGTTATAAATTGCTTTAGAAGGGGCAGAACTGCGTTTTTGTATTTGAGATGAGGTTTTCTTGAAACGCTCTGTTTTTCCCAATTGAATTATTTTTTAGGTTTTGTCAATTTTTATAGTCACCCCAGATTGAGTTTGAGCAGAATCACTGAGTTGTTGAAAAACAGTCTAGATCGATACGCGATTCCTCGAATCGTTTTAAAATTGTATTTTCTAGCAATAAGTAGGTTCATGTAGGTACTCAGCTTGGATGCTGTAAAACAAATACTGAAACAGTAAAAAAAATATTTAAAAAAAAAAAATAAATAAAAACAAAGAATAATAATAGTAATAAAATTAATAAATAAATAAATTTAAAAAAACTGAAGAAAGTTACCACTCCTTGTCCACTGCTCAAGACCTGGGGTTCACTAATCCTTACCTAATTTGGGCACCCGCCAAAAAGGGTTCACAGAGGTAGACCCTACAGTCAATTATATAATGTTGATCGCACCATTTAGAACAATGTGTATAGTTTTTTGGTCAGAATGCACGCAAGCTCGCATCACAAAAATACATAACATCAAGTCAAGCTCTTTTAGTAAAAATTCAGACTAGTTGGACATACAGGTCAGAATGTAATAACCATCGGACCAGCATGACGGTGACCTGGAGCAGACTCTGCCTAACCCCAGTTCAGGTGGTTTAGTTGCCGCTGGTGTCCAGTTAGGGTGAGTCCCATTCATCATGTCTCTAGTCAGAGAGAAGGTTTTGAGCCTCAAGCACGGAGGTGGCCTATAGTGCTTTCCTGAAAGTTTTACATTTGAAGAAAGAATGGAATAGAATAGAATATAAATACTTTATTATCACCATACAACAAAAGGTATCTAACAAACGTCAACAGGAGAAAAAAAAAGCAAAAATTGCATAAAAACAGGTAACAAATTGTCAACGTCTCTTAAAACTTCATTGGAGAACACCAGCTCCCACAAGAAACTTCATTTGTGCTGTACAGTGCCAAGGCAATCAGCCTATCCTTTATTTCCTTCTGAAATACAGCAGGGCTCATCGACTTCAGAGCAGTCGGCAGATCACTATACTTATTTATCCCCACAGAGTCTGGATTATATTTCTGAACCAGTGCCAGCCGACAACTTTGAGTAGAAAGCAGCTCCCGGTTCCTTGTATCATATTGGTGATTGTCCCCCAGACGTGGAAAATCTTCCTAGTTGCTCAGGATTCTGGTTATAATTGCCAAGATATAAAGCGCAGGAAGAGTCAATAATCAGTCCCAAACTCCTAGACAGATCTCTGCAGTGAGCGTCACAGCGAGCCCCTTTCAAAATCCGAATTGCAGATATTTGCAGTCGGAAAATCTTCATGGCGCTGCTGCAGTCACCTCATAGAATGGCTCCATATTTAAGATGGGATTCGAATATACCGTCATATGCAGCATGAAGAACAGAAGGAGACACTATACAAGACAGCCGTCGTAACAAGTAGAGAGCCTTGGCCCTTCAGTGAAGGGTGTAAAGCCCTAGATTAATTGATCCCTAGAAATGAAATTGAATCAGCTATATAAAATATAAACAGGAAAGGGCGTGCAAAGCTCATTCATATTGTTATGAGATTCATTTTTCAGAATAACAGCTAACAGCATCGCCGCCTCAAAACCCAACCCACCGGCAGTTCCTTGATTTCGCAGTACGTCCTAATGCATTGAAACAATATAATGATACTCAAAACAACAATAATTCAGTTAATCCCGTTATGACGGTTAATTAATCAGATTCTGAGAAGAGCGGCGTACTTTCACAAGACTACGGAAATATAGGAAAACAGCGTTGTGTGTTTCTATTGTGAAGGAATAAAAAGTTCCTGAATGAGCCCATATTTTTCCTCCCGTTCGTTCATTCTCACGGGATTTTTTCTTGAATGAAGGTCTTGCGGTGTAAGGCAAGAGGCCAGCGCATAAATCTTCTCGACTTTAATCCATCGGCATATATCTATTAAAGAAAAAGAAAAAAACTAATTTTTAATTGCGTTCCCACGTGAATTTTCAAGGTACGAGCCGAAATTCCACTTTCGTTGTGATTCCCATATCCTTCAAAATGAATTTATCTAAGAATAATGTAATCAATAACAATATGCGTAATAATACTGCTGGTAACGAGGAAATAATACAGGCAGTTTACGAATTTAAAAAGTCCAGTCATGCAGCATGATCATATGAGCCAATATTCGTAACTTATTAAATTATTTCATATTACAATATTTGAAACTTGATCATTCTGATGTAAAGAAATTGTTAACTAAAATTTAATGACAGAAAAACTCGTTCTTGATAATATTCTGTACGCATTTTTAACAAATTTTTATGATCTTCAAAATCATGTTTTGTACACGAGGAATTACAAATTCAACTTGGACTTTATTGGATGATTCTATTAGTGACTCTTTTATTAGCGTCGCACATACATTGAAGTTACTTGAATGGATAGAATCTTTGCTGAATGGATGAATAAGTACATGCTTTATAATATAAATTCGTAATGAAGCACACATAAGAAGAAGAAAAAATGTATTATAAACATAGTAGGCTTTGGGTCACCGTCAGTCGGAGTTCGCCTATTTTTTTAAGACAATTTCTCATTACTAGTTGAAACTAACACATTAAATTATGGCTAGAATTGTTCTTTGCGTCTTATTGATATTTATTAGCGTTTTTAGGAGCTCAAACTCATTCCATATTATGTTATGATTCAATTTTCTGAGGTACCTACATTTCCAATGGCTTCTAGTTTTATCATTTTTATAGAACTTAACATAAGGATAAGTTTGTTAAAATCAATTTGAACAAGAAAAACACAAACAATTTATAGGCAAACATTAAGACTAATAACAATAAGGAGTACTATCAGTTCATTAGTTTCTCTGTTTATGGAATAGTTAACCTTAAGTTTCCATTGGGGATGCAGTAAACGTGACAATCATTGAACACTTGCTGAGCCTGCTTATTAAACCATTTATTTCCCACATTATTTATATATTCCTTTTAAAATCTTTTGTCTCTAAAATCAAAAGTTCAACTCACATTTTACGTTTTAAACCGGTCAGAACCACTTTCGCGAGCGCGCGCACGTGTATGTGTGTGTGTCATATGTCCGCGATTCTTGCAACAAGCGATTCCCACAATTATGTGTGAAATTGGGTGAAATTTTATGACATTTTCCGTACATGGTCCCTTACCAGTTTTATTATTTCCAAATCTATGCGTTACTCTGCTCGTTGCTCAAACGTAAATTCCAAGCATCATTTTTTTCATGCCCTAGTCGTTTGAAATTTGGATTATAGTTGAGAGAGGACGTTTTGAGCATTCCATCTCAATTTCCACATGATCGCAGGTAGCCCCTGCGCAAATTTGAAATCCTTGTAACGAGTTTAATTTTCTCAGTTTTTATAAGATTTTGATGAAATTTTCAAGAAATGTACACGTCAGGCAGTATCCTATCCTCCTATCAGCTTCATTGTGACCAAATTAATCTTCATTCCGTGCTTGCACAACTTTAAATTCCTTCAAGCATCATTTTCTCGTTTCCCAATTGACCGATTTTGACGTTTTATAATTTATCATGATTTACTTTTTTCTGAAATGAATTTTTTAAGATCATTCAAATTATTTCAATGATACAAAGATTCATGTTACGGATAAGAGAAAGTAATATAAGCTGCCATACCCAACTTTACAGACGTTTTAATGACTATTTTTGTGCAGGGTGTCTACTAGATCTGTAAAATAAAAATTGGGGACTTTTTGGGGACTTTTGGGGTTCTACATGTTAAAAATCGGTGACCTTTTACAGGCTTTAATTTCTTTAGGAATTGCGTACCGAAATATTACCAGCAGACGTAATGTAATCATGAGTAGCCGATACAAAATTGGATCTTCATAGCTTTCTTTTTCATTCTAACCTACCTATAAAATACAGAAGTCTAAGACTAGTTACAGAATATTACTAAAATACAATGTACAAAATATTTAATATTATAGATTCAAAAATCTCAATTGATTCTTTCGTATGTTTTGTGAATACCGGTACTGGCATTATATTATGATTATTTGGTTACCGACGCCATAATCGGTGACTTCTATATAAAAATCCGTGACTTTCGGAAATATCCGTGCCCTATTATTAAATCTGTGACTTTTCCGGGAATCCGTGACCTGTAGACACCCTGTTGTAATTTATGCCACAGCATACCTCAATCATCGTTTTGTAAATGGAAGTTTTCTTGAAGGATTTTTCAAGTCTCGGGCATCGCACGGATATCGAAACTAGATTCCCGTATGCATTGGATTTACCGTTGCATCTCACAATGCGAACGGAAACAAGCGGAAAATAAGGTGTTCCGTCTGTTTTACGAGGGAAGTGATGTTTGATAGACATGTAACATGATCCCTTCCCTAATCGCTTCCTTTCCATTAAGGCGCAAATAATTCTGCGTATAAACTCGGGTATTAACACTCAACATATGTAAGAAGGCGAAAAGTGCATCTCCAAGTCCTAATTTATTCAATGGAAACCGAAGCGAGATATTAACTTAATTCTTTAATGAGGGAAAACACGCAAATTATCTCGGATAAATTCCCGGGATGGTTGGCTTCAGTTATTATTATTCAGATTTCTCGGGAAAACGGCGGATGGGCGAGTGCTAGAAGACATGCTCGGTGCTCAACAAGATCCGGTATATGCATGTAAAAGGGTGGCGACATGGATACGAGAGATTGCTTTTTCTAGAATTACACGAGTTTAGTTAAGTACGGATAGTTAGGTACGCAATTGAAAACCACGAGGGAAGAACGGTATTCGTCCATGAAAGCTGATTTTGAGAAAAAATGTATTTAAATGTTTGAGACCTTTCAGAAGCAGGAATGCCATTGAAATTTGTAAAATTACAAATACACATGAATGCAGAATGTATTCAATCACAACCCCAAAAAATTGAATCCAAAATTTACAACTCTTGTATCAAGGATCTAGGTAGCCCCCCAGAGGTGCAATAAAAGAGGTAGAGGAGGATGACAGTATCCCGTCAGAGAGATACCACTCCTACTAATAGCATTAATGAGCTATGTTCGGAGTAGATTGGATTTCCAGGACCTGGATCACCCATCCAACGCCAAACTCAGCCTCTCAAGAACACGAGAAGAGGCGTGCGAGCTCAGTTGTTTTCCAACGGAGCGACGGCAGCGCTTTCTCTGGGATTCTGACGGGAACTCTGTCACACTTGATGAGGGGAAAAAAAAATCTCAAAATTCCTTCCCAATCATTGTTTCGTCACTGGCAACAGCTTCTTCTTCTCCACTGTGCTCTTCGTCCACTTCTTCATTCCGCCTCTACGTAATTTGTACTCCTGAGGTATTCATTCAAAATATGGGGTTTTTTTTTAAATTCTATCGACTCAGATTTCATCAAAATATTTGTTAGAAAACTTGAAATCCTGATGTTAAGCAGGTTCAATGGGGACGAAATTTTTGTTAAGTTATTTTTACCGTACGGGTTAGGCGTTGCAATGAACCGTTTCTCATGCGATTAGCGAAGTTAAGCAACGCCGAGCGTGGTGAGTACTTGGATGGGTGACCGCTCAGGTAAGGGTCAGACGTCCAAGTAATTTTCTCGCTTCTGTACGGCGAACCCCTCTCCACTCAAGGAGGTGAGGCAATGAGTAGCTTTAAGCGAAATCATCAGAACGAATTCTGATCCTCCTTGGAGGACAGCTGATGACGTCCGCGACGCCCGAGGCAGTCGGACGTAAAGCCCCAACCTGGAATGGTTGTTTACTTTACTACTACTACTTTTTTTTGTTAAGTTTCATTGGGTGTGAGTGAGTTGAGTGTGAGTTGGTATTTGAAGGCTTGCTAGATGGAGCTTCGGTCGCGAAAGAAGCAGTAGTGGAGTGACCGAAATAAGTGTTTTTGTTGGAAATCAAGGGATCATCAATACTCACGTTGAGTATCCAGATTGGGCGATGATTGTTAATGACTGGACTCTGTTTTCATTTATGCAGTTTCTATCATTTTAACCAACAAACAATCAATTGATTGATGTAATTAAGATTCTGTACAAGTTATAGCTGTAAAAGCAGCTGAGGACTTTATTTCTCTGGTGACTTTGCCAGCCGAAAAACCGATTTCGTCGCTCCTTCACTTCACACAAAATCTGTAACTCTGAATGGAATGTTTTCGAATTTCTACAGTGTCTTTAGAACTTTTAAATGTCGCTTCATTTAAATTTGGCTCGATTTATTCGACTAAAACGAAGATTAAAAATTAAAATTCGAAGATTTTTGGTTTTGCAATTATAAGGTGCGGCAGAAGGAGCTCCCCGATAAAGAATGCTAATGTACAAAAAATGTAGCCAACTACACTACTTTTTTGTACTTAATTCTAAATTCTACTTATAATGCAGTTCATTTTACGTGGTTTTAAAAATGATGTCACTTAAATGCTGCCCTCCACCGGCGATGCACAAGTTAGTATTTTACAAATGTTTGCAATAGTCATTTGGGTCTATTTTCTCTGATCGTTACTGTAACATGCTGGAAAAATTTCTTCGGCCGATATTGAGTGACCTTTTTGATGATAATAGAGAGGAAAATGTGGTTTCAGCAAGACGAAGCACCAGCCCACTCCTCTCGTCGATCTTTTGGCATCTCATTTCCATGCGCGGTGACATCCGGCGAAACTGTCCGCTACCATTTAAGGCCCCAGAACAAAAGCCATACAATCCCTAGCAATTTCATCAAAACTAAATATAAAATGGTAAGAGTTGTGAGTATAGCGGGGGATTATCATAGCCTTGAATGGCTGGCAACAGAATTTCAGATATCTCGATGCAACGGAAAAATCTTGAAAAGAATTCAATTTTCGGACGACATTAAATACCGTGATGACATTTTAAAATGTCGTCAAGGCTTTCTTTAATTTAGATTGATTGGAAACTCACAATGTCTATCATATGAGATATCATAATGTTTGCATCCGTTGAATTATAATTTCTCGGTGGCTCCCTTTAGTTTCGAATCGCGACGGACCCCGACCATCACTACAACTACGATATGCAAATTCCCTTCGTCATTTCATCAGATGACAATTAACTGGTCCTGAGGAGGCCGGATGCCGGGAGATGGAGAAAGTTCCCACAAGTCTCACACTCGAGTCTAAGACGGGGGAGACAGCCGATTGCGGAGACGCCCGTTTTCCATTAGAAACCGATTTCATACCCAAGTGCGGCACAGGAAAGCCAATTTCGGAATATGCGTTCTATAGCGATTGGGTACGAGAGAAATGCCCACTACTGTCAACAAATGCGAGAATACACACTCTTAATGTCCAGCGACGTTATTAAAACTATTACTGCGCCAAACATAATAACTATTTACCAAATATATAACGAGTAAAAAGTGGTTTCTATAAAATCATTTCATTTTTCTCGTTTTAGCGAATTTTTTAAGAAAATTAAGCTATTGCTCTCGCCTCAAAATTTGTAGAATGTGATTTTTTGAAAACATTTTGTGAAGAAATCCGTTTCAGGCTATTCTGAATCATATTCTGAAGTTTAACGCATTTTTTTATGTATGTATATATGAATGTATGTATATATGTATGTGTCATTCCAGACGATAACTGTCCGTAGAATAGTGCTAGAAACAAATTTTAAAATGCACAAAACGAAAGTTCAAGTTCGTTGGCCAGCACGATCGGATTACATCTTTGGGTTGAAATTTTCAAAAATGTAGTCAACAATTTCAAAATAGCCTGTTTTTTGCGATTTGTTGTGCGAAATAATTTTTTCAGCATACTAACATGTGGTATATTCAGAATCAGCGTAAAATTTCCTATAAGAATATGTATCAAGTTTTCAAAAATTTCAAAGTTGAAAAAACAGTCAAAAATCGAAATATTGCCGTTCGCAAGTTGTAAAAATCGGTAATATTTGCATGATACATTGTCCAATCCTCCTAATTATTTTTAATAATTTGATTCCATGTTTGTCTATCAAAATCATTAACTAAAATTTCTCTACACGATCAATAGCGACTGAAATGTCGAAGATTTCTTCAAAAATTCGGCCATGGGGTCATGCTGCATGACTGGACTTTTTATTATTATTTATTTAGTTATTTCTATTTTATTTATTTATTTTTATATTTTTTTCAGTTCGAGTAAGTTCGATGTTCATGAAACGCTATATCGACATTCTATTTTAAACTAGAAATGGTCTATGTCTATGATATAAAAATAATAATAATAAAAATATATAAATAAATATTATTGTACGATGAAGGGTGGTTTGTTTCCCAAACTAAAGCTGTGCACATTCAGGTTTCGCCCATTACCCTCTCTTTGCAGAAAATTCATGCATGAAAATTCCCAAGTTTTTTCCATAAAGATTTAGCCCGAAAACAGTCTGATCGACCAATATCAACTGCGAAAAAAGGTTTATTTGGATATTAAGGATCTTGCGTTTAAATAACGAAAACAGTATAGTTGCTACAGTATTAATAACCGCTTATATGACTTCATTTCATATTGAATTTACCCGGAACTCTGTACCAAAAGTTTGATATCAAATTGTACTGAAAATGTATTTGAATTTTAATAAAATGTTCTAAAAAAATTGATAAAAACTAAAAAATAATTGTAAAAATTGAAAGCTTGGTTGGTATAGCAGAATTTAGTTGAAAAGTTGTTTTATTTTATTCATTTATTTATTTTTTCCCATAAATAGTTGACATTTTCTGGTAACACAAAGAGCTCAAATTTCAAATAATTCTACGTACATTTGAAGTGGAATATCACAAAAACTCGCTTATAAAGTCATGATACATGACTAGGACCTAATTTACTTAACTCGATTTGTTATAGGCACTCGAAAATGCTGAAGGCAGCCGTAAAACATCAACTCCATAGGAATTGCCTTAAATGTACAGCTTTCTTGTATTAATCGTCTACGTTTATGATTGTTACGTCTTTATTGTCAATAAAACAGCTTCCATTCGATGTGTAGGAGGACATTCACGAATGACGTAACGGGAATATAAAACCAGATTTCGGTTCTATAACGAACGGTAATAGTGAGAGTTAAAATGGTCCATCTCATAAGCAAACATGAAACAGGAGAATTACTCGGTTACCTAAATAAAAAACGGAGGACATAGAAAAAACGACATCAACAAACGCCTCTGAATTAAATTGTATGTAAATCTAACCAGAGAGCTATCGTTTTGGTCGAAGGGAATGTGACAGGAATCAAATGTCGAAATAAGCTGATTAGATAAAACTTGACCTCAGCTCCCGAACGATTGACTGGTGATAGTGGAATAGTAATGTAATTGCTGCAGGAATATTCTCGGCGAACAGGTTTTCGCCAGAATGAAATAGAGAAGTAAACAATGAGTTAGAAGTGGATTTAGTCTCTTCAAACCTCGACCATCGTCTGAACAACATTCAGGAAAGCTTGGATTAAGTGGGTGATGTACCTATATAACTGAACGTAGAACTTAGAACGTTGAACTGAACGTATCACGGAAACACATTGTAGACGTAGTGCAAATGAAATGCAATGAAAATATTTATCAACGGTCAGATTTATTTTTCGTACACCATAAACAGCCCAGGGTTAATCTGCTGTGCCAGTTGAACGCAGGTTCCCTATCTGACAATATTGAGCGCACTGTTTCCGTCTAGAGGAACCAACCAATTGAGCGTCATATTTTCAAATCGTTAATGTTTTTCTGTCATAAAAAAAAATATATATATATATATATATATATATATATATATACTCGTATATACATATGAGTTGTTTCCGGCTCTAACCATCGATTTCCATCTATCTGTCCAACAAATAATCTATATTTTTATAAAAGGATTTATTTAAGATATTTTTTGATTTGGAGATGCTGGGTTAGGGAGTTACGAACCACCTAACTATACACATCATTTAGATCTATTTGTCCTCCTCGTCAATATCCAACTAAAAGGATTCATTTACGATATTGTTTTCGCTATGGGAGCATCCAGAACATCAAACTACTCACATCACTAATCCTTTCAAATATATATAAGTTCAACACGTTCATACATATATTAAAAACACTCAGTTATAAGCTTGACATTACGGATTTCTACGTACTGAAAATATTGTTTGCGCTCGACTGGTACGATTCCCTGAGCGCAGTGGGAATACCGACTGGAAGAGACTACGCTCAATCAAAGTGAGTACCTATCACCAAATACTTCTGGGTGCTCAATGTGTTTGCGATTTGCGCTCAACTGGCCTACAGCAGTTTTTATATATCAGAAATCTTCACTGTTTACTCTAAGAAAACATTCAGTTATGAATTTTCAAGGTGAGGAGAGAATTTTATAACCGTGGATAATTAGTTAGCCGAATCGTAGATGATCAATTTCATTCTGCAATAAAAATAACACCAATGTTCAGTGAACCTGCGATCCGTCGCCTCAAGGTAAAGTTCCTGTCTAGAACATTAAACACAGGAACCAGAACACTGAACGAACAAACATCGTTCTGAAGCCATGAAAAACTCAAGCTTGAAAGTGTTGGGAGACGCAACAGAGGTGTCTCAAATCAGCTTTCAACAACCCACAGCGGATAAAGTCTGGCAGTCCGCTTGTCAAACCCAAGGCCGAAAAGTGGGCGTCGCCCGTTTCGGTGCTTCTTTGAGGTTATTTCATATCGGCTCGATAGAGGGACATTGAAAATGAATTGAAAAGAGTTACCTACTAACTTAACGACGAATGGAAGCATGATAAGGTTAATTAGGTATCCATAATTAGTGTTTATCTTTGACCAGTCATTACGTTTCAACCGTCAGTAAAATTGTCTACCTAATTTTAGCAAAAAGAAAACCCAACCGTGCCGATTATTCAAATATTTGCGGGCATTTAAACCAATTTATAATATAAACTAAATTTCCATAATTGATTTTTGCTATAGAATAAATCTAAGTGTTACTGGAAGAGTACATTTCTTAAACTCAAATTTTGGTGCACAAAAAATTAAAGGACGTCCTTCGAACTCGTAGTTTCTGACTAAACTTGGGATTTCTTATTTCACTTCCACTGCCACACTGTCTGGAATGCCATACCAACGTAAATACATACACATATATGTGACCATGCAAGGGAAAAGGGAGTATAACTTGCCAGAGGTCAAATTTGAGTTTAAATTATTTTATTTTTCTACACATTATGCTTAACAAAATCGTTGTTTTTTCTATCATTTTCCAATCCAAATTTCCTGCAACATCCCTTTCCTCCTCATCCTGCAACATCCCTTATCCCTAAAGCCGGCGTCGAGTAAACCTGGGCGTCTTCGCCATTTTTTATTGGTTTGTTCATTTTTCAATTTAATGGTGTGCCCCCTTCGCCTTTGAGGGGAGTTTTGTTTAAAAAATGTATGTGTGTGTCATTCTGAGAAATACCTCTTGACTCCTAATCCCCGATATAGAAACCACGATTTACGTAACGAGAAACTGGAAGATATCTTGTACAAAAGTTATGCAAGTTTCTTCCCTGAAGGGGGTGATTTTAAAAGTTGAGCAACCCTCCAAGCCAGCATTGTGTATGTTCACCCTCTGGTCAAACTCCGTTTCCACAAGGGATAAGTCCTTTCACCCATTCGGGGCCGTCCAATGGGGAAAAACGGGGGGTTTAGGTATTAAGTCAGTTTGACTGTCAGGTTGACACTGTCCCCTTCAGTACCAGAGCCCTAATTAGCATTGAAGAACTATCGCCTCCCGACGCGTTTTATCTTCTTTGACGCGGAGAAAACCTCTCAACGTAAATTACTCAGTCGTTCCGTGCAGGTTCGCAAAGTTTGGGCTCCCCAATTTCTTCTGTTGATTCCGTTCTAGACACAAAAAGTTGGCTAGTTTTCACTCAAGGTATCCAAGCTGGTATTACCTATCAGTTAAGTGCTATTAAGTACTATTGCTAACAAAAACCTTATTACCAATATGTATTGCCTTTGTTATTACCTAAGTAGAATTATTTAGTAGCTAGTGAGAGGTTCTAGTGGCTATCGTGATTCCAAGACATGAGGTTCTTCAGTATGACACATGCCCCAATTTGGGTAATGATGGCCCTCGGGTGACAAACTGCATCATGTGTCTCCCCCACAGGCAGTGGCGTAGCTAAGCCATTTCTGAACATTAAAAACTACGATAAATACGAATAGAGGCCTGTTTGACACTATTAAACTAGATGATCACTACCTGCAAAATCATATCTGTGGACGTTTCTCCCTTACAGGTTTATCCTAAATTGTTTGGTTTTCCAGCGCGAAAAACACTTCTTCTGGACAATATCACACAATTACATTATTTAAGTACGCGAAATAAAATATGGGGCATGAAACCGATAGTGAGAAACAAAACAAAATGTAAACTAACTTAAACCACCAATATTCCAGTTATAGGTTATAATATAACATTGCTACTTTTGATATTTTAATATTTTCCAGCAAACTATTTCAATCACCACTGAAGACTTCTATTTATTGTATTTTTGCTTTATTTTAACTGGGATTTAATCCGTAAATGGGATGATATGTACGGTTTACCAACAATCAAAAATTAATTAAAGATGTTTAATAGGGAAAAGTTTTGAATCGAAGATCCAAGCGTTATCAGGAAGGCAGTGAAAAGTATGGGAAGTTCTAGGGGAATATTTGTGGCCCCAGAGCCCCCAGAGCTGTAGTGTGGAACGACTTGATTTCAGTTGTTAGTATCCACATTTCCATTTCGTTGACAAGGTGTTTTTTATTTCTCTCCGTGGGGCTCTATAATATCCACGCCATTTTGCCCTCACACAAATGAACCTAATAAGAATATCTTTATTTCTAAGACTGTCTAAAGTTTCTAGGCAAGCAGATTCGTATAGTAGTATATTGTATTTTTACGAATTACATTATCCAATTGAAGTGTAGGTACTGAATAGAAGGTTACAATTAATTTTAATTGTATCCATAAAACAAAATTCTGCATCCTCTATGATTGATGGAGGGGCTCTGCCCACCCTGCTCCTCCTCAAACTACGCCACTGCCCACAGGCCACCTGACCCAAAATGGGACATGCGCCATTTTTGATCAAAATAAACCCAAAAATTCAACAAAACGTTACTAGGGTATCCAAATATGGATTAGAAGGGGAAAGGCAAGAAAATACGTGCTTGTTCCCTGGGTGATTTTCACTTTTTGGAGTGGCGCTCAAGGCGTTAAGAGTTTAATCAGCTGATTGGGGTGGTTCGGCAACTTAAAATCCTGTCCTACATTTCTCACAGAGGTTCCGTTTCAAATGTTAGCTTCTTAGGATAAATAGCATAGAAATTAGATTTTTCGAATCTCGGAATCAGCTCACGCTACTGATTATTTACTAATGACGATTTTTGCAAAAACTTCATTTTGAACGAATCCCGTCGAATTCGGCCAAGCCGTTCTCGAGTTAAAGCGCATTTATGAGGATACACATACGTACATACATATGTAAATAAACAAAGTGATTACAATAACGCATTTTTTATTTTTTATATTTGATAAAAGGAAATGTGCGCTAAAAATTAAGTAGTAGTATAGTACTGTGGTAGTTACTTATAATTATACTGATGTGCATATGCAATTATTCACCTGTAATAGTCCTTTTTACAAAAGATGCGGCCGTCCCGCGCGAAACACGTGACTTCTCCGTCTAGAGGAACACTGCACTGAGAGCACTGAAGGCAAGAAGCGTGCCACCGCCGGTCCACAGCGAAGAGGTAATACCTGCAAGAGAAAGATTTTGAGTATACAGTAGTATAGTTATTTGCGGGGAAGGTGCATCGTTTAGCGGACCAATTAGAGGAGGTAAAACTGTTTTTCACGAGGCCACATTAAAAATCGACAGCCGGTTCGTGAAAGTCGTAAAAATGGGATATGCGATGTGAGACTGCCATCAAAAATTGAAACTTCTCTACAGAAAAAGGGGGAAACAATGGATAGCAGATAAGATCATTTGTCACCATAAGGTGACATTGGACTGGACAGCGAAGAAATGGTTTGTTCTACGATGAATCTGAGCGTAAATTATGCATTGAAGTCAATTACGTTCGAACGTTCAAAGTTCTTCCTCCCGTCCCTTTCCTTTCTCTCGACCAATGGGATTCAATCTCCCTTCACCTGTGACTATATAAGCTGCGTCCTTTCTAATGTGTTTTCAGTTATTCAGGGGTGCCCACGGGGGGGGGGGGGGGGGGTCACGACGCAAACTGCGTCGTTAAAATTTTGGGGGGGGGGGGGGGGGGGGGTTAGAAAAATGAGTATTTTTTTAATTTTTTTATGAACATGAATGTAATAAGATTTATACTAACAAATTAATTACTTACATTTGTAAAACAAGAAATACAACATTCTTTATCACATCAGTGTATCATTTACATTACCTATTTAATAAATATTTTAATTGGGGGGGGGGGGGTCGTGAGTTTGGGGGGGGGGGCTCGAGTCGTTGCGCTTGGGGGGGGGGGGCACCCCTGAGTTATTGTTTGTTACTTATGATGATCTAACCGTCGAAATCAATTTAACGTTCTAACTCTCTATTTTTCATGGAAATAGACAACGTTTTTCCACTAACTTCCGTTTCTTATCCTAATAATAGTATATTTTTATCCTAAAATATAGGTATATTTTAACTTAATGATTATATTTGTTTAACGAGACCTTCCTAAAAACGTGCAATGTTTTGGAGTTCAGGTTGCTGAGGGCGTAAGCTGTTTATATATATATGTAACCATCACATTTATTTTTAAATATGCATCATCCTCCATTTATTATTGAATTAATCGAGATTTTTAGCGGAAGATTGTTTATAGGATTTTTAGGAAGCTGATTTGAAAACTGAGTACAGAAATGCTAGATTTCAGCTCACAGACAATGCAACACCCCATTATTTTCAATATTCAATTCCTATTAAGGTACGCACTGTTAAAGTTATATAAAATAAAATTGACAGTATAATATCTGGTTGAACTGCTGTTGTACCCAAGAAGTAGAATATCTTAGTTTCGAATTTTTCAGGAGGAAGTTCTTCTTTCAGTTATATTATAGTGAATGCATTGTTGTAGGACGAATGGTACAGCTCATTCGAAAGATAGACCTTACATTTGATAGCGTGATATTGAATATTGATATTCATCAATATTCACTTGTCCAATTGACAAAATTATTTTATTTAGTTGCCTTTTAGAATCATAATATTTTAAAATAGCTTCAGGGAGAACGACAAAACAAGGAAGAAGTATTCCACTTTTTTGTTTTTGGTGGATCATTGCACAGTTTCCTCTAAGATGGAGGGAATTATGAATTGCACTATAGTAAGCGCCAGCTAATACAGTTGTGTGATGTCGTTCAACAGCAATGTATTCCTACTTCCAACTGTAACCATTTCGATTCAGAACACCATCCACTCTCTACTACTCTCTTCTGTGAATCTCGATTTGAAAATGGGGAAGGGGGGAGGACTAAAGTACAGCCCTCTTATGCAAATAAACCTAGAACAACCACCATAAATGTATATCAAGAATGCAACGATAAAAGAAATCAAAAAGTTCTTGACACACGTTCTTGCACACCTATTTGAAAATCCATGTAGTATCGTTGTCGGTGTTGTCCTCTACTGATGGATTGCGTCAAGATCTCCAAATAAAGGAGTCAATCATTAAGAAATGGTGCTTCTCCAACGCCCTGATTTTGAACACTTCTAAAACCCAGGAATTGGAATTTGGCATAAATCGACGCCTCTACCAATCGGTTAATTTCCTTGATCTCATGATCGATAATCGTTTATCTTGGAAACGTCACGTGGAATCGTTGGTTCCCAAGCTGGCCTCCGTCGTTTACATGATTCAACGACTGTCCAAGGTTATTTCGAGCGACGTCTTGAGAACAGTTTATTTCGCTTGCTTTGCCAGCAGAGTTGCATATGGATTGATACTGAGGGGCAACTCGAGCCATGCTGTAGATTTTCAGGCTCAAAAAGAGGGCTTTTAGGATCATGTGTGGTCTCATTCGGAGTGAATCCTGTAGGGGATCTTTCGCCCGGCTTCGAATCCTAACTGTACCAAGTATGTACGTGTTGACAGTCCTCAAGTACGTAACGTGACGTTTCTATCTTCGCAAGTACTTCACACTTCCACGAGTATATCACAAGAAATAAAAACAATTTATGCTCGCCTTTTACCCGTCTTAGTGTTTCCCAGAATTGCAGCCTCCTGCAGGTTAGTGCAAGACTGTTCAACTCGTTGCCACTATTACTCCGGGACCTTAGTTACCGCCCATTCTGGTGAAAGACTCGCTCCTACAAGCTGAACTTTATTCTCTGAACGAGTACCAGTAATGTGAAGTGGTTGAAAGTTTGTCCCTAGTCATAGTTCAATCAATTTTTTTATTTGCATCTGACTTATCAATTTATTTCATTCTTATTTTAGTCGTTATTTTTGTATTGTTTTTGTATTACTCCTGAATTTTGTACTGCCTTTCAGGCCTTTACAAATAAAACTGATAATTAATGATTATTAAAGATCCATACCTATCGGTGATTCTTGAATTGCACCCTGCGCACACGACCTCTTCACCAGGCGCGGGGTGACCAGAGGGTTTGGGTTTGGTTTCGGAGCCACCGGGTGACCCGCAATCACCGCACGGGGTGAATTCCGATTTGCAGCAAGTGCTGCCCGCGGAAGAAGATGCGCTGCTACACCTGCAACAAACCAACAGTTCGATGATGTTGTTTCATTTGCAAACCAGTGTGATTCTGCTAATACTGCTGATGGGGATGGAGATACCTCATTGTTTTTGTTTGTTGTATTGCACATTTTGAACAAGTATAGGGCGGTGATGGGCATATTCGTAATCTTGAATAAGAATATATTCACAGAAAAATTATTCTGTGAATACGAATATGAATTATTCGTATTCTCACAGGTGAATACAAATGTATTCGTATTCAAATATAGCATTTTCAAATTGAATTTTACATTTTTCAAATAGAAATGGACGTTTCCCAAATAGGTAGGTTTCGACATTTTCCAAAATGGTTTTGAAACATTCAAAATACAATTAAGGAACTATGTGATACTTAATATACTGAATATACTTGTATTCATACACACAAATACAAACACAAAATGTATACGTATTCAGTTGTGTGAATACAGGAGTATTTACTCATGTGAATATATATTCGTAATATATTCGTATATCTTGTTTACGAATATGCACATCACTGTCCTATACCTTTTCAAAATGTGCAATACAATAAACAAAAACAATGAGGTCTGTCACTTTCTCGCTCTCCCTCTGATTTGCCCATTTCTGGTATAGGGCGAATTGATAACTGATTGCAGAACTTAGATTTCTCCAAATGAATTCAAGCTACTTATAGCTACTAGCTACAAACATTTTCTCGTTAACTTGGTAAGTAAGTGAATAACAAATCACAAATATTCGACCTATCCTGAAGTATTTTATCATGCTCGAAAAGCAACTCAGTGTATATTCGTTTCTATTTATTCTAAAGATAACTAATATTAGTTTTTATAGTCATTCTTACTAACTATAGCGTAAACTTTGAAAGCAAAACAGCACACACCCACTAGAGTTACTCGAGTCTTGACATGGCAGGTTCGGACTCAGGTCCCTTGAAGGGTCATATGCCGCCGCAAGCATCTGCTGACGGTCCTGCTGCTGCAACAGATAAAAACAATTGAGTTAGAGTTGCAAAGTGTAAAATGAAAGCGGCCTTTTCATCAAAGGCGATGTAAGCCGCAGAAGGTAATATTAAAGACTACTTTTAATGGTGTTGTTCAATTTGATTGACTACTAGAAGTAATGTAATTGCATTAATGAGGTGGTTAACTACTGCATGAAACTAAAAGTTTACCATTCTCTTTATTCGAAGGGTAATTTTGTTTGATTTTACCTCCTTCCATAGATAAGATATAATCTTACAAGAGTTGAGAAGGAAAATGTAACATGGTAACATCACACACCAGATGTTTATTGGGATATAGTACACGATCAGCTGTCTAAACAAGAGGGCAATAGCGTTCATCGTGTCATCACCATGTCGAATAGACAGCTCAGAACACCAGTTGAATAATCCACACGTCGCTATTGCACGTAAGCGCCCATATGCGGGCACAGATGTCGAATGGAAGAAATAAACGTGCGAGAACAGTAGCGCTTGTACTGTCTCCAATGTCATTAAAATACAATAACATGCATCTGATAGAGGTTCTCAGATTAGTGGTGCATTAGCATTCAATATTAGGGATTTTTGCATCCCCAGCATCGACCATCAGCCGAAGGAATGAGACTGTGTCGTTTGCAGCCTGACTACAAATCGACTTTTTCATCCGTTTGGTTCGCGTCCATGGTGTCGGTTATGTGGGTTATCTGGCTACGGATCTTAAGCACGTCTGAGTCCGTCACCGGGGAAGAGTGAAACGAGAAGGATTAAATTAATGGAATTCAATCATTTTTATGGAAACTGCGAAGTGCTGAAGGGTAATAACCGCAGATGGCGTCTTTGACTCGTGGAGCCGATGATGTTTCCGCTCTTGACCCTAATTTTTGGCGACATCATCGCGGGTAGGCGCGCTCTAGATTTGACTTGCTGACGTTCATTCACAATATAATTTGGACTCTTTTCTTATCATTAGATAAAAACTGTAGAAGTTATAAAACAAGGATTTTACTTTATGAGAGATTACCATTATTGTGGCTGCGAGGATGTTCGTAGGAGATTCCGACCCACGTAACCCCCATACGTGGCATCGAAATAGAATTAAACCCGTAGATTTTATAGTTATGGTTAATTGAATGACAATAATTATTATAGTTTACAATCGTTTTACTTTTGCGCATGCGAAGATCCTACCATTGATTCAGCAAATGTGGAAATCATATGGGCCATCAGGTGCTTAACCCCAACAATCCTTGATGATTGCACCGAAATCGGACATTTAACTTGGAATAGTACCTACTTCTCGGCACGAGGCGACATATTAGCGACCCACAACCACGACAAGTGATAATAGTGGTCGAAAGTAAAAATTATAACTTGGAGCTGTGTCAATACACTGCTGTTTATAACTCATAATATTTATCATGGTAAGAAAAGTAGATAATAAGAGGAAACAGTAAGTTATTGGTTGCCATTTAAACCGTTTCCATCTTCATAAACTTACACGAGTTACTCATTAGGAAGTTGCGAATTCGGTCTCAAACCATTTATTCCTTTCATTACACCAAGTTTCATGCATTCTACTAAAATACCGTTGAAATGGTGAAATGGGAATTTATAAGGGTCTAAAAAATAGAAAAATACCAATATTAGGTACTTTATTAATTACCTCAAGAAAACAGCGGGGAAACTGCAAACCGCAGGGTTCATTATTCCTGTATTAAGTAGTCCTTCTAAGCAGATCATTGGTCTGTAGTTATCGAACTACATATGTAGTATATCATCAACAGTAGCGCCACCTATCAAAATGGTTCACGCCTTTTCAGCTTCAGGACCTCAAATTTTACGCGTTTTAATAAATGTAAAAAAATACAGAAAAAACATTTCGAAGGGAAACGGTAGGTCGAAAACAAAAGAAATTAGATTCAGAGGATCAGTGCGCCTACGTACCTTGGAATTGATAACAAGGTGTCCCGAAGAAGCCTCATCTAAGTTTCAGGACCCTAAGTCGATCAGGAAAGAAATCAGCCTCAGAGGCCCAATAGCTGATAGTTCAATCAACATCCAAGAGGCCCCCTGCACATTGTAACTGTAATCTGGATGTCCCAAAAGAGATCCATTTCAGGTTTCAGCACTCCATAAGTGAACTAAGAAACAAATTAGTTCACAGGACCCTCAGCTGACCAGAGCGTCTACGTGCACTGAATTTATATTTTAGATATCCCAAAAGAGCTCCATTCCAAATTTCAGCTCCGTAGGTTGATTAAGAAAGAAACTAGCTTCAAGGGCCCCATAAGGTAATGCACCTGAATGAATGAATTAATTAATTAATTCATTCATTCATTCCATGTCAGGTATGAGAGGACTGTAAAGCACTGTTGAAGGTAAGTGTCTGCTCTTTTATGCCTTTGGTCCTTGCACTCTCTACTACTACATCATACCTACTCTTTTTCACTCACTACCCGAGGAATTTCTTCCAACTCTTCCTACATCGCACATCTATTATTTTCACCACTACCATCTTCACCATTACATTTCTTCTGCAACAACATCTCTCAACAGGCCTAATTTACCTACATTTTCATATAACTAGGCCGCGGACTGCATGCTGCAACTGTACAAAGTAGAGCTGCCAAGTTGTATAAGTACAGAGTACTTGGTTACTCGATCCTACCTACAGATATCAGTAGCCTTTATAAGTCACTTCCTTTGTAGTGACCACATAAGAGAGATAGAAATAGTCATAGCGATAGACCTGTTGAAGTCTTCTGTCGAGCAACTTTGCTATAATACAAGCTTTATTATAGTAACATTTCTCGTTTAATTGTACACACTTCATTTTCATATATACCTACACAATTTCCATTAGTGCCTTACGACCCCTAAAATAACAAATCATTTGATTTCTCTCAGGAGAGTGGTCCTTTGAATACAGTTCCGAAAGCATTCTAAGATCCAATAGGTCTCGTAATTGGTAAATGTCAAATTATGTTTTGACAAGCCTAGATGCTTAAATTTAACGTCCCTACAGGGTCCAAACAGTTTCACTCAATAACAGTTCATTCTGAATCTGCTTGTCTCTGAAAGTACCAGGAACTCGTAGTACCAGGATTTCGACAAGCCTAGATGGCTGAGGTTAACGTCCCTACAGTTTCCAGACAGTTCATTCACTCAACATCAGTTCATTCTGAATCTGCTTGTCTTGCTTATTCAAATCCGTCGTGAACTGACGAATCAGCCAGTTTTGTAAGCTCAGTCAATAGGTGCTCCACAAAAAACGCTTACCTATGTTAGTTTCAGTATGAAGGTATCACATTAATACAATCGACACCATTAACGGCGTTCAATTTAATGGAAACGAGTGTCGAACTTCTAGCCTCACCAGCTTTTACCGTAGGTAGCAGACGTCCCGTACTCCAAGACAAAATACTCTAGTGTTACTCTCCCCAACAATCCTATAAAGGCCGTAACAGAAATAGGTTAAGTGTCGCGCGTAGCCGCATTGTTTAAACAAAAAGTTGTTTTATGCTGCGGGTTGAACGTGTTGTTTAGGATATTTCTTCCTTTTTCCAACCCAGGTCGTAATCCCTCGCCCTTTTTATAGCTTTTGACATCTCCTAGATACCGTTTATTGTCGCGTGGGGCGTTCCACAAGGCGAAGGAGAAAACGTCTGGATTCGCAGGAACCTATGAAGGGCTGCCTTTAAAAGAAGCGAAGGGTTGTAAGAAATGTTCAAATCGTTCCTCTTTGTGACTATGCGTAATAAGACTAGATACTTGAGCGTGAGCATTTCTTATCTTAAATAATGAAGCTTCGTATGTCAACTAGCAGCATCATTGTAAGTATTATGTATACGAGTATCACGTAATAATTGACACACGTGCCATGCGTTTAATCCTGCTTTTATTATAGAAATGAATCAAGAAAATGATAATGGGGACTTTATAATTTTTTATGGAAACATTATATTTGGCGGGGTTAATTAAAGACCCTCGAATGGAATTTTTTTACTTAATACTCTAAATTGTTTGGACGAAAAATCAATAGGAAGGACGTTAATTAACGTCATGTGTGAACAGCGCTGTGGTTCGCTATCAGGCAGACACGGAAGAAGGAAGAAAAGCGTTTATCACAGAAACATGTTCCACATATACAACTGAGATGAATTGTTAACCTAATATACAACAATTAGAATTGTTAATCTAATGAAAATAATGGGGCATATTCTTCTGATAAAATCAATAGGATTGATAATGGGAAGATTCGGGTGCAACAGGTGACTCTACCAATTGAACTCTGAAACTAAAACTGCTCTTTAGATTCACGCTGATCTGCAGAATTCGATCAAAGGTGACCAATCTGGACCATTCAAGGGCAGCGATGGACTCGTCTCGGGAGAGAGTCGATGTACCAAAGATAAGCAAATGGAATTCGGCGAGGACAGGGCATAAAAAGTGCCACAAATCTTCCGTCTCGTTCGATTGCACATTGAGCATAGACCCACACGGTTCGTTAAAGAGGGTTTTGCATTCAAATTCAGCATTTCCGTTCTCACTTTCAATTCTCACCTGGCAACTAGCGAGGCCCACGAATCCATGATTTGGCTACAGCAAATGCTCTGACGGTCCAACTCTCTGTACAAAGTGCAAGACTCCAACGCTTTCGCTCAACGCCAGAATGACTCGCCGACCCTCGTTGAAGCTCTCCAGTAGAGTCCTCGAATCGCATCTCACAACCTCCGCATTAAGATGTGGCAGGCTTTTGGGCATATCAAACTTGTTAGCCAGCATCAGCAACTGCGTGAGGCAGGCGGGAAGGTGCCACAACCAAAATCATGCGTAGATACTCGTGGCACAAATTCATCGTAAAAGCTGACACAGTGTCGAGGTTTGTCTCCAAGTATATAGCATGTAGTTCTGGGTACCTACGGTTTAGGAGGAAAAACTATTTTTTAGCAAATGCAACAAGACCCGTTCCACTGCAGCAATCTCCCGAAAGTTCCAGATTTGAGCAGCAAAACAAAGCACGGCTCTAAAAATAGTATTAAATATATTCATTTCGCTCTGGAGAGGGATATGCAGGCTGGAGAAAACAGACCTTCAAGTCAGGACACGGGTGTGCGGTCTTTCCATATGATGTGATTCTTCAAACGCGTGTTTCGTAAAGCTTGCGTTACTATTTTTCAGCAGGCTATAAAACAGGTAAAAATTGCTCATTGGCACGCAAGCTATGACAGATTGCAAAACCTTTACTAGAAGTTTTACAAGAAAAGATTCAAGAAATCGGGAGAGAACTGTTACGAGAGATGAGCAAAACTCGCACACTTCTTGACCATTAAACGTTGCCGGCATCGAGTCGCCACGCCAACGTCTATTACGGCGTTGGTATGGTGGTTTGAGCAAATTACACTCTACATGAAAACGGTGAAGGGCTCAGGATCTTCAGTTACCATCGAACTAAAACAAGGAGAGTAAGTACCTAATCGGTTAAAAATCACCAAAGACGGCGGGAGAGAGAACCCAAGTCCAATACCGGTAGTTAGCGGCGCCGATCGATGTCGCCCGTGAACCGAGCGTGACGTTCTCGGACATCACGACTTCTCAAAAGAGGCCCCTTCGTTGAAAACACGACCAGAGGATACGGACATTTTTCGACGCTGGGAATGTCGTCTTCCGTGAGAGGATTAGGCTTTTTTTTCATGTCCCATTAGAAGTTTAGGATTTATCAGATGATTTCTCGTCAAACAAGACTCGAAAAGTGACGCACTACTTTCGCAGTGATGAGCATCACGAACCCATCTGATCCTTCAAGGTAGTCGGAAACACAAGTGCAATTCTTGCGAATCCGAACATTACTAGTCTGGGGGAAGAGAGCCATGTAACCCATCGATGATAGAATTCTGCTAATTTCATCAGAAATTGTCCATAAAGTATACTTATCCATTGTTTTTCTTCTAATGTTACATCTTCTCTAACCAGACTGGAGAATTGATCTCTACTCTTTTCCCTAACAATTTTAGCCCACATGGTATCAACGAGATGTCCTCAATATCCATTATATTGTTGCTCCTGTGCTAAACTTGCATCTTTTGACATGGTAATCATGTTCACCAATATTGATGTATAGGCTAATTTGCCTCTAAACTGAATATTTTTAAAAAATACGAGTGATGTAATTAATAACAGTATGGATCAGATCATAATTACTTATTATTTGAACGGCAGCAATGTTATACTCAGCCAGGGGCTGCCATGGGTTGTCTCCTGTGGTTGCAGATATAATCACAGGTTACTTTGAGCAACAAATATTTAAAAGTTGTGCTTCAAATAAGCATGCAACCTTCCATAGCATGATCGACTGAGCACCATCTATTTCAATGAGTGAACAAAATTTATCAAAAGAAAATTCAATTATTAAAGGCATAGCGGCAAGTAATGGATATGGCGGAGATCTCGTTTATACCATACGGAATAGGGTTCTTAGGAAAAAGATGGAAAAGATTCATGGATAGCTTAATGTTCATTCCATAAATATCTGAAAAGAAGGTTAAATGCAGCAGTTGGGCATATAATGTCCACTTATAAATGGGGCAAATCGTCTTTTCAGATTTTTTTTTTTTTTTTTTTTTTGTCTTTCTCTTTAAAAGTTATCACTAAAACTGGAATTAGGACCTGAAAGTTCAATGATGGGATATTATTTACTGAGTTGAAATTAACACTACCCATTGCGGTTCAATGTACTAGCTGTGTACCCGTGCTTCGCAACGGGCAATTCGTGAATTACATAGCACCTTGTTCTACGAAAGGTAGCTTCGTACCTTGCCATTTTTGCCCAGCAGTCCCGAAAAAGCTCCAATGCGAATGTCAGCAAACAAGTTTCAACTTATACCTAATTAATTTTCAACCAAGAGTCCCGTTTTTTACTTAATATAACCTTAGCTACGTTAAAACTCATCCCGACCGACATTGCAAAAGAGCTACCTACTTTTTTTTAAGCTACCTATGTGGGTTTCTAACAAATATTTTGTCGTGCGCATTGATTTTGAGTGAAAAGTTGATATGTTTTTGAACTCAGTTATAGGTATCTTTGGTCGTATATTTTATGCACTCAAAACCATTAGGCGATGCGTTCCGTTCTCCAAAATCCGAAATACCGCTCCACTTTCACATTAAGTCCTACCTGTCTCTTCATTTCCCTTATCCGACGTGGAAACATTATAAAACCCTTTCCAGAAAACAACCGGCTGATCCTCTTGAGCGGTTTTTACATAAATTTGCATTATTTTTTGAAAAAGGAACCTGAAATCCTCTTATCGCCTTCGGAAATGCTGAGGAAGGTCAGAACGCTTTGAGGCTGGAACGTTCACTCAGTTTCTTTTGGATATTGAAACACGAGTACCTCCCACATAGTCCAACTCCATAATTTAATAAATGCTGTTATATAGAATAAAACTGTTGAATAGAAAATACATTCATCACCCAAGGGGGGCGTATCTTGCGTAAAATCATCAACGGCCGTATCAAACGTCTTAAACAGTGATGATGTGAGAGACAAACTCATCAATTAAAAGGAAGTACTGATTGCTTTCAAAAAGTAAAAATTGTTTAAAACTGCTAAAAATCGTTAAATTTATATTTTTTAGTAAACTAGTAGTCGATAAAAGTTAATCAACAACGAACTAAAACGTTATAAAATTTATGGCCAAAAAAATTGCAGAAAAATGTACTTGAATATACGCAGAAACTTTGATTAAAAACATGAAAATTTCCTAAAAATCCAATATTTGTTTTGAATTGTAGAATATTATTCAGTATATTAATTATTTAGTAAGACTTTATTTGCGATATTTTAACAATTTTTTTGCCTCCAAAGTGCTCAAATTTCAAAACAAAGTAACGTAATATGATACTATAATCTACAAAATTCGCTTATACAATCATGCTGCATGACTAGAACTTTTTATGCACACACTTTCAATGTACGACACGTCCAACAATAAGGAAACGTATAGAACCAAAACCTAGAAACACAAGTTTCTGAATAATTGCTAGTAAGACGGACTAGTCTTGAATATAATATAATATCTACATTGCGATCACGAAGTTTTTTCTTATCTGTATTTTCCGATCTTCGGCCGGTTTCAAGCGCTTGCAGTTGGGCGACTACCGCAAAAAATCGTTTCCGCCTAGCAAGGAATCTTTTCGCTTTATTTTATTCTCATTTTTTTTTTCGTACGTCGAGAAAAATGAGATTAGTATCAATTTTCATAAAAGGTGAAACGAACGCATATGAAATTAAGTTCGCGACGGATAGGCAGGTCTGATACGCGTTCACCCGTAGATGCGTAACGTTGAATGTAAATAACAATCATTATGAAATACCTAATCATTGCCTGTACTTTACATCGGGTTGAAAAATGCTTGCAATAACGGGAACACAGGAAGTTATGCGCACTTTGTATGTAAAACTGGACAGTTTTTATACGGGTTCGCGCATGTACGGTATAAAACATTGCCATGTGAGTCTTGAAGAGATTGAACGTTCAAACGATTTATGTTGTGTTGCTCTGAAAGTATAATTTATGCGGTCTTGTAGGTAGAGGTGGCGAGAAATGTTCATTCTTCTTATTATAGATAAGGAAGGTAATCAGTTAAACTACAAAATAAGTAGAAGAAAGAACAACTATTAACTTTAAAAATATAAGTACCTACCTACTTAAAAAATGCAAAACTGAACATTACCTAGGTAACAACTCAAAAACATTCTTCATCCATCCTTGATAGTGATAGACTACAAATCTCAATCTCAGGTGATGGATATCCCTCAATATATTTCACCACTGATAAGTCCATTTCTATGAAGCTTGGAATTATCCCTTCAAACTGTTGAAACCATATATTGAGTATTTCTTCCCCTCCTTTCACTCCCTCTTGTAATCCCCCTTCACTCCGCTGGCACTTAATTAATGGACCTCCCGCCCCTTTCCTTTCTCCCGACCAATGGGATTCAATCTCCCTTCACGTGTGACTATATAAGCTTGACCTTTAAAATATGTGTTCAGTTATTGTTTGTGAAAGATGATGGCCTAACCGTCAAAATCAATTTAACATTTCGCTTTAATCAATTTAACATTTTTAACATTTCGCCATTTTTCATCGGTATTCGAGTTGCCCGTTCCTAACCCACCTGATTTTCACATACAGGATGTAGCAGCAGTTAGTATGTTGCAGTTTGATGAAGAGGATGTCCTTAGAGAACTTCTAAGCCTAGACTTAACAAAGGGAATGGGCCCTGATGGTGTTCCGCCGATTCTTCTCAAGAAATGTGCAGAGTCTCTAGTGGGGCCACTAGTACAGCTTTTCAATTTGTCCCTGAGGACTGGGTGTTTTCCTCGCGGTTGGAAGACTTCGTACATAACGCCTGTTCATAAAAGTGGAGACAAGAGCCTTATTAATCATTACCGGCCAGTTTGCTCCCTTTCTACTGTTCCTAAACTCCTAGAGAAGTTGGTCGTTAGGCAGCTTCAGGTTGTGTTCAAACCTTTTATAGTTACGGAGCAACATGGCTTTGTGAGTGGTCGATTGACCGTGACAAACCTTATCCTGTTCCAGGAGTATGTTGTGGAGGGATTTCGGGATGGCTGCTAAACTGATCTCATCTTGACTGATTTTTCTAAGGCTTTTGATAAGGTCTCGCATAATCACCTTATTGCCCTGATGGGCTCCTTGGGCGTCTTCGGGCCTCTGCTTCAGTGGTTTTCGTCCTACCTTAGCGAGAGATGGCTGAGAGTGCGTGTCAAGGGTACTCTATCCTCTCCATCTTTGGCTTCATCAGGAATTCCTCAAGGCAGACACCTTGGTCCTTGGTGTTTCCTGCTTGTGATAAATAGTGTGGTTGCTCATTTGGGACCTGGAGTACAATGTCTGCAGTTTGCCGACGACCTGAAGATTTTTTGCCGAGTTGGGTCCGTGGCCGATTGAGACATCTTGCAGAGAGCCATCATCAATCTTGAGTCTTGGTGTGAGAGTAACTGCCTCTTGTTAAACCCGTCAAAGTGCTCAGTCGTCTCCTTTCATCGGTCGGCGTTGCCCCTTCGGTTCGAATACTTTCTCAGCAGTGGTCCATTAGCGAGTAACGATGACTCTTTGGACCTCTGGGTGAGATGCGATTGCCAACTTAATTTCTCAAAGCATATAAGTACAGTTGCTAGTAATGCGATGCGTTCACTTGGATTTCTTAAAAGGCACACCCGCGAGTTCGACAGCGTGGGAGCCATAGTCATGCTCTACAAGGCTCTTGTTCTACCCAGGCTGGAGTATGCGTCATCAGTTTGGTCCCCCCTTTACGCTGTTCATAGGTATCAGCTGGAGATAGTGCAGAACAAGTTTCTGCGTTATGTGGCCTTTAAGCTCGGGATTCCTTCGGATGACGTCAACTACCCTTCGCTGCTGAAGATATGTAAGCTCCAGTCACTTGGGGTGAGGCGTGGCATGGCCGACCTATCGCTCCTTCATAAGCTTCTGAATGGTGGGATCGACTGCTCCCCTCTGCTTGCAGAAATTAACTTCTCAGTCCCTCGCATCTCCAGTCGTCGGTCAGCAATCTTTCATATCCAGTTTTCTGCAACAAATTATCTTCAAAATCGTCCTTTACACCGCATCCCTCGCTCTGCAAATTTCCTGAGCATCCATCCTGATTTTGATTTCTTCACGGACTCCTTAAGTTCTCTCAAATCACTTATTATTAATTCCCCGGTATTGTTTTAATCTCTCTTGCTGATTAAATTTTTTTTCTTGTTGTTATCTGATATTTTTATTATAATATGTAAATTATTCTGAACCGCTCATATATGTAATTAAGCTGTTGTTAATTGGGCTTGCCCCGTAATCAAATAAATAAATAAACATTGTAACCCTTTATTTTTCGTGGAAATAGACAACGTTTTTTCACTAAATTCCGTTTTCAGTGAGTCAGTTACAGTTTCAAAAATCCAACAAATGGTCCAAGAAAAACTGATTTTTTTTTTTCGATAGAAAAGTGAGGATTTGAACTTTTGGAATTTGAAAATTTCAGAGGAATGATCCTAAGGGGGATTTGAACCAGTAGATTGCTGCAAGAATCATCAAAATCGGTCCACTATTAACCAAGTAGGTAAAGTTGAAAAAAGTTCCAGTCATGCAGCATGATCGTATCAGCGAACTCTCGTAAATTACCGTCTAGTATACTTTTAAATGGTTTTGAAAATTGAGCTTATTGAGTGCAAGGAAATTGTTAACTATTAATTTTATGTCAAAAAAAGTATTCTAAATAATAATCTCCTATTCAAATAGAGGTTTTGAATTTTTGCAGTTTTTGTCGATTTTTTTAGCAAATTTTAATGACTTTTAAGTACATTTTACACTATAATTTTGTACATAAATTTTTTAAGGTTCTGTTCTATAGTTAATAAACGTTATTTGAGCAATAGCATACCAAAAAATATGAATTTAACGATTTTTAGTGCACTTTCTGAAATTTGACCAATTTAATGTACTCAAAAAGTTCTGGCAAACGAACTCATCCTTTCGTTCAGGAAGTTCGATTTTTGGCGCAAGAACGGAATGTTTATCTCAATCCTAAGGAGAGTTATTGTGTGGAATGACACATAAATATACAGGGTGAGTCTCTCGCAAATGCAAAAAAAAATTTGGGTAAAACTACATCAAAAATGGAGTAAAATGCCGCCAACTGCATATTTTTATCTCAATCTGTTCTCGAGATATGATTTTTTAAAGGTTTTTTCAGGAAAACCGTGTTTTTTTCCTTTTAAACTCAACTTTCTTCACTTTACTTCATTTAATTTTAATTTTAGACCACATTTTCGGAATCAGCACTAAAAAATAAAAAAATAAAAAATAAATAAAAATAAAAAAATAAAAAACCAAATACTACAAAATACCTAAATTACCACCTAAATACCTAAATACCTAAATACCTAATACCTAAATTACTACCTACTACCTAAATTTACTATAAGAATAGTGTACTTGGGTTTTTGAAAAGTACCATCCAAAGGCCCTCACATCAGCTCAAACATTGACGATTTTGAAAAAATAATATTTCTGAAAATCTTTAAAACTTTACTACTTTTTTAAAAAGAATCCTGGAAACTGGCAAATCTCATGAAAACTGCTTCATCTAATATGCTTTCCAACGGTATTATCAATTTTACTTTTATTTTGTTATTTAGGGGAGAAAATAATATTTTAATGTTAAAAAATGTGGGTTTTTCAATGAAATCGTTGGTTTTCTCGAAAGATGACCCTCCATGAACCAACGAGTATGGGGTCGGTTTCTATGTATTTTTTCTCGCTGGATCGAATAGAAACTCTTGCAGATCTCTCAACTACGTAATAATCGAGTTTTACACTTTAATTAACTAGTTTTACCCCATAACACACATACATATTTAATCGTAACAAACAAACTAAACATTTGCGATTTTAAGTGTACAAAACTCGGTTATAACGGAGTTGGAGAGATCTACAAATGTTACCATTCGATACAGCGTGAAAAGATACATAGAAACCGACCCCATACTCGTAGGTTCATGGAGGGTCATCTTTCGAGAAAACCAACGATTTCATTGAAAAACCCACATTTTTTAACATTAAAACATCATTTTCTCCACTAAATAACAAAATAAAAGTAAACTTGATCATACCGTTGGAAAGAGTATTAGACGAAGCAGCTTTCATGAGATTGGCCAGTTTCTAGGATTCTTTTTAAAAGAGTAGTAAAGTTTTAAAGATTTTCAGAAATATTATTTTTTCAAAATCGTCAATGTTTGAGCTGATGTGAGGGCCTTTGGATGGTACTTTTCAAGAACCCAAGTACACTATTCTTATAGTAAATTTAGTGCTGATTCCGTAAATGTGGTCAAAAATTAAAATTAAATGAAGTAAAGTGAAGAAAGTTGAGTTTAAAAGGAAAAAAAACACGGTTTTCCTGAAAAAACCTTTAAAAAATCATATCTCGAGAACGGATTGAGATAAAAATATGCAGTTGGCGGCATTTTACTCCATTTTTGATGTAGTTTTACCCAAAATTTTTTTTGCATTTGCGAGAGACTCACCCTGTACATATAAATAAACATACACACACACACACATATCTGTATACATATGAAAAAGCGTTAAACTCTTAGGATTCGTTTCAGAATGCCTCATAACGGTTTTGAATTTAAAAAAATGTTTCAAACATTTTGGTTTGAAAATTTTTTAGGCCATTGCAATAGCTTCATTTTTTTATGGAAATTCGCTAAAAACGCTTATATACCATCCGGCGCTCCCTTAATACCATTTGTTGGAGTACAATAGAAGAAATCGGTATTAAAATAATTCCAGTGACTGATTTCTGTGTCTTACTAATCAACCTTTATCCTAAAATAATTTTTAAATATACCAAAATATAGTTACAGACATAAAGAAAGTTAATCTGGATAATCAGATTGTCAGAGTTTCGAACTGTGATAACATCAATATTGTGGCCAAACTACAGCTTTGGCGCTCATTTGACGGAACGACGGCAGTTCGGAATGCACCGAACCACTACTCTAAAATTATCTCTGTCTTCATTTGTTGAGAAAAAAATACGAATGTTTGTCGTATGAAGTTCCACAACCATTAACGTCTTCCCAGATAACAGAATCGTTAAAAAAAACACAATACTCAGGTTTATACTTTTTATCGCCGGTTATTCAGTAAGTAGGGTCCGAGGAATTATAAAAGATAGTCTTTTTCTGTTCTTTAACACCACTATAGCTCAACAGGCACAATGGATGAATCCCATAATCGTTACTGGAGCGATGATCATAATTTTGATTTAAGGTAGAAAACACCTAAATACGAAGATGTTAATGGGTCAGCGAGCTATTAATTCTTCGTTTTATGGTCATGTCTTAATCAAGTGACACTGTATTTTTCTGGAGTCGAACATCAGTTCCAGTCTTCAAGAGCTATAACGAGGAAAACTCAATACGATTTCCGTATAATTGCGAAATATACGATTCGAAATGAAAAACTTCGTTTGTTTCAACTCACATTAATTTCAATGGGGTTATTGTTTGGTACAGGTAAATAACTTAATGAAAAGATGATCGTCCCCTCTCTAACAGACTTGCGTAACTTTTTTTCCTCCCACAAACTCGCCTAACTGCAAAAAGTCCAGTCATGCAGCACGACCCCATGAGTGAATTTTTGGAGATGTTTCATGCAAATATTACCGATTTTTACAACTAGCGAACGGCATTATTTCGATTTTTGACTAATTTTTCAACTTTGAAATTTTTGAAAACTTGATACATATTCTTATAGGAAATTTTACGCTGATTCCGAATATACCACATGTTAGTATGCTGAAAAAATTATTTCGCACAACAAATCGCAAAAAACAGGCTATTTTGAAATTTTTGACTACGTTTTTGAAAATTTCAACCCGAAGATGTAATCCGATCATGCTGGCCAACGAACTTGAACTTTCGTTTTGTGTCCTTAAATTTTAAAATTTGTTTGAAGTTTCTAGCAGAATTCTACGGACAGTTATCGTCTGGAATGACACATACATACATACATACATACATACATATATACATACATACATACATATATACATACATACATTAAAAAATGCGTTAAACTTCAGAATATGATTCAGAATAGCCTGAAACGGATTTCTGCATAAAGTTTTTTCAAAAATTCACATTCTACATATTTTGAGGCGAGAGCAATAGCTTAATTTTCTTCAAAAATTCGCTAAAACGCAACTTTCTAGTAGAACAAAAACAAACTTTGATGCTTCATGTAAAATCAAATTTCTGCAGATGTTAAATGTTAAATTTGCAGATTAAAAGTTTTGCAGATGTTAAATCGATTTCGACGGTTAGCCATCATCAGTAACAAACAATGGGAGATTGAATCCCATTGGTCAAGAGAAAGGAAAGGGGGCAGGAGGTACAACCAATTAAGTGCAACCAAAGTGAAGGGGGATTATAGCGAATCAGATGAAGTGAATTACTGGTTTCAACAGTTGGAAGGGATAATTCCAAGCTTTAGAGAAATGAACTTATCAATGGTGAAATGTATTGAGGGATATCCTCAATAAAACATTTACCAGATCTGACACTTTTGATAATTTCGAGTTTTTCAAGTACATTCAACATATCTCCCTTTGGACAAAAATGAAGAAATTCTACAATCTATCTGTCAAACTGTCAAATCAAAATTGTAACTATTATTGGGTTCCTTTTGATTCGACTGATAGACAGTTTGTAGAATTTCTTCATTTTTGTCCAAAGGGAGGTATGTTGAATGTACTTGAAAAATTCGAAATTATCAAAAGTGACAAATCTGGTAAATGTTTAAATGAGGATACCTATCCCTCAATATACTTCACCACTGATGATTCCATTTCTGTAAAGCTTGGAATTATCCCTTCAAACTGTTGAAACCAGTAATTCTCCCCCTCCTTTCACTTCATTTGATTAGCTATAATCCCCCTTCACTTTGCATGCACTTAATTGGTTGTACCTCCCGCCCCCTTTCCTATCTCTTGACCAATGGGATTCAATCTCCCTTCACTTGTGACTATAAAAGCTGTGTCCTTTCTAATGTGTCTTCAGTTACTGTTAGTTACTGGTGATGGCTTAACCGTCAAAATCGATTTAATATTGTAACTCTTCATTTTTTGTGGAAATAGACAACGTTTTTTCACTAACTTCCGCATTCAGATGCTACTAGTACCCCACTATGGAATTCATCAAAAAGTCTAAAGTTAACATTTTTGATGAGTTTCCTTTTGATGAATTTACAGGGAACCGTTTGGAATATCGACCAGTATAGGTAGAAGCCTCGAACGGCACGGTTGGTGGTACCACGAAACACTCCTGCCGCGCCACATTCGCGATATGACACGGTAGCTGTCACAACCTTGATGTTGTTTGCGACGTTTCGTTATTTGGACAGTTAAAAAAAATGCCTTGATGTTATTAGCCACCAATATTTAAGCTTAAATACCATTTGTCTCAGGTAGATTCTGTCATACCTATTTGGTTGCCTTACCCCTCTAGATCTGCTCCATGTCCATCTGCCACTGACTTGTTGAAGAATCTGAAATCTGCTGAAATTTTGTAGCAGCCCCTGATTAAATTTGTCTTCAACAGATGGAGTTCAGCTAAGAAGGAGGCCTTAAATTAAAAGGTTGAATTTGGGAGTTGATATTTAAATTTAGATTGATGTTAAGATATTGAATGTTATCTTGATATTTTTCGATTCTATATTGCTAGAATTAAACTCCATAAAAAGCCTGTAGTGTATTTGAAGATCTTGGAGCTTCTTTAGGAATTGAAATAGCTCTGATGGAATGGGAAAGCGATGATTTTAGTCACGTACCTACCTAGTGAGAAAGGGCTGTGTCGTCTTGGATATTGTAATAGGAGAAGATTTGATACCCTGGTTTGTCAAGATTGATAGTCAGATTGGTTGCACAAATCACAATAGTCACGCGCAGTTGAAATTTTTTGTTGAAACCTTCCCCAATCGAAATTCTATTGACCCTGCGATATCTCAATATGATTTGATGGGGTTACTATAGAAGCATCATTATATTTGTGTTGATTATTTGGCTGGTCTATGATCCTGTTCCTTGATTATACACATTTTCAGTGATCCATGATTCTTGTAGTGTCTATTCAATAATTCGGTAGATGTCTTTTTGTGAAGCTGTAGCATTGTTATTTATTATGCTTGCCCTCGCTATAGTCCTACATAGTTCATCTTTGCATAATTTCATGTTAGGTTTGTCCCAGAATGCTTGAGTTCCTTAACTAGTGGAGCGCAGTCGCTTTGCGTAGCTAGTCTGATATTCCTGTGTGATTGAGTTCTTGCACCCAGCGTCCCTGTAGAAGGTCTTATCAAATAATACTGAATTCGTTCATAAATCAATATTTCAGCGTTCATGTTATTTATTGCTCCACTAAAGCGTCAAAACCAGAATATTATCTACCTATAAAATACGAGGTAGCCAGAATGACCTACTGATATAAATAAGGGGAAAACAAAATCGGTGCCGGCCTAGTTATTTAGTCAAACAGGTAGGAAAGAGTAAAACTCCCTCTTCTGATCAGGTTGGGCGAGAAGGTTTTAGAAAGAACGAAGCCTGGGGTTACCAGAGCGTGTGAACTGCCGCTCGGCGGCCTGCGCTTCTGGCGGACTATTCAAATGAGATCAAAGTGAAGGTTCCGCTGATCCGAACGAAAATCTCTGGTTGGGAGGATTTGGCTTCCGAGTCATCCAAGGTTGAGGAAGCCTCCACTTTCAAAATCGGAAAATGGGTTGTCAAGTAGGGTGGGCAGTATAGGTTTTTTCTAACAATCGATCGATCAATTTCTATTGTATAAATCTTATTTAGATTGTTACAAAAGTTCTTCATACTCCCGTCTTGATTTTGAAAATGGACATTAGTCTTGTGAATTTTGCTGCGACCTGAAAAAGAGCACAAATTCAAAACTTTAAAAGCCGGGAAGATGGGATGCTATATAATATTTCTTTTTTTTAACGAGTTCCGCGTTGAACGTTGTCAGCAATTCAGTTCCGGTGAAGAACCAAAGTTATTTTGCCAATATTTATTTGGTTCCAATTTTACTATTCTGATGGGGAAATTATTTATCAACCTTTAGTTAATCCTCTTCTTGTCAACTATGTTCCCAACATGGTGAGAAGCTACCCAGGAAGAGTTTTTGAAATTCAATAAAGCGTTATTCCGATGTTCTGATGAGACCGTTCATTTCCCCCTTGTTTTCAGTGAGGCGATATTACCCCTAACCCCATGGCGGTATTTCTCCAGATAGCTGGGGTAATACCGCCATTGACATGGGTAGATCAGCTGTTTCTGTGTGTCCCTGATACATGCGTAAATGGAGGTTTTTATTGAGTGAATCCAATTATTTGCACCTGTCTGATTATGCTTGTTTCATCGACTATCAAAAAGGTTTCGACAGCGTGAAGCATCCGTCTGAAGTTTCCGTAATTTAGTAGGAACGCAGAGTTAACAAGGTAAATTGATATGACACGCAGTACCCACCCACTCTCAGTCGCAACTCTCAGTGCCTCAGCCATTGTACCCAAACGAATTTTCAATTGAAGGCCTGTAGGTAGCACATTCTGGTACCACAAGACCTTTAGGTTTGGGCATGAAAATAAAAATTCATGTGCGAGGTACATCTAGGATTTCATTTTGTGTGAGCCAGTATTGAGTTGAAGTTTCCATTTCAGCGGGATCAATGTTGAGTCCAGAATGTAAAACAAAATTATGGGTATCTGATAAGTAAAACAGCTCTCGAAATTCATTTGCGCGATGACGTCACAGCCCTCGCCCGCCTGGGGACAGAGATGAGCAAAAATTAGTAGCAGCTCAAAGCTAAAGCTAATGTAGCTAAGCTTCGGTTGCGGAGATTCTAACGCTTAAGATTTGCTGTCAGTTGAATGAAACAACTAAAAGTTACAGCTGCAGAAAATTAGCTGTCAGGAGTAACTAAAAGTTAAGAGCTTTAGCTGACTACTAATAGCTAGCAGCTAATATCTGTAAGAAAGCAAAATAGATAACGGCTTTATCTATCAGTTAAAAAATTAGCTTTTGAGCTGAAAATTGCTACTTGGGCGTTTCCAAGAGCGCTGAATTTGAATCTGAGGTCAAAATTTTAAATGCCAACTAATGAACGTCACCCAATTCAGCCAGCAACTGATAGACACATAAATCACTTATCTGGATAGTAAAAAAAAATTTTTTTCAGGGGGTTTAAGAAACTTTGTTTTCGTATTTCGAGGCTGTTGGAAAATTAAAATCGTCCATCACTGATAAGTAAATCCGCGTGGGCCGGGGAACCTAAAAATTGGGCTCAAAACAATGAGCAGGATTTCCCCAGCTCATTTGACGGGATCGAATCCTATCAATTCCCACAAGTCGGCGCAATAACACGTTGAAATCCGCCACCGAGTGACACGCTGAGATACGATAAATTTCATTTGTTGTGCGTAACTCTGGGAAGGCGAGCTAATCTCACGTAGATCGTTCTGTGCCCATATGAAACCCTTTATGCCCTGGGATCGACTTTTTTCAACCGACCCCACGCAGAATGATGTTGGCGTGAGCCGTGAGCGTTTTTTCTATTCGATTCCTCTTATGGAGGAAGCTCATTGTTGATTATTGTTGCTCTGGGTCATAAACTAGGGGGTCGGTGAAGGCTCTAGTTGAATGAGACAAATCGATAGATATCTACATCTTGTATGATTCACACGTAAAAAAGTAATTCTAATCATTTTCGTCTTAATCAATTGAAGAGGCAGGCAATCAATATTTTAGAGACCTTGTTTACTCATAAATAGTACTGACTAGTAATATTTCTTCTTAAGTGAAGTTTGCAAAATGAGAAATTTATGTTAGTTTGACTGAAGGATTAACTCGCTTGTATACATTATACTGGTACTGCCTATGTTAACTGCTTGAATGTTTTTGAAATTGTTTATGAAGTTCATTGTGTGTTTTATTTTATCGTTGTTTCCAATATTTATAAGGTAAAGAGAATTAGCTGAATTAATAATGAATTTTATATTAATTTGTAATTTATGAAATATTTGAGATTTCTACTTACGCTGTAATACTGAATGGAGTATGTATGTACTGTATAAATCTAATACTGAATGAACTAACGATGATTCTAATACGTCAATACTCGTGAATAAATAAATTTCCACGCACAAGACAAGTTTCACAGCCCAGCGAGACTACAATATGAGAATAATCGATTGTGAAAATGCCAATTTTAAGTATTTTTTCAAAAACTGCCAATATATGTGCAAATATATGCACGATAAATTTAAATGTAGAGCGACAAAATGATTTGAATATGGCATATTTGGACTTGTTACAGCTTGGACATACTGCAAAAAATATGCAAATATGCGAAATGCCGAGCCCTAGTGACAACAATAATACTGAATAGTGCACCGATTTTAATAGGAGCTGTCTTGAAACTGTTGGTAAGGCAGTTTTGTTGTCTCGTTCCTTTTTCTTGTTTACTATCGCACCAACTTATTTCTTCTTTGTTTTTCTGTTTGTTAAGTTTCAAGTTCATATGAATTAAAACTCAATTATTTTTCATGTGATGTTTTCATCTATTAGCATGAATATGCTTTAGCCGTGACCTAACTACCGAAAAATGTCCCACGAGAGTGCAACGAAAGTAGCGCCAATAATTGTGATGATTTCCGCTTACAACCGAGTCGTTGCTAGGGATATGATACTTCGTCGTTTTTCATCCCACAAAATTCGTTGACCATTCGTTCGAAAGCTCTCGATTCATCCATCCATACTATATTAACTACTGCGAAGTGCGTGGCCAACAAGCTGAGTTATGAGCATGGTTATATGAATAATTGTTTACACACAGGTGATCATTCTCAATTATTGATATTGTGAACATGATTGCAACCGCTTGTTAATTTCTGATGATTTCATTGAGCTGGTGTTTCGATTAGGTATGTGATTCATAGCAGGTGATCCGAATATTGCGAGAACGGTTAGATTTGTGAAGCGGTGGTTAAATTACTTTAATAGGTAATTTCTATACTTTACACTATAGGAAGCTGTAATTTCGTATGTAGCCTCTTTAGCCTCTTTCTATAATAAAGTGAATGTTTACTCGCGAGTTTCTATTAGGAGATCATCATCTCACAAGAGCTCAATCGTCGTGATCATTTCTATAATAAAGTGAATGTTTACTCGCGAGTTTCTATTAGGAGATCATCATCTCACAAGAGCTCAATGGTCGTGATCATTTATATAATAAAGTGAGAGCGAGGAGCTAAAACATGATTCCATGTTTTAGGATTGATGGCAGAATGATAAACAGAGTTCAGAGGCCGATGGGGGGGGCGGGTTCAGAGAATCGACGAGGAGTGAGTCGTGTACGGCTAAAGCATATTCATGTTTTCTATTTTTCTTTAAGTAAGTAATGAATATACTAATTAAACATTTGGGGTTTTAAAAATAACGTATGGGACTTTTGGGATAAAATTGCAGTAACCAAATAACTTAATTTAATGTCCAAATTTAAATTAATATAAATCAAAATCAATAAATAATTAAACTATACAAATAAAATCGCGTTCGCGACTGGAGTAGTGAACAACGATTAAACGATTACTAACCCATTGTATGGTACACCAATAACGATGTACTAACGATGATTCTAATTCGTCAATACTGGTGAATAAATAATTTTCACGCACAAGACAAGTTCCATAGTCCAGTGGGACTACAATATGAGACTAATCGGTGGTGAGGGAGCCAACTGCTTCGTCTGCCGCTGAGCTTCGTTACACGACTTCGTCTGCCGCGCGGCTTCCGGTCCCGCCACCTGCCGCACGCGATTTTTCCCTGCCGACGCGTCGACAATCGTCTTCGCACTTCACCTCCTCCTCTCCAGCCACGACATCACACCCAAAAGCGCAATTAGCGAGAGTTCTTCCTCTTTTTAGGGAAAAAGGCCCAAAAATGTTACCAGCCATGCATGCATGACTTTTGAACAACTTTCGGTAACTTCCAACGATTTTGTATCGCATTATCACATCTTGATCTTTTCGACTATTTTAAATTTCGTCAGCTTTCCCTAATTTTGGTTTATTATTTCCAATAATGAGCCTATGTGATCGTATAGCAAAAAATTTGTATAACCCCCCCCTCAAACTTTGTCACTTTACGTTTCAAGGTGCGTAGAATCCAAATTTGAAATGTCCGTCCGCCGTCCGCCGTTCGCCGTCCGCCGTCCGGGCATAAAAGGCCTAAGAATTGACTTAAAAAACCCCGTTCTTTCGCACATAGACTCCATTTGGGGTCTAGTTGGTCCTAACGTTTAACCATCCCGATCGCTTTACTCGCATAGATGCTATGGGCCAAAAACGGGCGAAATAGTATCTTTTTCTACGCGCGCACGCCTGGCACGCTTGGCAGGCGGTCACGGTGGGCGGTGAGGGGGGGTGATCGGGGGGGTGGAGTGAGAGGAGGCGCCGGCGCCGCGGCACCTTGTGGTGGGTACAGCGCCAGCGTTCCTTCGAGGCATGAATATGTTTTTTTCAAGGTCATATTTGTGTGTTAATACCAAAGCTTTTCCTACGCATATTTAATAACATATCCTCTCGACTTTTCGTACGTACTTAGATAATGATATTATTAAGGCAATAACTATTTGAATAGATAGGAGCTCAAATCGAGAAATATAAACATGCGTATATAATTATAGAAGTATAGGTTGTGGCAACTCGAAATAGGACACGCCGAGGAGTCTGGACGGGCCTTATGACGTACGCAAGCCAACTAAAACTACGATCATACTCAATTGAAAAAATAATAAACCTTTGTGAAATAATTTGCAGCGTTTTTAAAATCATGCATGATTTATCCTCCGTCTACCTACGAGAGCTTTTAGCATGGTACATGCTTTATTTAGCCTTAGACCAGTGGTGTAGCTAAGCCATTTCTTATGGAGGGGCAACAGTCGAGAATTTCATTTTATTTTATAGTTTGCTATTAATTTCTAGCGCTTGTTGCTGAGTATTTATGAAGACTCTTAATAAACTGCCAAACGTTCATATAAGTAGGTAGGTGCTCAATGGCTTTTTGCAATGATCTGAAATCACGGACGCTTTCATATTCATAAACCTACCTATAGATTATTAAAGCATAATACTACTTAGAAAAATAATTTATATGCCATAAAATTGGTTTTTAACAATTTCTTTGTACTCAAATTGCTCATAAGAAGTATAATAAATATGCAGAAATTTCGTAGTCATCTCTTCTCTATGCAAGATTATTCCCACCAATGGTTTCTTTTCGCAAAATTTCACGAAACGAATAATTTCATACTTCGAATTCATACTTTTAAAACATAATTGTTTCCCCATCAGAAAAGAAAATTGGATCAGCTAACTGGAATGCTAGTTCATATTAGAACGACTAGTGCATTAACTTAGGTCAGCAGTTCGATTCTAATTACCCCTCTGGATGCTGAGTTTGGCAACAGAATGACACAAAGCAAAATCATTGAACATTTTTCTTTGACTTGGAACTTCTGATTTCGAGAGCCTCATCTGCGATGGATAAATAATATACCTTTACTGATAAGGGGAATATGATCAACAGTAACTATTAAGTTCGCTATAGAGACATAATCATCGATTATTGACAATTCATTATTTATAATATAAGTGAGGATTTCACGCAAGATCGAAGCTAACGCAAGACCGGAGTGGAAATTACGCAAGACCGGCGTCTCTTGGTTAAATATTATCAATTAATCGAACGAGCTATTTGTGGTAGAAAGGTGACCTGTGAATTAATGCTAGTCAATCCATCAGCTTAGGGGAAGTAGGTCAACCGCGATAGAGTATTAGCAACTATGTTTTTCCCTCAGCAGGAAACGTTCGACTCGTTCTCACGGTCTTTTTCAGAACACATTACGTATCTGTATTTCAAGTAGACTCGCTCCTTCATTTATATAAATCGGAAGGTACATTGGCGTTGGAGCGGAAAAGTGAAAAAAAAAAAAACACAGCTTTCAATTACCTAATCTGTAAGTGAAATGTTCAATTTTAAATTCACAGCTTCCAATATAGCCCAGGAGCCAGGTGTCCGAAAATAGGTAGTAATTTGCGGAGAAGGTTTGAGATTACATTTTGAAAATTTAGCCCGTTCTGAGTGAGAAAATCTTGGTCTACCATCTCAAAATCGGTGGAATACAAAATGGCGGCCTCATAAAGATGGCTTAATTTGCCCGTTTTAAAGTTTTTCTCTAATAATTCCTAAACCGTACATCCTATAGACATTTTTATACGTAGCAAAGTTGTAGAACATGAAAGAACAAAACGATTCGATCCCAAAACTCTGAATTATCTCTGAAAATAAGCGAATGACAAACAATTGAAAATCGGGCTAATTTTGGCCCAGCAGTCCACTCCTCCCTCTTCTTGACTTTTGCCCTTCAAAATCACCCAGTGGCCTTAATATTGGTCTGATTCAGTCTGTTAAAGTTCATTCTACTCAGGATTAAATACTTTCCAAAGTTTGTGTCGAGCATATTTCAGTTGAGACCATTCCCCGTTGACTTACAGCCGAATTTTTCAGTTGTACGTCATTTTACATTAAAGTTTGCAAAAACGACCTTTTACTTTGTACTTTAATGAGAAACGGTCTGAGCAAAAACTTGCTGATTGAACTTGAACATTGGAAAGTATTGGATTCTACTACGCCCTTGAAAATCTAAGTATACAAATTTCGAGCTAAAAAACCAAAAATGGATAGGCCGAAAGCCGAAAGGTTGACAGTTAAAGAGGTTTGCGGGCTGAGACCCCCCCCCCCCCCCCTGACCCCGACTGACATTTTATTTCAACTTAAATAATGGAAAAACCTACCTTAATCACGAACATTGGCTCTATTATTGCTGAATATTTGGCTATAGGGAGTAGCTTAACAGTGAACATAATATTGTAATGGTACAGTGGCTCGAGTTTTAACGCCCTCAGTCGTAAATTCTATTCAATCAACCGATGCAGTGAGATTACAATTACATCGGAAACATCACCTCGACAAAAAATAACTCAAGTAATAATTTCCCGGTTCCGGTGTAGAGGGAAGGAAAATCATTCGGTCAAGTTAGTCTAAATCGTAAATTTAAGCGTTGCTTGTGACGATTTCCAGCCGATCTGATTGGACCCGTTTTGGCTCATCTGACTTCCCTTTCTATCGCACCTCTTTAAAATGCCCTTAATGTAACCATTCAAATTAAATAAATGGGAAATACCATGAAGTTATTCAGGTAGGTACTCGTTAAAAGTTATGGCGCTTCCTGTCTCAAACAAGAGAGTGCGTCAACTCTCTTGAGGTAAGCAATAGTTAACCTATAACTCCCTAAGGGCCGGTTTATCAATTATCTACATCAACTGCAGGATAGCTACACTAAGTATAGCGCTATACTCCATATAAAGAATGTGAGTCGTTTATCAATGCCGAATCACCTAGCGGATAAAATTATCCCTCAGATATATTCTGTCTGGCAGATAGCGCCGTTAGCGGGCCTGACGTCCACAACACAACAGTGTCCACCATGCTATCAAGCTCGGCAAATTAGCAACCACCACCTTTTTGCTATGTGCTCCATTTCTAGAGAGAGAAATATGTACATATACAAATTGCGATATTGCAACCTGAATCATTATGAATGAATTATTGTGATCAGTAAGTTGTGGACTTAATTTCATCTTCGATCTGTGTTAGAATGTAAAGAGCGGTGTCTTTATCCAACCGAAACCTCAATAAAAATACGCACTCGTCCCATATTAGTAGGTGATCTACACAGGGTCTTACTTGGTATATACGGTGTTCTTTCGGATTCAACGAATTATGCTGCGATAGAATTTTCGCTGTTGCTGTTATTTAAAGACAAATCCCCAAATATCCATTCCATTGCAAGGTACACAAATATAGACAATCAAACGAGATTCAAATAAGATTTTTGTAAATAAATAAACTTGTTTGAGGTTAGAAACCTCTAGATAAATCATTAACTTCCAGTTATAATTGTTATCTAGCCATCCAGGGACCAGATAAATTAAAACGCCAGATAGGTTCAACACCCCCTATCTTAATGAAATTCATGTAAGTTTTTCAGTACGTCAAAGTTTAAGACGCGTGAAACACAAGGAGCCGTTCGCTAGATAGCACATTTTTAGGAAAATTAACATGTATATAACTGAAATAATTACAACAAAAAATGACCATACATTGGTCATGAAAACAGCCCATAAGGCCTTGGTAAATAAAAAATCCTAACGCTGTAATGGTTAACATTCTAATACCAGGGGTAGTAAATTTCATTCAACGAACCGTTTAAGTGAGATTAGAATTACATTGAAAACATCAGCTCGACAAACAACAGCAATAATTTTCCGATTCCGGTGTGTAGAAGGAAGGGGGGAGGGGGGGTGTAAATCAGTTTGACGGTTCGAAAAAGTTATGTTCCATATCGGCCGGTTACAAACGGACGGATCTCGCTGGTAACAAAGGGCGTTCATTGTGCGAACTAAAACGCGACCGCGTCCAGAGCGCATCATAATCCCGAGGGAGGTTTGGAGACCCCTTGCCGACGATTTAGAGGTTTGGAGTCGGAAACGACGAGTGCCGAAATCTGGCGGGCGTCCAGATCGACCAATTAACCAAGTTGCGGGATGCGACTCGTCTTAACGCTGCCCGTATCCCGACCGTAGCACATAATTCCTCGGAACGTTATTCATCTATCCCTGAGAACTCTCCCTGGGTGGTGCATCAGACACTTTTAGCGAATTTTCATTTTAAAATTAATAAATATGAGCTATTGCAGTGGGTCAAAAAATATGTTGTCCTTGAAAATAGAGAGCTCCTAGAGATCCGTCGGTCTCAATACAGCGTGCGGTAACGAAAAACTTTACCGCACCTTAAAGTCACGTCAAGTCCTTAACGGATCTAGTTGTAACGCTAAATCCATGGAAGGAAGAAATTATCCCTAGGAGGTTATTAGAGTCCATGGAAGAAGGTTATTTTAGACAATTACGTTTTTTCCGGATTGCGATCCGTTACCGCATATGTACGGAAGGATGCGTCACCGTAACTCATTGCGTCAAAGATACGGCGCCGGATGGTCAATACCGCACGACTTATTGTGTTTTACGGATCTACTAGGATCTCTCTAATATCTAAGCCTTGATTTACCCACCACGAGCACCAAAAGTGTTACGAAATAGATTCTTGGTCAAAGTACCGATTTCTCTTTAAAATTGACATTATCCGTTTACTGCGTCGTCATTCTAGTCACTTCGTGGAATATTAATAGCTGCCTCGTCCTCCAACCCTAATAAACACTTCTGGTCCCTCATAGACTTAGTAAAACCTCAATATTTAGATCCGAGTTCATACGCTGACCCCATCACAGCACCCACGAATTGGGCTTGGGCCACCATACTTGCACAGCATACTGTAGAGTGGCTACACAGGAGCATACTAAGAGGGTAAAAGTGCATCCCCAAAGAGTTCAAATCTGCGATAGGTGAGTGAAGGGCACTCGAAGATTATGTGGGATACTGTTTCGTATGTCTCCTCACATAGTCTGCACAGGGTTGAGTTTTGTGTGACATCTATGCGGTGTAGGTGGAAACGTAAGGGTGCAAAGCCGGTTATAATGCCGACTACTAAGTTCCCTACGGTTTTTCCTCAGTAAGTTTGGCGTTGAGTTCAGCCACCATGAGCTTGCTGTGGACATGTCCCTCAATATTGGACCATCTTCTTGTGGTCTTTTGGTCAACCCACATGTTGAGGATCCTTCTGAAGGTAGAGTGTGGTTATGAATTGATGGCAATCTTTAAACAGGAGTTTGATGTCTTGTGAGTTTGTGAAGTTCATACTTATCTGTGCAATACAGTTTATTTTGGGTTTGGGTTGAGTTTCGTGTGACCCCTATACGGTGTAGGTGGAAACGTAGGGGTGCAAAGCCAGTTATAAGACCCGACTATTGTTTTCATGACTGGTGCGTATTAGGCAGTACAAGGTTTGGACTTTTAAGATACAGATCAGTCAAACACTTTCGAACCTTTCATCAATTTAACCTTACAGGAAAATGGAGTAATTTATTAAAATTGTCAACCCGTAAAGTTTTACCAGTGTTCTCCGTTGAAAGAATGAATTACTGTTCAAAATTACAGTCACGACCTCGACCGATTATGAAAATCACAATAATCCTCGAAATCGGCGGGTCGGAGGTTCTACGGGGCTTGCGTGTTTCGCCTTCACAAACGGAGCAGCGATAAACGCGAAAAGTTCCAAGAATCAACGCTTGTTCACGTCCCGTCAGAATCCGTATTATTCCTCAAGCGACTCGGGAATTCCGGAGGAAATTATCCCGAGTCCACAAATAATTAACGGTGGGAAATAGAAGGTAGTAGAACGCGCAGTTATTTAAAGTCGTTGTTTGGAATATGTTTTTTACAGCAGACTTTAACACGAGCGTACAGAAGGTGTTACTACACAACTATAGCTTTACATGCTCGCCCTAATGTAGATCATCGCATAATACTACAATTTTATGTTTGAAACGCATTTTTTCAGTAGTTCCAGCAATAATCACCTAAACGATTATCTTATAATTATGTTCAATAACACAATATGTAATGTCAACGGCAGGTTCGTAACTGGATTTATGTGTCCCAGAAGCAACCCTCCATCCCTAATAAATTCTGTTCGGCCTAAAGACCAAAAATCGTTTGGATCGTTGTTGGATTCGTGACGTAAAACTCTTTTCAGCAATCGATAATTTGCTACCGTTTGTTGAATTAATTACAGAGTTGTTATTAGGTTTCGAATTTTTGCAGTTTTGGAATGCCTCAGGAGGTTTCGAGGATCTAAATACAGTGAAACTTGGATAATTCGAACCTCAAGGGACCAGTCAAAAACTTCGAATTAACCAAAAATTCGAATTAAAGAAGTTTTTAATAAATTATATTTTAACAAACTACACTACGAAGTAAAGTACATACAGTAACATTAAATACTGTATTGACCAACAGAATATTGAACAATAAATATAAAGACATCTGGAATGGTACTGTAATTAACTGCAACCATAAAAAGTAATCTATTGTTTTTCAAAAAAGGATGATATTTTGGCCTGTTTCCTTGAATTAAGTCTTTCGGCCACTATGAAAGATTCCAACGCATTAAATGAGTTGAAGTATCACTTACATTAATTCGGCTTTCAAAAAAACGTCTAAGTTCTTGTACGTGATTCATGGCGTCTGCTGCACTCGGCACCGGTACTTCGGTTTTGGGACGGTCGGTGGGCGGGAGGGGAAGGGGAGTTATCAGACTGTACGATGGCACTGACTTGCATGCATTTGGTCTAACGCAAACCTTTTGCCGAATATCGTTACTAAAACGTATTTCCCGATAAATTTACAATTATTTTGAGTCGCAGCTTAAAATTTATACCTTAATTAGCATGCCGAAAATTCAAATTATCCAAAATAAAATTCGAATTATCCACGATTTTTTAGCATTGTTTAAATACAAAATGCTAGGGACCCAAAGAAATATTTGAATTAAAGAAGATTTCGAATTAAAGAAGTTCGAATTATCCAGGTTCCACTGTATAGCTCATCTTCTGGTCACGAACTTGCTGATCACTGTGGATAAAACCGCATCAAAATCTGTCTATACCAGTCATACACACTCAGACAAACATTCATTTTTATATGTATACAGATTGAATCAAACCGAAATTGCGGTGTTGTTATAGTTTTGCAATTACTAATATAAAACCTAAGAAACCCTGATTTGCTGGAGGGATCGTTCCATACCAGTCGGTTGCTATTATGGACCATAAAATGTTGGTTTAACGTGCGGTACATACATAAATTCTTCGTTCTGGTGCTTCTGCAAAACGTGATCTGCTACTGCAGCGGGTACGGATCAGCTCGAACAAGCTACATATCCTGGATGTGTCCCATCATTATCGAAACAGAAGGACGCATTTCTTTCGACGCAACGTGCGCGGAACGAGGGATATTTGGGAGGTCGCCGGTCGCATGGTCCGTGCAAAACGGCCCGTTCTTGTCACCCATTCACGAACATAACCGAGGATTTACGATGTCTATCGATGCTTTTCAATGAACACTCCACCAGCTCCTTTCCTTTCTCACTGTCATAATTCCCCAAGCTCTTTTTGCGTAATGCCCCCATATTACAAAGAGGCCGTAAACTTTATGCTCTGGAAGACAGGTTCTAACCTCCAGGTCTCCAAAAGGGGTCTCTGTGAAGTCCCCAAAGATTTGCGACCCGGGATTCGAGTATATATTAAAATGAAAATCTCCTCTCGTCCCTTCCATACTCTCTCAAGTGTTATTAAACTGCGGTAGTAAAAATCTAATTATTCATCCACCAAAGGAGACGAGGGACTCGCCATCCCTATACACACAATATACAGTAAAACTGACAACATATATACTGTAATTTATACCTCAATAAACGCCGTTACAGGTATATGATTTACGACACTGTCGTGAGATAGAGGCAGTTAAACTGCGCCTCCTCGCAATTTCGTTTTTTAATCGATCTGTCACCATTTCTCAAATCCTCCTCATTGACATTTCCCGGAAGTGAACTCAACTTCGTACGAAGTAACGAATAATGAATTCAACACTTTATGCAGGTGAATACAATTTAGTGAGCACAGAATAAATAAGAATAAACTAAAAGAATTACATCGTAGAAAAAAGAAATTATAGTCCAACAGGTCATGAAAGATGTCCATATTCTGTGGATAGTTGTCTCGTAGAGTCAAGCATAAATGGACTCGTAATAATAAAAAAATTACAACCTTTATTCGGCAAACTTTCCTATATGCTATTCGGGTTGTCCAATGGATAAAATTGTTATGTATCCTCTCAAATTCATCACAACAACCATTTCTTGTCAAATTCGATAGATATATAATGGGAAATTGTCGTGGTTATTTTTTATTTGGTCAATGAAAAGATAAGAGCGAGAACTTTCCAAAAAGGTGCTATATGATGGGTATCGACCAGTAATACGACACTTGAAATTCATTTGCACGATGACGTCATGGCCCCCGACCGCCTGGGGAGGAACACTTAGCTTCCTTGCACTATTACGTCACGCGTGATATTTCTACCCATTTATTGGCCAAACTCAACTTTTGAGCAAGAAATTGGTTCTCTAGGGGGTTTTCAAGTTCCGCTGAATCCGAATCTGAGGTCAAAGATGTAAAATTCCTACACATGAAAGTTCCCCATTATGGACCGATACTGACATCGTGCAATCAATAAACCAATAATTTTTGAGTCACACTAAAATATTTTGAAGGTGTAGGGACATTGTTTATTGAAGAAAGTTGCCCTTATTTTGAACGATGCACGGGAACGACTGAAGATCGAAATAGCTAAATTTAGATCAATAAATTATAAAGAACAACCTCTAGTATTGGTTTGAATAGTAGAAGAGTTTATGAAACTCGGCTCAGAAACCATAAATCAATAACCGGGGAGTATTTGCAATCTCAGTTTTACCTTCGGTCAGTAACAAAGGGTGAAATTTAAGGATTGAAATATTGAAAAGTCGAGATTTCAAATAATTTCGAAATAAAAGGTTTTTTTCCTTTGATTCGGATAGAATTCGGTCAATAAGTCAAACGAGGCCTCTCGGAGCATTGTACAACCAACCGTTCGGGCTCCAGAAGAGTTTAAATGTTGGAAGGGAAAAAACGTCAACACGAATGCGAATTGCAATGCGACTCTGACATGCATAAGTAGAGTGAAATCACGCAAAGTAATGGTTTTCTAGTAAGCCAAAACTGCCTGTACACCATAGTTATGCCTATCTTGATCTGTGACTATCTTATTGGTAGTATTTTCGACTACGTTGCCCTTATACACCTCTTATAACTTCAATTTTCGTCTCTGCTCAGTATAACTCGAATAACGTTTTCTCAGTATACTCCAAAGATTTTCTCATCTTTCTCAGTATACTCAAAGATGTTGTTAAAGTAGATAGCTACCTACTAAAGCTCTATGACGAGGATATGAAATTAGCGTCCGAATACAGTTTTCTAAGTCCTGAAGATGGAATATAAATATTTCGAAACGTCGGCCTAGAATATAGACTTTTCATTGACCAACCCTCGAGAAACCCGAAACATTTTACATTGATCACAAAGATACCGTTTTATGGTAGGTATAGGTGTGGTTAAAATGTCAATATCGGGATCGGCCTGGAGAAGAAAATTCGCATTGCGTAATAGTCTGGAGAGTGGTCGATGATACAAGTAATTTGTGGGCGAAAAGTCGATCGAGAAAATTTTGGTGAAGTTATTTTATTCAAATAACTGTTTAAAACTGACGTCTCGCTTTATTCTACTTTGTACGAGTGCTTTTATGGCAAATGAAGTAAATTATTATTATCATTTAATAATGATTAACAGGACGTTTCCATTTGATTTCGTCACGTCACGTCACGGTGGGGTTTTCTATTGATTTTCACGTACAACCGTTGCGTTACTAGGGAAGTGTAACTCCCTTAGTTTTCATAGCAGCTAAATCGTTAGCCACTTTTTGGAATGCTCTCATTTTATCACAGCATCTCATAATCCCTAAGCCTCTGTAGTGCCAAGGAAAGCTGATTCATTACGCTCAGTTATAAACTAATATTGCTAAGCAACCATAATGAACTAATAATGTGTAAAATTAATCATTATTAAATTATTTGACTGTAGAACCGTAGGTCTACCGTCCGTTTTATTATATAAATAAGAATAAATAAACATTTGTGTGATAATTTGTAGTGGTTTAGAAATCAATACCTTTTAGAGACCACATACAAGAGATTGGGATAAGGAAAATTGAGTTCCTGAAGAGGGGTAAACTCAGTTAGCTCTGAGAGGTCATTGACATCGCACATTGATGTGGTGGTGGGGAGGGGTATTTAGCCATCGATGGTCATTCACAAAAGGTATGAGTGTATGAGTGCTTTAATGGTAAAAGAGTAAATTATTATTTTTATTATTATTATTATTTCAATCAGAATTAATGAACATTTGTGTGGTAATTTGAAGTGGTTTAGAAATTAATACGTTTTAGAGACCACATACAAGAGATTGGGATAAGGAAAGTTGAGTTCTTCACGAGGGATATGTCCCTCAGTTAGCTCTCAGAGGTCATTGACATCGCACATTGATGTGGTGGTGGGGAGGGAGGGGTATTTAGCCATCGATGGTCATTCACAAAAGGAACCGGGGAAAGCCCAATCCCCTAGAAAACTCACGCGCAAAGTTAAGCCGTGACATCTGGAAACCTCCGTGCTTCAAGGAGCCCTAATGTTGCTACCTGTAGCTCCTCTGAGGTGTTAAAGCTCCTCTACAGGTATACGAAGATGTTTCTTTTACTCCTATATGGTGGAGTAAGGGGGGTTTCGGGGTTTTCCCCAACTTTCAAAAATTCATTGAAGGCATGTGGACGAGGAGTTGGCCACTTGTGAAAAGGATAATCGAGTACAGTCCCAAACAATAGCGAGGATTTCCTGGTGTCGAGCATCCTGCACAACACTCCTTTATCTCTACCATCTGAGATTTTTCGAAGGAACCCCCTTTCTACAGGTCAAAGACACGTACGAAACCAAGTTTGGAACCTCTCGAACTAGGAATACAATATACGTTAACAATTTCAACAACCCGTCTTTCGTAAGGATTGCAATATCTAGAGCAATAGAAAGAGAATGAGAAATACCAAAATATCAAGCACACACGTCAAAGCAGGTGAAATTCTAAGAACACAGAAACCATCCGCACTAACCTACGATAAGTAGTTTCCTATTTTTGATTGTTCGAAGTTTATACAAAAAACTACGCCGTCGCCCCCCTCTCCGCATGGATGGGACCCCCCCTTCCTACTGTGACGTCAAAATGGTCGTAATCTGGTAAAAATGGCTAAAAATTGATACTTTTTTTGGCCATGAAAATGATCGTTGACAATTTCTTTGCACTCAAATTGCTCATATTTCATAACAATACAATGTAATATAATAGTGCAGGGTGTCCCCCCCACTGCTAAAATAATGGGTAAAAATTATCATATATATATATATATATATATATATTTTTTTTCAATTTAATTTTTTTTAGTAAGGATCTCAATAATGACAAAATTGGGCTTTGCGTAAGTGTGCAAACGTGCGCAATCGACATCAGCTTCGTTATTTTAAATGACCCATTTGTTATTGCAGTTTTGAATTCTCAGGAAAAAATGTGATTTCATTAAGAAATGACCCATCACTCGATTTTTTAAGTGCACGCGAAAGTTCGCAATTCCGCTCTAAAAGTGCAATAAATGTGAAATACAAACTGTTTGAGATATTCAATAGCCACATGTAATACATGATTTTGGTGTATTTTTTCGTCCTGAACCTCGTAATGATGTTAATTTATTGATATTTGAAACACCAACTCGGAAAACCACCGAATAATTGACCAGCATAGGACTTTTCTTACACATTTCGACAAAGCATAAAGCGTACTAAAATTTTTTCGTACCCCAGTTTTTCGGTATTTCGGTTCCGAAGTTGGAGTTGCAAATATCAATAAATGAACATCATCACGAGGTTCAGCACGAAAAAATACTCCAAAATCATGTATTACATGCGGCAATCGAATATGTTCAAAAACTCAGTATTTATTTTTTTATCATTTATTGCACTTTATAGCAGAATTGCGCAATTTCCGTGACAAGAACTTTTTTAATATGTCAATTCCTACGAATAATGAGATTTTAATTCAAAGTACAAACGCATCAAGGGTTCTATGTTATATTTTTCTGCACATGTTTCCACGCTAAGTAACGTGCTGACTATAAAAGTTACAGCTGGACCAGGGATGCTGGATGGAGACGCCACCGCGACTCGAGTTTGACCTGGGAGGGGAAGAAATGACCCGGCTATAACTTCTTCAGGAGTAACAAATCGGCAGAAGGTAGACAACCCTGTCGCCAGCCCCTCGTTGAAACAAGACACTCCCAATGTTATCTTAGCTAAAAAGTCGGTGCGAGCGGGCGTTCGGGGTACCAACACGTCACCTGCTTGGGACGTCTCAAGAGCCGAACGCCAGTTCGAAAAAAAAAGACATAAAACGGAACGAAGAGGAGAGGCAAAACCAACATCTTGATGTCTTAATTTTTCAAACCCTCGCATGAATCATTGGTTTTATCGAACAGACTGCTGTTCTCTTGAGCATGGTGTATTTTTGACGCAGTAGTCTAAATTAATTCTGGATATGAGGCTTTTTAGCGAATTTCCAAACGAAAGGACGAGTTCGTTGGCCAGCATTTTTTGAGCACATTAAATAGGTCAAATTTGGAGAAAAAAATCACAAAAATAGCAAACAACGGCTTAAATTGTTAAATGTATATTTTTTAGCAGAATATTGCTCAAATATAGTTTATTAACTACACTGTTGTGAAAAATTAAAGGATCACCGTTGAGATCGAGAGTGTATTCAAATAATTTTGCCTATTTATTGTCGTTTTTATTTCTCAGATTTTGCTGTTTTAAACCGAATAAATTATTGTGTTTCAGTTCATCTATTTTCAGCGTATTCCAGTTTATTTATAAAATTACTGTAGTTATCAAACACCCTGTATATTTCATTTTGAAATGCATGACTGATGTACCAATTGAGTTAGTAGTTAGTTACCTTCCTAGATATCTGATCCGAGCTTCTTGGAAGGGGATTGATGTTTGTTAGCAGAGGGAATTAAAAAAGATAAACAGAGGAAAGCGTGGCCTGGGAAGGGAACTGATTCGTATTTGAACTGCATTGCCGACCAAGGGAGGGAAATCATAAAAATCATGTTCAAGATCTTAAGGTGGAAGTCGGATCTCGTACCCTTAGGATAGCACGATGAATGAACCCTGTTAGGTGCGGTACGGATGTTGGAGAAATCAGGTGTAGACATCAAACATAATGTATAATCAAGTTTTCCGAATATTATGCACTATCACTAATTACACTACTGCAACTATTACTCTATCACTTATTGTTGCTAAAGAATGGTTCCTAAGAATGATAGGCAAAGTTATCATTTACGTACCTTTGGAGAAATCCGTCTTCACTAGCAAGTGTATTCCTAGTATCTTCTTGGTTGCTGAATAAGTCGCGTAGGCTATCACCATAGCATTCAGTGTTTTAAAAACATTGAAAATCAAGGGTCGCACTTGATTTTTGTGAAAGTTGTTTTTTGTGTCTATTTTCGGACAATTTTCGGAAAATGTATCTAACATGTAATGTTCTTCACCATTTTCAATCAAGGGTAATCTATACCTTCATTTAAAATGTGGGAAATATTATTTGAGGCAAACTTTACTGTTAGTGCGGGACAGACTTGTGTCCCGTTTTTCGTCGTTAGGAACCAGTGTGCGTCGGCCTGATGATGATGTTTGCATCGAAAGCGCTCGCCCCCGGTACTCGACTTGCTAGTGGCGACGGATTTCTCCGAAAGGTACGTAAATGATAATTTTACTATTACTAAAATAGGAAATAACCCTTTAGATTTATTACCATGATAGACAAAGTTTTAGCCCTTGTTAGCGATGAGTTGGTACATATGAGAAACTGGTATGGCCGGAACGGTAAAACTTGCTTGGAAGAATTTCTCTTTTATCGAAATTGGTGAGGATGGAATGACAGGTTGCGGGAGATTAAGGAGAGGAAGCCCCGAAGAGATTAGTCAGGCCCGATGAGAAGAAGTCAGAGCGGGAAACCGGCATTTAATACGGATAGACCAAATAGAGAGTCTGTTGATAAGTTGAGGGGGATCGATGCCGAGTGGAAGGGAACTGAATGGAATCAGTGCCTAGTCGAAGATGGGTAAAGGCGGAGTAAGAAGAAAAAAAAGAGATAGAAGGAAAAACAAGAGCAAGGACTCCGAGTTAAAGTTGACACGAAGGAGAGAGGAAAAAAGAAGTCGTTAGGCAGCTCATAAAATTAGCTCGTATACCTTCCGAGCTGAAGACGAGGCTTCACTACCGTAAGGTTACGACGTCAAATAAGGAGATCTATGAAAACAGTTTTTGCCGTCCGGGAGCAAAACTGAAACTGATTTAGTTTTTACTGCAGATCTTTATACTGGAAGCACTATGAAATATAGAAGGTACAGAGATTAAAGAGAGTTCATGAGTTCCTAGTAATGTAACACATTTTCGTGTACTCGCAGTTTCTCTGGATCCCTTCATGATATCTTCTGAATTTTAATTTTTTTACCCAGCTTTTCGTTGGCAGCACTTGGGGGTGGAGATGCATTTTCTTTGCGTTTCAGAGGGTGTAGAACACGTTTATAACATTAATTATTTTCAGATTTCTTTGTATATAGTCGGTCTTGAGAAAACTCGGCCCTTCGGACCTCGCAAGGCTCCGCCCGTTGGCCCCGCCAGGGGGGCTTCGCCCCCCTGGACCCCCTCGGGTGTTATTACTTTGAGCCTGACTGCTAAAATGTAAAAAACATGGAAACATGTTTTAGCTCCTCGCTCTCACTTTATTATAGAAATGATCACGACGATTGAGCTCTTGTGAGATGATGATCTCCTAATAGAAACTCGCGAGTAAACATTCACTTTATTATAGAAAGAGGCTAAAGAGGCTACATACGAAATTACAGCTTCCTATAGTGTAAAGTATAGAAATTACCTATTAAAATGATTTAACCACCGCTTCACAAATCAACCCGTTCTCGCAATATTCGGATCACCTGCTATGAATCACATAATCGAAACACCAGCTCAATGAAATCATCAGAAATTAACAAGCGGTTGCAATCATGTTCACAATATCAATAATTGAGAATGATCACCTGTGTGTAAACAATTATTCATATAACCATGCTCATAACTCAGCTTGTTGGCCACGCACTTCGCAGTAGTTAATATAGTATGGTGGGATAAATGGAGAGCTTTCGAACGAATGCTCAACGAATTTCGTGGGATGAAAAACGACGAAGTATCATAGCGACGACTCGGTTGTAAGCGGAAATCATCACAATTATTGGCGCTACTTTCATCTCATGATTCCATGTTAAAAATACTCATTATTTCATGCCAGCGTTTCGTTCTATTTGTAGAACTTCTTCAGGTTATATATATGTCTTTATATATAATTCCGAACGGTATTTGAAATCGTGAAGAACTTAGTGTTAGACTGCTCATTCGAATCAGCGTGGCCCCAAGTTTGTTGCAAAATTGTCGCCGTTCGTCTCTATACCCGCCTTGATCGTGTTCTAGGCGGTCCTTATCAACGAGAGTTGTTTATTAGGCTGTGGCCGTAACAACAGTTGCCATCAATTCACGGTCAGTAAGAAACGTAGTGTAGTTACTAACATCTAGGAGAGTTATTTCTGAGACTTTATAAATATATAATTCCGAACGGTCTTTATATTCCGAACGGCCCCAAGTTTGTTGCAAAAGTGTCGGTAAGTAAGAAACGTAGTGATGGGATCTTTTCTGATCAGCTGAGTGAGCTAAATTCTTTCCTGTTCACTGTAGGAAGTTGAAATTTGATAGGGAGACTCTCTGGGACATTAAGTGAAGTGATGGGGTCTTTTCTGATCAGCTGAGTGGCGAGGACCACCTCAACTGGTGGTATTTATTTTATTACATTACTTACATTTTGATCGTTATTTCCTCTTTTTTAATCATTTATCAACATCGCCTTAGCTTTGCACCAGGTCACATCAAGCCCCAAACAGGTAGGACTTTTATCGTTACTATAATGTGCTGGGTTCCTGTTAGGTACTACTGTTATACAGACTGGATTAGGGCTTTCCAAGCCCTAACAGGCCTCTAGTACATATATATTCGTGAGTTGAACACAAAATTTCGTGCTCACTATTCCTCCGAACCCGCTGGTCCGATTTGGACCAAATTTTGATATGATGTATTACCATTCAGAACTTGTGCCTCGCTGACTTTTGTGAAGATCAGCTGACCACGAGCTGTGATATCAATCATAATGATGACAAAATCTTGCTGAAATCTCTCCTACTCACCGTAGGACGACGAAATTTAATAGGGAGCCTCTCTGAGACAACAAGAGACGAGAAAAATTAGGAGCGCCATCCTGATCAGATCAGCTGAGTGAGCTAAAGCTCAATAAAGGCATTGAAAACCACTGATTGATAACCAACAGTTATTGAACCAGTGCTGCCAACGTGGGGGATTTATCCCTAAGTGGGGGATTTTTAAGGGCTCTCAGAGCCCTAGGATTATGAAGTGTGGGAGGGGATTTTAGGGGGATTTTTTAGCTTCACGGACTATCCTTGATTTCTATTATTCTTTTACTGCCTTACATATGAATCAAAGGTCAATTTCACGATAAATAGAAGTGAAAAAAAAAAAAAAAAACTCTACTAGAGCGTTGTTAGCACAATGACAAATGACACGAACGGACAGTGACAGGCACGAACGTCAGTTTGCCAAAACAAATCAGACGAGAGTTAGTGGAGAGTTAGAGAATTAAAAATGCATCTTTCTACATCATGTAGGTGTACTTGTATTTTTCCTATTTTACTTACTAGTCGTACTTGTTGGTTTTTATTTTTTGGTGATCCATGGTATGTTGATATTAACCTATTCAAATTTATTACTCGTGTGAAAGTTACCCATCAAGTTCTTCTTTTATTCACAACATGATTCACCATAAGTACCTGCCTACTGTTGTTAACGGAGTTTCCCCTGTTTTTGTAATAATCCGCTCTTTAATTTTTTTCACATTGTTTTCCTCGTTAACTGACCTTTTATTACCTACTTAATAATTCAATTTTTGATCAATATTGTGTCCAAAATCGATTTTAACGGCACCTTATATTTGGGGGATTTTCTGGCTCTTCCTGAGGGTTTTGGGGATTTATTCGTTATTTTGGGGGGATTTATTCGTGATTTTGGGGGGGGGGGGGGATGTTTTGCTGAAAGGGGTTGGCAGCACTGTATTGAACCTCACCTCCACAACCCCCTAATGGAAAGAAATGGATTCCACTTTATTGTGAAGAATCTTATACCCACCATCAACCTCTACTGATGACTCCTGGATTTTGTGTCACACCTTCACCCCTCAGGTCTGTATGTACGGACACGTTTCACAACGACAAATTATGAACGTTTTCTCCTTCGGGACAAAGCACGCACAGGGTTGTCAGAGGGGGTTCACCCAGCGCGTACTGAGTCCAAGAAAACTCCCCCGCCTGGCAGCGGTGGCGACAAGCCGTACATCTTCTTGCCCTCCCATGGAGGAAGAAATAATCTTCACAGATGATCAGCGTCACGTGAAGGGGAGCCTGGAAGTATCTTAAACGTGGGTGACATACCTCACCTCGTACCAACGGAGTTACCCTTGGAGGCGAGCAATTACTTCGCAATTCTATAGAGAAGCGCTTTCTCAACCACAACCTACGTCGCCCTTTTTCAGAGTATTATTCAATAACAAACCATTGCAATCACTCTAAAAATATACACTGATTCTTACAAAAAGGTATTCAGGATTATCGAAAATGATTTCAATACTGGATAGTCCTTCTGCGCAATTACCAGCCTACAGGGTGTCCCAGTAACTACGCTCCTCCCCCTTATTTTCTCTAATTGTGGACGAAAAAAAAAAAAAAAAAAAAATCGGACCAACGCTTTTCTTCATAATTGTTTGCTTAAAATTTAAAAATGACAAAATTGCGCGAACAACCCCCCCCCCCCCCATTTAAATAGCAGATTTGAATTCTACGTAAAATTTCATGAAGAAATGACCCATCACTCGGTTTTAGGATGCGCACAAAAGTGCGCATTTCTGCTCAAAGTGCATTAGCTGAGTTTTAGAAAAGGTACTAAATTTCTACGTGTAATAAATGATTTTGGAGTATTGTTTCGTGCTAACCCGCGTAATGATGTTCATTTTTAGATATATGCAATACCAACTTGGAAAAATACCGAAAAATTGACCAGAATTGCACTCTTCCATCACATTTTCACAAAGCACAGAGAACTAAAATGTATTTTTTTCGGTGTTTTCCCAGGTACTGTAGCAAATCGTCAAGGACAAAACTTTAAGCATTTATAGTGCTTTCAGTCGATTCCCTGTGGCAAAAACTATTGAAAACGATACCAAACTTGATTTTCTGTTAATTTGACGACGATCGTCGTCACGGACAAGTTCCTCTCGTCGAATCATCACCAAAAACTGTACAGCTGATTCCCCATGTCTAAAGAGTCTACCAACCCAATTTCAAGTCGATTACTCCAAAATTGCCGAGTACTTGCCGAGCCGGAGTACACGTATTTTACTGGAATAAAATAATATAAATCTTTATATAGAATCAGAATTCCTCGGTGTTTTTCAATTTCAATACTGTCGTGAACACATCAAGGTTTTTCTTGTCTACAGCTCACTATTATGTAAATATGGTTGTAAGTAAATATAGATCAAGCTATACACTTTCATTTTACATCTGCATACAGAGTTTAAAAATGGAACTTGCGTGACATAGACAATGCTCAATAATCGCTTAGCCTGAAGTTGTTATTTATTTATTAATACTTGCTAATTTAGTTATCGATTTGCCCAGAAATTTCATATAGGAAGTGAGCCACAAGATCCAAATGCTGATTAGGGAGAGTTATCTAACGAACTACTATCGTAGCCCTAGTAATCTCCGAAATCCCTCGTCCTTTCCATTTCTCAATCAACTCCGCTCTATCTAATCTCCTCCGCACCTTATTTGGGTTCCTCATCCCACCCATTCACACCTTTCGATTAACAATTTAAATAAAAGACGAAGAAAAATAAAATGCCGTCCACCAAATGAAGCGAATCAACAAATTGATTTACGGCCCGACCCCTCTCTGCTTACAAACTCTCCCATTCACTCTTTCGGAAAATGACGACCGTTTAATTTTTGAGGCTCTCAGCGACCCTTATCACATTCCTAATGGCTTGTCCAGGAGCACGAGTCGTTCCCTCTCCGTGAAATTGATTTCCGAGGCTCCTCTTCTCAAAGAAAGCTCATTTAAATATTATTTGAGTAAATCATCACTCAATTTACTTCTCCTCGCCGAGAGCTTGCCGCCGGCCAGATGGAGTTTCGCTTATTTACGGTCTTTTTCAGCGTGCCGGATTAGGTAAATAACAAAGCCAAAAATCTGTAGATGAAACTGGAAAAGTATCTTCATAAGCCAAGAGGTAACCAAAATTAATCAAGATATCGCAATTTCATCAACCGATGTCTTTAAATTATTTAATTGGTATTATTTTTTAAGATTATAGGTTGCTATTGTACAAATTAGAGTGTTTTAATTAGTTATTGACCTTTTAAAAGTACCCATCAAAGTGACTCCTACAGATTTTAGTTTTAATCAATTTTCGGAAAAATTAAGCTTTTTACTAGTAGAAATGTTTGACACTTTTCTCTGTTGAAATCCGGTTAGAGGCATTCTGAAACGAATCCTAGAGATTAGCGCTTTTTCATAGTATATATATTAATAAAAAGAAGGTGATGGACATTTTTAGAACGGAATTAAATTGCGTTCTTGAGTTGTATGAAGTTATAGGTGTAAGACGTTCAGGCACCATGCAACCTTCTAGAAGTAGACCAGTTCACATACATTTTGCTAATAATTGCTCTAAATCTAAAGTACGCCAGAACATTTACACGTTCAAGGGATCCCAATTTAATACATCCGAGTTCAAAAACAGACGAATACGGGAATTTAGGAAAGATTTCTTGCTCAAGTTGTTTCAAGCAAGAAAATACGGGAAGCATGCCGTCTTGATTGGAGATGAACTACTGGTTGATGGAAAAAACTTATTATTCACTATGCACGAAGAACGTTGAAGGATTCTACATCTACTAGGTCAGAAGTGAAGATTAATCTGAATACCCCTCCTCCGTCCCCTCATGCATAAATGCTGAGGCAAAGTTAAATTTCTTACAGTTCAATGATAGCTGGTTCAATTTTTCATAGGTACTGCATCTATTTTAGTGACATTGACTGAACGCTGAAAATTGGCCTTTTGCTTAGTAACAAGGCTGAAGAGATTCGTTGGCAAAGAAATCCTCAGGTTGGTTTGTGCCAAAACTCTAAAGCACATGAGCCAAATCAATGTATTTTTTCCCAAGAACGAATTTGTCAACTGACCCACACATGACGCTCCCAAGGCGTTCAAATTTCAACGAGTCACTTTGAAGTCGATATATTCACATGTTGTTACAGTTCATCACAGTGACTCATTTGGATGGTTTCACAATGAGTTTCTAACGTAAAACTAAAAATACGGTTTTCCAGAAAATTATTCTGAAACATATTGGCATTTGGCAAGTAATGCATACATTACAGGGACGTCCCTATGGACGGATTGTATATAATTTTGGAAAAAACAAAATATGACTTCTTGGAATTACCGTTCCCCTCCATTAGCCCCCCTCAACCGACAGTAAATCTCCATCACATCATACTTCCAGCATGACATTTGAAACTCCTGACATATTTTCCAAAACTAGACCAAATTTACAATTGAAAAAAAAAGTGATCACGAAAATCCGACACGAATAGTTAAAACTTCATGATGTTTACTATTACCCCCTCTATTCACCCGCTTCTATAATTGAAATGAAAACTCGTTATATACGATCCAAATTTAAACCAAATTAATAGTTGAATAAAGAAGAATCAAGAAAATCGGACGAGGATTGTTAAAACATCAAGATTTATCAGTGTTACCCTCTCCATTTACTCCCGCCCATGATGAAATTCGAAACTCCTGACATACGTCCCACAAATGAATTGAATTCGAAATTGAACAAAATGAGAATCACCAAAGTCGGGCGAGATTTGTAGCTTTGGGAGCTTTTGAAAAAATCTGTAATTATTCCCTCGACCCCTCACCAGCAGATACGAATACAATACAGCAAATACGAAAATCGCAAGGTTCGTTGCACAATCAGACTAAAATTGGAATCGAACCAAATAAGGATTTAAAAAATCGGTTAAGCATTGTTGCCTGGGTAGTGTCAACAAAATTTGTTGAAAAAAAAAAAACTTTTTTCCGACTTTACCCCCTCCATTTCCCCTCTTTCTTCACGGAATTCAAAATTTCCGGGATTTGCTGCACAACTAGACTCAAATTGGGATCAAACAAAGAAAGAATTTCTGAAATTGGTTGAGAATTCTGGGCTGGGCCCCGTCGACAAAATTTGTCTCACATATACACACAGACAGACAGACACCTAAGGCTTTTTTTCTTGAATTCGATCTTAAAATGGTCTGAAACGGATTTGTATGCGGTTATTTTTTTCTCGTGCTTGGGTTGTCCCCCACCCCCCTGGATCAATTCCGATAGGCTCCTGTTAACGAAGGCTTGCCTATAAGACATAGGGACGTCCTAAAAACCCGACTTCTACATGGAAAAAATAATCACGGGGTTCATTAGAGCAAGGTGCTCTAGTTGAGCAGAGGATGCAATGAGATAAGGAACTGGTGTAGAAGATCTGAACGAGGGTTCTTCCTTCTTTTTCACGCAGTTTTCTCTGGGCTTTCACGCCATCTTTCACCTTCCGAAGAGAAACCCACCGGGTACAGAAAATCGGGTGAACCGCGTAGGTATCTTTCGCGGTCGATTAACATTATGCTAATATTTGTGCTTCATGCAACATCGTGACGGTTCTAGGAAGAAAAAAATCCCGAAAAAAAACTCCTCCGATTTGGAACAGGCGGAAAAAAACAGGATTGTGAGGTAGCTTCCAAAGACTAGTTGTGAGAATGCTGTGATTCCCGGAGTCGGAGTACACAATTTATCGGCCGCACAGTGCCGTTAATAGAGAGTCAGAGAGACACTTCCAGAGTTGGGAGTACTTAATCATAATTAGGTACGATTAAAATTGAGGAGCTGACATGGAAAAGCAGTTAAGTCCAAAAATCGAAAGAATTTTTTTTTTTCGTTGAAGTGCAAGTAAACAGTCACGCCAACGGCGTGGGAAAAGCCTTTGGTCCTCCCGTCCTTGCTAGATCGCACCGTGAATAAATTTGTGACCTTTGAATGGAGAAGAGATTATGTCCAACAAATCTGATAAGAGTTCAGAGGGAGTTCCTATGAAATTTGATTTTTGGACTTGACTGCTTTTCCATGTCAGCTCCTCAATTACAATCATTACGATTAAATTCGTAACCACAGTGTTTTAAGCCGATTTTTCCCTGTTATTACAGTCATAATTTTTTCTGTGATTACAGCCGTAATCTTAGTTTTTTCTGTGATTACAATCGTTATGAGAGTACGATTGTATTAAAAATCGGTTATTACGGCCAAAATCACATACAAAACTTGTGACTACAGTCGTTATTACAGAAAAACAGTGATAATAATAGCGGTGATATAATCGTAATAATTGTAATCATAAGTGTAATCGTACTCATATCTCCAGGTTCTGTGATTATAATCGTTGTAATCACAACTCTTAAATTCTAAAATCATAAGTAGATCGGGCGGGCTAACAGGTTAGGGCCACTCGACCCGGTGGACGAGAAAATGACAACAGAACCCGATAGGGCACGTTAAGGCTAAGGAGCAAAAATAACGATAACACTCCGCTGATTGATAATAATTGATGTGTATAGTTTGGTGGTCTGAATGCTCGCAAGCTCGAATCTCAAAAATAAACAATTGTCCTAAATCAATAATTTTAGTAAAATACAGATTAGTTGGAAAAACAGATCAGAATGATATGTATTGATTGGTAGTCTGGCCTTTATCGAATTGCGGGAGTTTTTTTGGGAGTTTTTCTTCCGTTTGCCAATTAGATGAAAGCGCAGATTCATCTACGACATGATTTGTAGTTCATATTACTGGCATGAAATCGATGTAGTGTGGTTATGCATTGATGGCAATCTTCAAACAGGAGTTTGATGTATTAGGAGTTAGTGAAGCTCATACTTATATGTGCAATACAGTGTATTTTTGCAAGCGATACTATTAAGAGATCAGTACCCCAAATGCATTTCTGCTCTACTACTTCAACTTTATTCAACTAGCTCTAAACTTATCTACGATTCCAACGTTTTCACAAAACACAACACCTGAAGATTTTTCGAAATGAGATAAAAGCCGCAATGCGTAAGGGGTAACTGCGCCCCTTGATGCGGAAGTGGTTTCAATAACCACCTGAAACTGGTGAAACTCTCAGCATGACCTCATACAAAACAACCACAGTAAACACCCTCCTTTCTGTGTACAAAATCAGCTGGTGTTCTTGTTGTTTTTGTGACGGGTATTTCTTTCAGCTGGAACCTCACACGCTGAGAGAAGGGACCTAAGAGCGCTCCGAGGGCCACCTTTCCGGTTCACTTTGTATAATTCGGGAATAATATTAATGCTAATGAGGGTGCCGTAAAGTATCAAGCGCGGGCTTCGGATAATGGATGGATAATGAACTGTCAATTGCGCCTCTCCGAGATAGATAGGTGGACTAGAGTCCGAAATTAATAAACATTTTCGTTTTTTATTCTCTACCTATCCTAGGAAAGCAACGCAAAACATCTCACATATGGATTAAATTAGCCTTAGATTCAACTGTTATGAATTATATCTTATCTGCCCATTAGTTTTACCAGAACCCTACATTAATTAGAAAAAAAAGAAAAATATAGAAACAAGCTGCAAATAATGAAATCCAAACATGCAGTGAAAAATTGATTCGTTTTTCGTGTAACAGTTAACCGACAAGATAGAGGGAGATGCATTTTTGAAGAAATAGCTTGTGTTACAAAGTCAAAATTTCCACAGGCAGTTTCGGAGATGGTTTTCCGAAATAAATTGAAATCGAGTAGCCCTACCAGTGATGCAACTCCATGCAACACGCGAACCAATCTAGATTTTCGTGTTCGTGCTTAAAATAAGCTTTTAAGGCACATGGTTTATATTTTGAGAAACTCAGCATAAAATAGTGGTACTTGGTGAGTATTTCAACAATAATCTATATGGCTATAAAGGATTCGATGAAACATACTTGAGATACTTTTTACGAGGCTACAATTAGCTTTTAACTTTTAAAGGCACTAGGCGCACCGAAATATTGGCATCGATTTTCTTGATTTTAGACAAATAAACACAAATAGCACCAATGCAACTTTAATGCAATCATGTTGGGTAAGTAGGTAGCTCAAGACGAATTAATTTTTCCCTATTCTCGGATATATGGACGATTTTTTCACTATCGCATAATATGACAGTTCACTGCTCAAGAATTTGAACACGTTCAATAGAAATTGTTCAATTTTCGGGCGAAAAAAATAGATTGCTCTAGAGTGAAGCAACAAAATTACCCACAATGATGAAGGCGGGTAGTCAAGGTGGGATGGACTTGCTGACGTTAATAAGCCCTTCTCTCTAATTTACTGCTCCTGTCTAAGTTTAGGTTAGTTAGACGCTAAATGCAGTTTACTAGCTGGGGGTGCAGATCACCTCTTCATCGCGTTGCAGTGCTCATAGATTTCGGACCTCACACTTTGCCAAGTGACAAATAAAATATCCACCTTTCAGAATCGTCGGAGTTTAAAACAAACTTATTTTTTTATTTCCGATAGGAAAATCGGGCGTTTGTATCAGAAAACTCTTCATCCAATTCTATATTCGCATAAATCATGAATTCGATTCTTCGAGAAAAAACTCCTGGGTTGGATATCAGTTTACACAGTGACGATACGACCAAAGTTTGTGCGTACTCAGTGGCTATTAATCAGTAAATTGTACTGGACATGAAAATTTTCATCGTTTATCCCGTGGACCAAATGTCAGTGAATTTTTAAAATAAAAACTTAGTTTAATAATTTAAAGCGTTTTTAGGTATAACTCCTAAACAATCAAACTTCAATAGCGTACTTTATCATTAGGTAGGTCCATGTCATTTCATAGGTGAGTTATACGAATGACAAAAATAATTATCAAGAGTTGTGGTTAACTGTTCAAAAGTAACAACGCTACACCCACATTAAAAGTGAATGGATATGCCATTGGCTTCCCTGGTAACTACATCACCTAAAGTAAACCATTTGTGAGAAAAATCAACTGAGTATTGAACTAGGGAGAAAAAACCTAGCAGAGTAGTGGATTGATCCAGTGAGAGTCCCAAAACTAGTTTGTATCAGGAGGGTTAAGGAGGGGAAAATTGGCCCATTAGAATGTGGAGTCATGTGTTATAAATTCACAGAGAAACTTTCCAACGAACGATTTTTGTGGGATGGGAATTCAGGAAGTTATATTCTTTGTGGCAGTAGGTGAAAATAAGTGTGACATTTTTAGCTGTCGGACGAAAATTTTGAATTATCCCCAGAGCTAAGAAATCCATGTAAGGAAACATGTACTTCAGCAAATAGCGTCAGATCACAAATTGAGAGACCATGAAATATTAGGTAAATAAAAAGTCATGCAGCATGATCGTAAGGGTGAATTTTCGTAAATTATCGTATTAAATTTAGGTTAAATTGTTTTGACATTTGAGCACTTCGAGAGCAATGAAATTGTTAATAAGTAAATTACATAGTGAATACTTAGGAGCTTAATCCCTGAAAATTCCATCAAAATCTGTAGAAAACCCATAAGTTGTTTTGGGCATAAGAAACGGTCAATAGGCACATTTAAAAAGTGATTAAGAACCAAAATTGTTTAAACTTCCATGAATTGAGTAAAATCTTCATTAAACGAAAAAATCTTCATTAAACGAAAATCGTTTTTGCGCAAATATGAGGTTTTTGTTGGGAAAGTAAAATTGAATTCATGGAGCTATAGACAGTGACTTTTAATTAAGCAGTTCAAAAGCTACCGATAAGCTAATTTAAGGCCCATCCATTATGATGTAATAATACTAAAACATTCTATCGAAAACTTAAACAAAGATATCAAAAGCACCTATCATAATATCGTCAACTGTCAGTTTAGAAGGCAGATGGCCATGGGTGATATGTACTTCGCGTGCTAGTTGACATCTGCCTGACGGAGCCCCAGAGCGTGCGAAAACTATATTTACTGGGTTCATTAGGCTCTCAGAAACGCAGTAACGACGAGTGAATGGTTATAAATTCATGCATCTTGACGGACACTTCTTGCATACGATCATCTTTTAATTGTAGAGTATATTCACCTACCATTTTCCCGTCACCTAAGACACGGGCAAGTGAGGTGAAACTATCCCCCCATTATGTTGCTAGGTATAACCAAAGACCAGACAGATTACTAGGAAGCATTATCAGTTGCTAAGACTTAAAATTTAAATCTTATTATATATATAGATTAATATTTAATATTAATCTATATATATAATTCCGAACGGTCTTTGAAATTGTGAAGAACTTCGCGGTCCGATTTTAGTGTTAGACTGCTCATTCGAATCAACACGGCCCCAAGTTGGTTGCAAAAGTGTCGCGGTTCGTCTCTATACCCGCCTTGATCGTGTTCTAGGCGGTCCTTATCAACGAGAGTTGTTTATTAGGCTGTGGCGGTAACAACAGTTGCCATCAATTCACGGTAAGTAAGAAACGTAGTGTACCTAGTTACTAACATCTAGGAGAGTTATATATGAACGAAGAAATTGAAACTGAAGAACTTAACGAACTTTATATATAATTCCGAACGGTCTTTATATATTATTCCTATTCACACGCTTACAAACAAACGAAGCAGACTCGAGATAGAATTGCACCATCATCTCACCATGCCCAAATTCTGAATTCCCCGATTCAACTTTTTGTTTAGACTCACAGTGGCGAGGACCACCTCAACTGGTGATATTTATTTTATTACATTACTTACATTTTGATCAGTATTTCCTCTTTTTTAATGATTTATAACACCGCCTTAGCTTTGCACCAGGTCACATAACGCCGCAAATAGATAGGACTTATATCGTTACTATAATGTGCTGACTTCCTGTTAGGTACTACTGTTATACGGACTAGATTAGGGCTTTCCAAGCCCTAACAGTCCTCTAGTATTTTTATAATTTTGGATTACTGTTAATCGATTTAAACTGCTGTAGAAGCCTTCAAGAGATCGGCAAGAATTTCAATCGTTGTGAAAGGGAATTGCTACAGTGATTATATAACTATGGAAAATAGTGGGAAGCCTCGCTTCAGATTCGATGTACAGGGTGGAACCGGATAAGTGAAGACAATGTTTTTGTGCTAGTCTACATCAAAGATGTAGTACAAAGCCGCTAACCGCTCATTTTTATCTCAATCCGTACTACAGATATGATTTTTTAAAGTTTTTTGAGGAAAATTATGTTGAGGAAAGTCGTGCAATGGCTTGGAAAATTTTAAAATTAAAATCCATTTTGAGGCATTCTGAATAGAATCCTAGAATTCAACACTTTTTCATACACGTATATGTTGCAGTCCTATTATGAAATCAGCCTTTTTACAATACGCCGCCTTTTCTTAATAAAAACTTTAGAATGACATGGCCTTATATTCCATGTGAAAACCACATTTTTCAACATTAAAACATAATTTTCTCCCCTAAATAACAAAATAAGAGTAAAATTGACTATACCGTTGGAAAGAGTATTAGATGAAGCAGTTTTCATGCAATTTGAAAGTTTCCAGAATTTTTTCCTTTTTTGGAAGAGTAAGTTTTAAAGAGTTTCAGAAATTTTATTTTTTTCAAAATCGTCCATGTTAGAGCTGATGTGAAGGTCTTTGGATGGTACTTTTTAAGAACCCAAGTACACTTCTTATAGGAAATTCAACGCTGATTCCGAAAATGAGATCAAACGTTAAAATTAAATAAAGCAAAGGGGAGAAATTTGAGTTTAAAAGGAAAACAACACGATTTTCCTGAAATAAACCTTTAAAAAATCATATCTCTAGTACGGAGTGAGATAAAAATACGCGGTTGGCGACCTTTTCACTGCATTTTTTATGCAGAGTAACACACACACAAAAAAAAAAAAAAAAAAAAATTTCGTCGCCTATCCGGTTCTACCCTGTATCTTACAACTTTATATATTATGTATGTATACGAATATGACCTAGCTTCAGAGAGACGTCCTAAAAACCATATATTTTACGACCTATTTTGAGATGTTTGACGTCTTGACTATAAATCTCAATTGATCATATTTGTTCCTTTGTAGGATAAAGAACTACTAAAGGCAGATATGATGGCATGTAAGGCACCTAGGTTATGAAGATATTTCTCTGGTTCATAAAGATACTTAATAGGCTCCATCCAGTTAAGGTCCACTATCATAGTTGACAGTGGGAGGGGTGAGAGGGGGGGGGGGGGATTCCATAAAATTGATTTCAGACAGCTCGGTAACTCTCAGTCAAAACCTGTAAACCCTTGGAAACGTAATAATACGAAGTTAACAGATTTTCTTGAGCGTTGCATTGGATTTCAAGATTAGGATTCCAGATTTCCGGGATACCGGATTACCCTAATTCCTTAGTGGCCAGACTCAAACAGCGATAAAACCAATCGTGAATACATATTGAGTAATATCGCTCATCGTCCATATCTGTGTGTGCTCCATGAAGTTCCGTTCTTCAAACCCTTGGAAATGTAATAATACGAAGGTAACAACAGATTTTCTTGGACGTTGAATCGGATTTCAAGATAAGGGTTCCAGATTTCCGGGATACCGGATTGCCCTAATTCCTAAGTAGCCAGACTCAAACAGCGATAAAACCAATCATGGATACATATTGAGTAATATCGCTCATCGTCCATATCTGTATGAGCTCCATGAAGTTCCGTTCTCGATATTCACTATCAGCTGTATCTTTCGTACTGTGACGCGGCCACGACGACCTCCCATCAATTCCGGTTGACGAACGCCGGCGTTCCTCGGACACCAAATATGACTCACTCGGCATTCCCGATTACTGAGTGGGGCTCCGAACTAAAGGTCTTCCGCTAGGAGTGCTAGAGGGCGAAGGACCTAAGGAACATGGCAAGAAATAACTTTCCCCTTATTGGTACCTTGCGTCACCTACGATTCTTTCCCCTCACTATCAATCTTATCAATACTGGTCAAAAATGTGAATTATATTATTGATAAATAAATAATTAAAATAAAGAAACACACAAATAAACAGAAAACCGACAAAACAACGAAAACAACTTGTGTCTTTCACGACTACCCTTATTGGCAACAAAAGTTTGCAGGATATAATGTGTGTACAGAGTGAACTGCTCGTAGAAACATAAGAGTTTTTGCGTAAAATTACATCAAAAGTGGAGTAAAATGCTGCCAACCGCATATTTTTATCTCTATCCGTTCTCAAACTATGATTTTTTAATGATTTTTAAAGGAAAACGTAAATTTCCTCACTTTAATTGATTTAATTTTAACTATTTTACCACAGTAATTGAAACGGAACAACTTTATGTGACTGTATGTGGTGTTGAACGCTATCTACGATACGAATATTATCAAGTTAATTTTTAATAACTTTTAATTATTTAATCATTAATTTATGTTTTTTTTTATCCTTTAATATGGAAAATAAGACTAAGTTACCTTAGGGATAACAGCGTTATTTTTTTGGAGAGTTCATATTGATAAAGAAGTTTGCGACCTCGATGTTGGATTAAAATAAGTTACAGGGGTATAATATTGTATACTAGGTCTGTTCGACCTTTAAATTTTTACATGATCTGAGTTCAGACCGGCGTGAGCCAGGTCGGTTTCTATCCTTAATTTTATATAAAATTTTAGTACGAAAGGACCAAATTTTAGGAATAATTTTTGTTTATTGTTTATTTTTAAAATTTACTATTTTGGCAGAAAAATTTAATAAATTTATTAATGCAATCTATATTACAAATATTTATTCTATTGTTAATTTTTATTTTCATTTCTGATGCTTTTGTTACTTTGTTGGAGCGTAAGGTTTTAAGATATATTCAATTGCGTGAGGGTCCTAATAAGGTAGGTTTTATAGGTTTACTTCAGCCTTTTTCTAACGGAATTAAGTTGTTTTTTAAACAGAGAAAACTTATCCTTTTATATTTAATAATTAACTACTGTTAATATCTAAACTATAACTATTAATTTAGGCATATAGTCAATACCCAACAAATACAGTCTATCAAAAGATGGCCCCAAGCCAGAGCGAACAGCCCGAAAGAAGCCTCACAATCTGACTCGAAAACAGTAATTTTTTTGCTCTATTGGATAATTTCTATCGTAGGTTATCGCTGACGATAACCTACCAATAAAAGACAACAAGAAGTCAAATCCTTCATCAAAGTCTACACCCCCCTCTAGGGAACATTATCAACGACAAAATTACTGCTCGATCGGATTACGGAGTGTTCATATGCGTTCAGGAACCCGTTACGTAACAATCAAACCCAGAGTGTGGCTAAAATTTAACCTTTTGTGAACCTAATGAATGGTTTGAGAGATTAATTGTTTCTTTCTTAATTTTTTTTAATGCAGCAATTTGCGGGAATCGGGGTTCAATCTGAAGTAAATCGGGTTCTTGTCCCCTAAGATCATGTACACCAAAACTGTAAAACTATTAATTTACTCTACAGAAAGAACAATAACAGTTCTATTCGTGCAGCATCATTATTGTATGAACGAATTTCCACAAATTATGGTATATTATCGTGTTGAATCGTTCTGAAGTTTGAGCGATTTGATTGCAGTTAAACTGTTAACTATTAAGTCGTTTTTGCCATTTTTGTTTTAGCGGATGTTTTGAAAAGTGATCAATTTATTGCGCTCAAGAAGTAGGTACTGTCCAACAAACTCATACTTTCTTTGAAAAAGCTTGATTGTTTGGCGAAAGAACGAAATCTATCCCAATCCTAAGAAGAGTTATCGTCAAGACATATCGATATTATATAAAACAGTATGTTGAGTTCTTGACCACTTCTTCTTAAAACAACAAGGTTCTCGAGGGTTGGTCAATAAATCAGGTTTTTCCTTACGCCGACGTTTCGTCCAATTTATTAGACATCTTCAGGACTACAAACAATACAATAGGTATCAACTAGGAGGTAGATATATCACTAGGGTCTTAATCTTATCAGCAATATATAATTATTGCTGTTGCTTATCAGCAACATATTATAGCTTCGTAACTATATTATAACACACATTGTTATTAGTTTATATTAGTGGCAGAATTTAAACTCAAAGGCCACTGATTTCAAGACCATGCGTGCGCTGTAGCAATTATTGGATAGTGCCTGATGAAATTTTCAAGTCACGATAATTTCACAATTTGATCGTAATCGGGCTGGAGCAGCCCGAGAAAAATTCCTTGTTGAGGAGTATCAGTCATTTAGATGATACTTAAGTGCCAATTTTTGTGAGATTTCGTTTCGGTTAATTATACCCAATTCATTTGACTTTTCTTTAACTAACAATTGAACTGTGAGTTAAGAAAATGGTGAGTATAGTCTCAGTTAAGGGAATAAACTAATTCGGACTTACCCAATGCATGCCTGGAGAGCTCAATGGGTGTAGCTCATAGACTCCCATGGGGCTCGTCTTGGGTGCACTAAGTCAACCCACATGCACCCATCCCTCGACCATTCCGCTCGGAAACTGCAAAAAAAGAAGAACAAGGTAATTGTGAGGGCGAAATTCATAAAACAGATTAAACGAGAAATCGTATAGTTTTGAGTATCCACTAAGGTAATAAGTAGTTTGAATTCGTTCTCGGGACCCCAAGATCCCAGAAAATATAATATTTATATGAATCAGAAATACATATACGTATCTAGGGAATCCTATCAAGATGTACTGTCAGTCAAAGCAACCCCCCCACCACACACACACAACATGCTCCCACACATGAAGGTACGCATTGCTAGAATCACCATTCCTTTTGCTTATTGCCTATCTTTATAGAACAAATTCAATTCAATATGTGGTTGGTTGGTGGATAGAGGTAGTATTGTGGGATAAAGCGACATAAAGTTTGATTATTACGTTATAGACCAATGTTTGGGCAAAACATTTTGTTTTGTCGAACTGTATACGATTGTTGAATTTGGTGCATAGGTACTCCCGATATGATAGAAAAATATGGACCATACAATGTAACTGTTGGTCCCGGCTGGGAAATAAAATCACATAATCATTACAATAGGAAGTAGCGGAGAAATAAATGTCTTGTGCGTGATTGCAAGCATTGATTAAATCAAGTATCACAACAACTTTCACTTAAAAAATCTTAATCCCTATCCGTTTCACGCAATAAATTCATAATGAGGGTTGAGTAATCCGAAAGGCACCCTTAAGAAAATGCACTTCTCGTTCTTCCCACAAGTAAACAGGAACAATGAATCGAGAACTGGGTGGAATTAACTGGATTGAACAAAAGGAAAACTTTCGGAGCGGCTTTTGTGAAGAGAGGCAATAATTTATCAGGTCGTTTTGCAGTGGTACAAATTACGGTGTATAAAGAGTGTACATGGCTGGGTATACATTGCTTTTAATTACCAAGGAGATCCTTCTGATATTCAAATGGCTCAAGGGTCTTGGAGGGGGGTCCGGTTCAGCATCAGGAAGTCGCCTTTCGGTTTTGGGTGGCAGGAAACGGTGAATCCTCAGAGAAGTGCACATCTGCTCTACATGGGTAACAGGCAAGGTTACACAGGGGGCCGGGTAATGTGACTGGGTTTATAGCTCCCTTTAATGATGTATCCCTCCACAAATTGCGGAGACGAGAGATCTTATTGTCAGTGCTCAGGCAGCTTGCATTGATGGAACGTAGATTGTCAGCAATATGTGTCTTATTTGGAATAGGTCAGAATTTTAAATAACTACCTTGTGATGCTTGAAAACGGATGCTGTTAGGTTACTGCTTCCTATACATTTCACGTAATAGAGTAAGTGAGATTATAGCTATAATAAAACATAGCTTAGTTATAAACATATATCTTATATAGCTTATAGCTATAAATAAAGCTTAAGCTACAATATAGATTATAGCTATTAGATTATAGGTATAGCTCCCTTTAATGATGTATCCCTCCACAAATTGCGGAGACGAGATCTTATTGTCAGGCAGCTTGCATTGATGGAACGTAAATTGCCAGCAATATGTGTCTTATTTGGAATAGGTCCGAATTTTAAATAACTACCTTGTAATGCTTGAAAACGGATGCTGTTAGGTTCCAACGCCGCGTTACTGCTTCCTATACATTTCACGTAATAGAGTAAGTGAGATTATAGATTATAGCTATAATAAAATATAGCTTAGCTATAAATATATAGCTTATAGCTATAAATAAAGCCTAAGCTATAATATAGATTATAGCTATTAGATTATTTATAGGTATAGCTCCCTTTAATGATGTATCCCTCTACAAATTGCAATGCTTGAAAACGGGTGCTGTTGGGTTCCAACGCTGGGTTACTAATTCCATACATTTAACGTAATAGGGTGAGTGAGATTATAGATTATAGCTATAATAAAATATAGCTTAGCTATAAATATATAGCTTATAGCTATAAATAAAGCTTAATCTAAAATATAGATTATAGCTATTTGATTATAGGTATAGCTCCCTTCAATGATGTATCCCTCCCACAAATTGCGGAGACGAGATCTTACTGTCAGTGCTCAGGCAGCTTGCATTGATGGAACGTAGATTGCCAGCAATATGTGTCTTATTTGGAATCGATCAGAATTTTAAATAACTACCTTGTAATGCTTGAAAACGGATGCTGTTGGGTTCCAACTTCGCGTTACTGCTTCCTACACATTTCACGTATAATAGGGTAAGCGAGATTATGAACAATGTACTCACAAAACAATAACATGTGCTTCATTGTTTAGGCTGTAACCTTTAGTAACCTTGGACCTAGAGTCCAGAATCATTCCTAAAAATGTCAATCTCGAAGAGACGAGTTCAGACATTATGAGATTCCTCCTTATCTGGGTCATCATGAAAAAACGAATCACTGAACGGCTGGGCGCCAGCTGATAAGATAGCTATTTTAAAAGAGGCGAAGGCTTGCCGCAGAATTGCAAGTGTGGATAGAAATTTAATGCATAGCCCACGTTGAAATGTATTTACCCACCTGGATTTTCGTGTGGAAAACCATAGATGTTCTTTCATTATCGATTCAATTAATAAAATATCTATTGACAATTATAAAAACGCTGGAAAATACTACACAAAGGTTTGTTATTTCTGTATTGGATAGACATTGTACGTATATCACCGGTCTACAATATCAATCCTCGTGTTCATGTATGCTATATTGTCAAAATTCGGAGCTTCTCCCCTCGCAAAAGGATTCACCTCTTTACAGCGCCAGGACACCATAATTTTGCGAGTTATGACGTCATCGACCCGCCACTCAGGAGGGATGCGTTTACTGCACATTGATTTGAAACTGTTTGTTTCTTGCACATAAAATCCTTAATTTACAATCAGCTAATGCATCTCAGCAGCTCGATTAGAAAAGAAATCAGTTTCAAAGGTGCTACAGGCCTTAAGTGATCCTCCAAATTCGTGAAACTGTTTTCAAGGTGTCCCAAAAGCGATAAGTAGATTTCAAATTTCAGCACCGTAGTTCGAGTAGAAAATAAATGACTCTCCGCTTCTATAGAATCTTGAGACGAAGGCATATTGTAAGTTGGAAGGGCATTATATGTATCTTATTTACTTGTTAAAACATGGACCTTGGAATTAGTTCGTGAATTAAGTATGAAATGATGTTAGCATAGGTGCAGTAATCTGCAATAATCACTCGCTGTTCTGTCTTTCCTATAACATTAATCCTATGTATTATGTTAGGTACTGTTATATAAGTAGGTACTCACGGCAATTTACACGATCTAAATCTTTCGCTTCGAATTCGTGGAAACCCGTTTCAATGAACAGTACATAAGTTATTGAAGAAGTTGTATAATTCTACGAAAAAAAGGGGGGAGGGGAGTTAAATTGATTTCAACGAAACAGTCAGCATCATTAACAAACAATAACATAAGCAATATTAATAATAAGTTAATGTTTATTACTGATGATGACCTAACCGTCGAAATCGGTTCAACATTGAAACGTTCTTCACTAACTCTCATTTTGAAATGGGTTTCCACAGCTTCGTCGCGAGTGATTTAGTTTGTAAACGTGACATTTTTGATTTATGAGTGCAACTGCTTCAACCGTCAACATTTTCGGCAGTATGTAAACGGAAATTTCGGGCTAAGAGCAGATATTTCGTTAACTGAGTGGGATATCTGTAAGATCAGGGGCGTTTCGTAATGGTTCTTTACAGTTAACAAAAATGTCAACAAAACTGAAAGATGAAACAACTAAAAAACACACACATTGATTGGAATTTGCGCTGTTTTCCCCTTATATAGGTTAATTCATTTATACGAACATTTTGATATCGGGTTACACAAAACTACAAAGAACGACAGGTCCCGTTTTGCAGCGCCTATAAAATATTAACTACTACCTGCCTTATAAATAACAGCCGGAGGGGCTCCGCCTCTCGTAAAACTTCTAGATAATCTCCATTTATTATAATAAAAACTGAATAGGAAAATAGGCAAGTTCATAAAATTAGTGGACGAAGACGCATTTCAACTTGCCCCGGCCGTTACGGCAGGACTCATTATTTTAGTGAGATCTAATTCATCTAAAACAAATAATGCGGTAAAGTAAACAGCAAATTCAAACTGTCAATCCATGCAGGCCAACGAATGGACATAGGAATGTACTTAGATATGTCTTTGACTACTGTATTATTTCATTGTCTGAGGTTCAACATTACTTCGCAAGACGACAACGTCGCTTCACTAGTATTAAAAGTAGAAGTGGGCTTACAGATTGCAGACACCACAACTTGAAAAGTGATCGCATCTCCCATGAAGGAGCAAATCTAGAAGTGTAATTGACCGATCCAACCAGCTGAGCTCCAATACAAATTATTATTGGTAATTACTTTACTACCAACCTACCAATACATTTGAATCGTTCGACTCAATCAACGCGATAAAGAACTAGGTATCTAAGCGACAACACATACTCCATCTCTTGAGTTCTGAAAGTACACTCTGCGAGAAAAACCAAACAAATCAATAGTTGACTGTTGACACACTGATATCATGATTTCACCAAAAATCCCTAACCATGGTTAAGGTAGATCATTTCACCGAACCAGAGATTTGAACGTTGATTTAAAACAAACGGTTTTTACCTATGTAATCAATGATTACACTGTTTTAAGTAAACATAAATTCACAGCATTCCCATGAAACGTCGAATTAAAGTTCAAACGTTGATTTAGACGATATCAAGGAGGCATTTACCCCCAAAATGAGGAGATAACGTGATAATAGTGAGAAAAACCTGAAATTGTCAATGCTTCTATCTTTTTCCATTCTGTTAGCATAATTTTTTTACAAACTCGTAGGCGCAGTCCTTTACTGCCACATCATTTCAAAACTAAAGCAGTGTTGAATTTAATACCATGTGTGGATTTTTAAAAATTCTGAATTTGAGGTCAAAAACGCAAAATTTTGAACCACTGGAATACTCCATCCAAACACAATTTTGATTCGCCTTCATCGGCAGTTTAGGGAATCCGTCTCCTAAAAATCAGTGGTACGTATTCGATGGATTTTATTACTGTAGCCACTGCAGAATTCGAGATTCCAAAGCCATATTAACTAAAAAGACGCTGGAAATTATTTCACAAAGGTTTATTATTTTTCCAATTGAGTTTGATCGTAGTTTTAGTTGGCTTGCGTACGTCATAAGGCCCGTCCAGACACCTCGGCGTGTCCTATTTCGAGATGCCACAACCTATACTTCTATAATTATATACGCATGTTTATACTTCTCGATTTGAGCTCCTATCTATTCAAATAGTTATTGCCTTAATAATATCATTATCTTAGTACGTACGAAAAGTCGAGAGGATATGTTATTAAATATGCGTAGGAAAAGCATTGGTATTAACACACAAATATGACCTAGAAAAAACATATATTCATGCCTCGAAGGAACGCTGTACCCACCTCATGGTGCCGCGGTGTATTATATGGGTATAACACGTAAAAGTAATAAATTAGTAGACGTAAAACAACACGTAAAAGTAATAATCCATTCTCCTACACCCCTCTGCTACGCCCCTGGTCACTCCAGCCACCACAAGGTGACGCGGCGCCTTGTGAGCGTCTAACACTCAAAGCCTCGAAAAAGACACTTTTTCTCCCGTTTTTGGCCCATAGCATCTATGCGAGTAAAGCGATCGGGATGGTTAAACGTTAGGGCCAACTAGACCCCAAATGGATTCTATGTGCGAAAGAACGGGTTTTTTAAGTCAATTCTTAGGCCTTTTATGGCCCGGACGGCGGACGGCGAACAGACATTTCAAATTTGGATTCTACGCACCTTGAAACGTAAAGTGACAAAGTTTGAGGGGGGGGGTTATTACAATTTTTTTCTACACGATCACATAGGCTTATTATTGGAAATAATAAACCAAAACGAACAATGACTTGTACAAAATAATGGGGAAACACTTGTAACTTGACAAATTCGCCTGTACACTTGTAAATTTTCACTGCGCATTACAATTCTACACTTGTACCTTTATGAAACGCTTGCACACTCATTTCCTACAACTTGTAAATAAAATTGGCTTGTACGTACGAAACGTCACTTGTTGCTTTATGAAATAAGCCCCAGATAGCTATGAAGTGCGATTCATTCTGCTTTGGCTCAAGTAGGAGCTTGATATCGCTGGTCTTTCTCAGCGTTTGAGAAAAAAACAAAAAGAACAGAGTGCATGATTTGTCCTATTGGTCTTTGGCATCTACAAGGAAAAGCGATCCCTTAATTCTTTTGAGGTGTTTACTAATTATTTCAGCTTCTCCATCTGGAGGTCGCTGAGATTTTGCAATGAATGTTGATGACAGTCGCCGAGATCCTATACCGTGCTGTGAAGTGAATGATAGAATCCACCGACGAATGCGGTTCATTGCGCAGACTAATTGCTCATTATGAACGGTCGAAACCGCTGCATCTCCATTCACTTGTAGTTCTTTTCGCGGGAATGGGCAGAAAATTCGAAAACCCAGCGGTAGCGGTATTTTCGCGGAGCCGCGCTCGCCCGACTGGAAGTAGGCGATGTGAACGCTCGCTGGATATTATTTACACCGGTGGGCGGGTCGACCATATTTCTTCATGTACCTACCTAATTAAAAACGTTATTGTTTCTGCTTAACCCTGGTAGCCTCGGAGTTTCTCCCTGCGTATCGCGGCACGTTCCCTTCGGCAAGGCCAAAATCACTCGGCTAACTTCCTGGCTTAACTGCCGAAATCTGAATGTTTCACCCAACTCCCGATGGAATATGTTCACTTCCTCGTTGTATTAATATATTTATGACAACGTGTCAAGAAGACTTCTCGAAGCATCTCACTCCCACAAGCAGTCAAAAAGAGTGAGACAATGAAAGCACTGTACTTAGAGAAGGCGCACAGTCGGGCCGATGCAAACTTTGGATTGCTTGTTATTTTATTGTGGCGTAATATTCTCATCATAGTACACAAAGTCGCCCGTATCTCTGACAGACAGATCACATACCATGCCGCAATGTTTATTTTATATTTATATGAAACAAATGTAAATTATATAAATTTTTTAATTTTTATAAACTGTTTTCTTCTTTTTGTCCTTCATAAAAAAATTGAAATTGGAGGATGGTTGAGGCGTTTTGTTGGACTGAGTTTCTTCTTGCAGGAGGTGTCCATAAAATGCCTTTCCCTCAGTGCATACAAATTCCCACTACAAAGACACGCATTCAGATATTTACACATTTATTCCTTTTGTGTGTGTGTGAGTTCAAGTGGGCTGGGCTTTTAGGGGTGTGCGTTTAACTTTACATCTAACCGCAAAGTACGCTTAGAATTCCTGTAGTAGAGCCTAGTCCGTCACATAGTTCTTGTTTTGGCCCTGGAACGCGTTGTTAAAAATCTAGCGAGACACATATCTCGCATTGACAAGCCTTCAAAAAACCGACTGCAATGAACGAGACGCGCCAAGATAAGTAACAAAGTAGATCTTCTGCCCTCACCCTGCCGGCTCAAACTTGATTTTCTTTCGGTATCCTGGGAGGGCATGGCCCTGAGTGGCCTGATGCCAAACATGTAACGTTAGATCGATTCTATATAAGCTAAAACGAGACGTCAAATTGCACGTTTGCGGGCTTTCTTATTTTTTCCTCTTTGGCTCGTCTCACCTGATTCTTTACCCACTTACTTCTACCAGTTTCTCTACAGCCAATTCTGATAAAATTTTAAATGTAGGCTACGTTTGACCTGACCTTGCTGATATTGACCTAACCGTCGAAATCAATTTACCATTGTAGGGCAACTATTTTCGTGGAAATAGACAACGTTTTTCACTAACTTCTGTTTCTGACGAAGTTCCTTTTGGAGTTGTGGAGCCGCATGACCAATTGGGAGAGGGGGAATATGAAATAGCAATTTCATTCAGCCTGTACATTCCAATCTCCTCCTAGACTCACAAAAAATATGTGAAATCCCCCACCCCCCTCCCAAGAAGAGATGCCAGATCGCAAAATGCACGACATATCCAATTTGGGTCAAGCCAATAGCCGATGACACTAAAAGGTGGCGGAAATTCGAAAAATTAAAAACGCATCCAGCCGATCGGTTTATAGTTGACTCTTTAGCTTGTTTGGTTTATTTATAGTTTATTTGTTTGTACATATTTAGTTTATTTATAACTCTTTAGCTTGTTACTTATAGTTGACTTGGTTTTGTCGTTTCGAGCTGTCTGGAGGAGTGCAGGGGGTCGAAAAGTTGGAGATCGGCATTTTCACCAGTACCTACTTTTTTTCGCCTTGGCGGGCCCACATATTAATTAAGCCTTAAACCACTATTGATATGTATTCAGGCTACGTATCCGAAGGCATTACAAATATTCTCTTCATTAAATTGGGCTTCAGGTTCTCTAAGTACTCGAACCTAGAATGACCAACGCGTCACGCCAATTTTCGTATATAGTTCTTATCAATTACCTTTCTTTCTGGATATTCCAGAACCATGCCTGAATTTCAGCCAAGGAAAAATTTAGTCTATATCAGATAAATAAAGTATCAGAACCATTTAAACCCATTGCCTTGTTCAAAATGAAATGTGGAATTTGAAATATGTGGTATATAATTTTTATGGGTCACGAATTTATGTTACAAGAGCACAGTGAAGCAACTGGAGCGTACCTTTACGGTACAATCCCAATTCAACTTGCATGAATGGTATTTGTGTCTTCCTACGTAAAAAGACGATAACGGTAAGTAACCATATTCAAGACTATTGCAATTGCTCGTGTAAAATTCGAAATTTAAAGAGATTATGCTGAACTAGAGGGGTTTTACATTTCCAACCAACTAAGGAGAATTTAATCGATCTAATAAAAATTTTCTGGAGCGCTGTGACGATATATGATTCTCATAACAAACCAAACACTATTTCAAAAGATCTCTGGTAACTTCGTGAAATGGCTACAGATGTTCTATGTCTATCTGTGATGATCTTGATGAAAATAACTGCACAATCACAACCATTATTACAACGGTCTGTATATATCTTTTCCACAGAATTCATCTATTGACTGCATTTTCTGCTCGTCCATAGTTTGAAGATTATTAGTAAATTCATCGAACAGTTGGCGCAGATAAATGTTATAATTGAGACTAACCCTCAGGAAAGAGACTACACCTGATTCTCAAGCGGTGCAGATATTAACTAAACTTACCTGCCTGTAACAGTGATACTGCGAAAGAAATCAGCTCTATATTCTTAATTGCCTCAAATCACACAGCGCTTCTTCTACCAGGTTAGAGACGGAAGTCATTGAATGGTATTTAAAATCGAAAAGAAATGCATGTTGAAAAGTTGAGTGAAACCTAGCTAAATAAAACCATACCATTGAGATGACCGAAGAGATTTGCGAAAGGCATTAGGTAGAGATTATGGACTGATAGAAACCGTATTCTAAACGAATGTCTTTCCCGAAGCAAGAACAGTGGGTAATTCCATGAGTTCCGTTGCACTAATGAAAAATGGGGCCAACTGTTGGAGATTTACAAGAAGAGCCGCCCGGAACCCGTATTTTATTGAATCGTCCAGGTACGCCGGTCATAAATACGAAAAAGGGACTACAATTTTATACGCTGAGCCGGGGGGTTTTGTGTTTATGCCGTTTCCGTGAAAAACCCCCAAGATCCGCTCCCCCTCTCAGATACTCCCCGGTTAGTGCATAAAAACTTTATCAAGGCTGTATATCGTCTAGCCGTAACTTGGCAGCAATTTATGATGAAGAAATACTAACTCCTAGAACTCACCGTTGGAAATACGAGTTTGCGAACCGAGGCATGCAACGTCGGCGTAAAAGAAGAAGGGTGATTACCTTTTTACTTTCGTGTTCTCTTTTTTTTTTTTTTTTTTTTTTTTTTTAATGAGGAACAGAAGCCGTTTCATCGCTGCGGAGACCATATAATTATAAATTACAATTACAAGTAGCATTTTAAACAATAAAACCCAATCATCTGAGGATTACGACTCATGCCAGATGATCCACGGCGAAAAGAGCTGCCCGCTTTACACATCGCCAACTTTTAAGATGTCTTCAATGTCATAAATCCAGCGGTGGCTTTACAATTCAAATGCTTTTATCGGAACTGTAAATGTACTGATGCACGCGCAGTACGGATTACGTTTGTCGGAGTACTTGTAGGTATATTACGCTGGAGTCAGTCGGATGATCAGGGAAATTTGGACTAATGCAATGGCATCAGAAACATGGCTGTGGGATTGCCTGAATGCGCATGATAATCAAGGGTTCATCTATTGAGAGTAAAAGGAAACTTTGAAAATCAAGTCCGAACAGTACAGTATTAGTAAGTAGGTCTTAGGCCTGGTATTTCGTCTGGTTCTTCAAAGTAGTTAATACGAGTATTATTCAAAAAAAGCATCTTTGGATTTAGTACAAATAGGGGCCTATCCTGTTACCCGACCGCCACCACCTCCAGCGCGGCCCCCAGCAGGTAGTATACGACCGCTTTGATCGGGATGCGAAAATGAGGTAAAGCATAATGTAACCATGAACAGTGTACTAAAACATTAGAACAAACCCAAAACGAGGAATGATAGCCAAAATTAAAACTAGCCACTATTGTATTACTAAAACTAGCCAGGTGACCAAAATGCAACTAGGTATGTCCGCATAAAAAACTCACTCAAATAGCTGTCAAGAAGAGGCTGCTGGGGTGACTGGAGGCTAATAAGACCAATGTTTTTCAGTTCGATTGGTTATAGATCAAACAACAACAAGGTGTCAAAGATAAGGATGCTTTAGATTACGTTGGCGGTCGAATGCTATCTGGAGACCTTCCTGGAAATCATGGCGGTCAGTTACAGGAAAGGTCCCAAATAGGTAATTCGTTTGAGAACACCAAGTAGATACCTGAGTTATGATCTTTCTCTGGTCAAACAGGAGTGTACTGAACGCAGAAACGTATTATATCCAACGTACCTTGATGTTAGTTAAAAATAATAAATTCTGATGCCGCGAAAAATGAAAAAAAATCCTTAAAGAAATACATACTCGAACGCATCTATAACGGAATGTTTGAAAACTCTAACGTGGGTAAGTAATAAACTGTTACATTCCCAACATGTAACAATCTGAAGGTCTAAAGGGTAGGTATATCGGCCTGGAATAAACACGTATAAATTATGTACATGTTCCCCAAAATATTATCAAGATGAAATTATTTTTCGCCAAACAGGGAAATGCTTGATATCTGCAGTTGGTGCAACGTATGCCAACCGTAGGAACGACATAAAAAAGTTTCTGCTTCGAGTTTGAAAAAAGTAATTCCGAAAATTCAGCTCTGATTCTTAGTGAAGTGAAGGAAAAAGTGGATTTTACTGTCTTTCCAAGTTTTTTGCGAAACAAGTTCAACTATGCTATTGACACTTATAGGAGTACTAGCCTAGTTTTCTCGCTCGCTTCGCTCGCTCGGTATGGCTGTATAAATTCGATGGTATTTACTGTTGAGTGGGACATGTAGAATGTGAGGAAGCTATACTGCCCACCCAACTTGGCAGACTTTTTTTTCAGTTGGCAATTACTTTCAAACAAATTAAATCTTATAAAACTATGTGGAACCACAAAAAGTGTATTAGGTTTAATAAAGATAAACCATTATTTTATCTGCGTAGAAGGGCTATCGTTTTCACCGCCTATTTTTCTGTGTGGCGTATCTTTTAAATCAAGAGGTTTCGAATACAAAATTCAGAACTACATAAGTTTCGACGGAATAGGAAGAGCGCAAGCTCGAAAACGAATGTTTTTGCTACATTTTCATTTACTACAATCGGAAAACACAATTCCTTGTCTCGAAACTCGCATTGGACCAAATCGGAACTTCAACAAACATCTCTTCTTTATATATAATTCCGGACGGTCTTTGAAATTGTGAAGAACTTCGCGGTCCGATTTTAGTGTTAGACGGCTCATTCGAATCAGCACGGCCCCAAATTTGTTGCAAAAGTGTCGCTGTTCGTCTCTTTACCCGCCTTGATCGTATTCTAGGCGGTCCTTATCAACGAGAGTTGTTTATTAGGCTGTGGCGGTAACAACAGTTGCCATCAATTCACGGTAAGTAAGAAACGTAGTGGAGTTACTAACATCTAGGAGAGTTATTTCTGAACGAAGAAATTGAAACTGAAGAACTTAGCGGACTTTATATATAATTCCGAATAAAGATTAAAGATTTATGAAGATTCCCAATCAGCACGGCCCCAAGTTTGTTGCAAAAGTTTCGGTAAGTAAGAAACGTAGAATTCCACCATCATCTCACCATGCCCAAATTCTGAATTCCCCGATTCAACTTTTTGTTTAGTCTCATAGTGGCGAGGACCAGCTCAACTGGTGATATTTATTTTATTACATTACTTACATTTTCTCCTTTTTAATCATTTAATAACATCGCTTTAGCTTTGCACCAGGTCACATAACGCCGCAAATAGGTAGGACTTATATCGTTACTATATGTAATGTGCTGAGTTCCTGTTAGGTACTATTGTTATACGGACTAGATTAGGGCTTTCCAAGCCCTAACAGGCCTCTAGTTTTAAGATCAACCCGAGCAAAAACCGTTAATATTTACTGGGTCTAAGGCGGAAAAAACATAGCGGAGAACGCATTTCTTTCGTCGTTTCCCGCATATTTTCGCTGATTTCTCCGGGAAGACAGCTTCTTTCAGCACTTTTGACGGCACCATCGTGTTCTACGGGTTCCGCCCTTCAGCCCATGGTTCGGGTGGGAGTAGAAAATTTTAAAATCGCCTATACCCCCTTTCGGAAAAATCCAAGAAGATTCCCCCACTCAGCCGTTTGGCCGTGCATAGCACGGACAGACAGACAGACGGAGTTTCATTCTTATAAAATAGTATAGATGTCTCTCTACGTTAGTAATGAAAATATTGAAGAGTATTGCTCAATGGTTTACCGTTTTTCAGTGTACGTAGATCCCTAAACCTTACACATAGGCCATTCCTCTTCAATGCCACGATATAAGTGGCATATTCCCCCAAACGTACCAAAATAGTACAATGGTTGTACGATACTACTTATACTTGCAAATTGAAGACCTTCAGGTCCAAAGGGCCTAAGTGGTAAAAGCTTCAAAAAAAGTTATCGCAATTTTAAGGTTTCATATCGTCCAAAATGTATTCAGTATGGATTCAAAATTCCTGAAAGTTTTCTTACGTTACCTTTGTTGTAAGTGCTGATATTTCCCGCAGCCATCACCTTCACAGGACTTCTTGTTTTTGAAAAGCTCAAAAGGGTCAATGAACCACCTCAGTTTCCCAAGAGCGTGTACGTGCCATTAGTTTCTCTATCAATGACTATTGATAACAATTTATGTTGAAAATATGGGTCCCCGATCTATTCTACTAATCAAGAGTAGCTGAGAACAACATCAACCAACACATAAAGAGGAGGAACCTAAATAAAACGATTGCAGTCTTGCCCGGAAACGGGATGGCACTTAGGCCCATTCAATGAAAATGTTTTCTGGACTTGGGCATCTCTTGAAAAAGGAGGTGAATATTGGCAACCCTGCTTTTTGGCAGTTGATTTCAAAACGAATAGAAATGAGTTGGAATATAGAACCTCTCTTGATATTATATTTCCGGTGGCACTTAGGAATCGAATATGGAAAAAATGAAAAACGGTATGGCACTTAGGCCCTTTGTACCTGAAGGTCTTCAATTTGGAGTTGGTCCGAAACTACAAGGAGTGAGACGCAAAAAACAACTCCTGGCCGCACAGGTTCAACTTCTGCGCTTCACAGGTTACCAGCCAGCCTTCAGCTGTGCGTATGGGTAACTGTGAAGCCATCGTCTGACGCCTTGCGAAGCATGGGTACCTCCTTAGTGACTAGTGGCCTATTACCCCAAACGTACCAAAAGAAGTAAACAGGTTGTACAATACTTACACTTGCTTCTAAACGCCGACTCAACTTCTTGTAATTTTCGCGAAGGTCTCCTGTACCTACTGATGAAAAATAGGTTGAAAAATAACCATTCCAGAAGCCTCCACAATTTGGAGTTGGTCCGAAACTACAAGGAATGAGACGCAAAAACATTACCCCAAGCCACCCTGGTCCCTTGGGTCGCAAATAGTCCATCACACCTTTGATCTCATTTTTCACTATAAAATCGATCGAACTCCAACAAAAGTGACAGCAAAAACTGTCTAATGACTCCTTACCACTGCGATATTAAAGATTGCGTTCTTCAAAAATTCACTCACGCTTCAGGGCGGTAATTTTGTTTTTCTCAATACCCAGCTGACTTGTCAAAGTTTATCGCAACGCATAAAATCCCGCGCAATAGCCTGTGAGCCGAAGATATGAGATTCCCCGTCGACGTTATCCCTCGAGTACTAACTTGATATCGGCTTTCCGGCCGGTGGCTTCGACTCCGTTATCGGAAATATTTTCTTCGCGCATTTCGTCGTTTCTTTTTTCTTGTATGCCTACACAATAAAAATGTGATTTCAACGATTTTTACTTTATTTGCGGCGTTTGATGTAACGCCGCCTCCCATTCGGAGGATTTCATGGTGACACGGCCGTTGGTTTATGATTTTGCGAATCTAAAAAGAAAAAACCGAGCTGGGTTTCAAAGAGTTTCTAAATTTCAATTTCTTATACAATCTTAAACTGCAAAAGTGTTTCATGTGATGACCGGAAAAGGTTGATTTTGGACTATCTTACCACCATACACCTTAAGTATATTATTATAAAGAACTTGTATATTTTAGTCTACACACGAAGTACAACGTATTTGTGTGGGTCTTTTCACTTGGTAACAAATTTTATACCTTCTGGATAAGAACTAATGATTTCCAAGCTGATTGTAGTAGAATAGAAATGATAATAATCGTGGTTGACAACTGGATGAAGGCTAATTTCATAGGATGATCATATCGACACCAATCCGCACAACATGAGAAACTCGTCGAAATCGGATGAAAACATAGAATTTATGAGTATTGTCGGATTTTGCGTTTGGGCATGCTCAGAGGCTACCGTTGATTGGCAGACTTTGAACCAAAATTCAAGGGAGACCATCCAAGATCAGATTCGCACAATCCCTGAAAGTTCCCTCTATAAATGTAACAAAGTTTGAAATCTATTTCTCGGCTTTTCCATCAAAATTATATCAACTGGTCGGCCGTCGTAGTTTTTTTAATTTTATTTTTTTTTATTTTTTTGCACTTATTTATTGATGCATATAACTGTATTGTTTCACATTTTATGTTATGTTACAATGATTAATTAAAATACGAAACCTCCAAATAATAAGATGTTGAGAGAAAACTGACAGAAAACGAACGCATGGCCGAAGCAAGCAAAAACAAAAGAGGCTGGAGGCTAAAAATAAAAAAATTAAAAAACGCTCACATACGAGTCTGCAACACATTGCGACATTTTATGTCATTAGTTCAATAATGAAGATTACTATGTTGGATTCTATTTTGAACAAATAATTTTGACGAATAATGTTCAAAACAATAATTTTCATTACAATTATAAGAGTTTCAATGATTTCAATAAACTCTTGTAATAAAGCAAGTATCTCTACCCACGGCTTCATTTTGGCGTTTTCTCGAAGTGATTTCTAACGCGGAAACTAATAACAACAAAACAAGCGGCGTTGTTTACCACATCCATTAATAGCATTAATAAATATAAAATGGCGACGTAAATACCAAGAACAAGTACGAAAGAAATGCGTGATAAATCGAGGGCTTTCCTTAAAATGGTGAACGATTTCTGTCCGTTGAAAACTTAAGAAGTTTCATTTCCTCAGAAACGGCGTGGTTGTACGTGAAAATCTTAAGAAAAAATTCCGTGACACATCGCCGTCTCCCAAAAAACGTGACACTTTTCGCCAGTTAGCTGAAGGCTAAAACATGTTCCATGCTATAATCCTGGAAACTAGCAAATCTCATGAAAACTGCTTCGTTTAATACTCTTTCCAACGGTATAGTCAATTTTATTTTTACTTTGCTATTTAGGGGAGAAAAGTTTGTCTTAACGTTGAATTCTTTTTTAAATGAACTCGAGGGATTTTCGTAACATTGAACCCTCTATGAACCCACGAGGTTGGGGTCGGTTTCTACGTATTTTTTGTACTCGTACGTGAAAATCATTAGAGATCAACTGTAACACTTTTTTTATTACGCAACGCTTTTCGAGTCCATGTGCCAAAGTAAAGAAATGAAATGTCAAAAATCAGACACGAATACAAGCACATTTTATAAAGTTCAGTAAATTTCACAGGTCCTGGAGTGTCGCAGTTTTAAGGGGATTTGTCAGATCGGGGATATTGTGGTCGCTTTCAAACGATCCTCGTTCATCTGCAGATGAGCAACTTGTTCTCGATATCACAATGTCGTTTTCGCAAAAATCGCAATTTGGAGTAGGTACCTATCGGTCGATTCGGTGAGGAACCTACTTCTATTAACTAGGCCATGGTCCTGTGTATAATATATCATTTTGAACATCTTTTGGTCGTAGTTTATAAGGGGACTTTTACTATATGCACATTTGTGTTGAAGCTATTTTCTATCCGAGGGTTGGCCTTGGGGAGAGTGAATGTATGGCGTACAAGCTGGGTGGGGTCATACATTCTTTGAAATCAAATGTAAAATGTTTAAAACTGTTCAGTTCTTGATCGATTAAGAACAAAGTCAGTGTTGAAAACAGTGACCGAAAATCCTTCACTTAATTTAACCTGATAAAACACTCGTTTGGCACCAAACATGTAAATAAGTCTTTGGTTACTGCCTGAAAGAGTATGTACATATCAGAGATTTCGGTTCTGGGGTATGTGATGGTAAATTATCCGGTGTGTCAATTCAACGTGCCTTTATTGATTTTATGTTCGAAGGTAATAAAACATTTAAATGGTACATAACTCCCTTCTACTAATGGGTGGTGAAATCAGATTTCAATTATCACGCGCCACAGTGGCGCCACGACCCTAATCTCGCGTAGAATGGAAAGTACCATTTTAGGCATTTCTTGGAAAAAATTACCCTCCACTCAAATTTTTGAGTGCGCAAAACGAGCAAAAGTGCGCAAATTGTGAAACATCGAATTTTGTAGGCTATTCAACTGTCACAAGTGATACACGATTTTGAGGAATTTCTTCTCGATGAATCACGGAGTGGCGTTCATCTTTTAATGCTCTCAATACCAACTTGGAAAAACACAGGAAATATTTCAGGAAAAACAGGGGTGATTTGACAAAATCTTCCTCTCGTTATCCCGAAGTCGTTATGATAATGTAAAAACGCGCTCGAAGTCGAAGGGGCAGCTCGACGCAAATCATCTCGATGGAACTGGCTTCTCCTGACCTAGGAGAACACTTCCTAATCAGTGGCTAATCCATTTTTTAAAAACCACAATATGAAGTTAGTACCTATTCTAGATTTGTATAGTATCCATGAACTCTCAACTTAAAACTACATTTCTTAAGAATTTTTGACCCTTTGTACCTCTATTTTCGCGTTTGTACGTATTAGGCAATCTCAAAACTCCTGAAACTTTCATGACCGTACAAATTTTCCCTATAAACCTATACATTTTTGAAGTTACTCAAGATAAAACGGTTAAAATGGTGCGTATTAAAAATCTCAACTTTCTGCTCTCTTTCTAAAGGTTTCAGAAAAACATGTGACCAAATCAATGAGTAAACGAACTCCAACTAAGTTCTCCTTTTTTTAAATTTTGGACCACTTTTGTTTAACTTTGCACTGGAACCAAATTTATTAAACTTCGACTAACCTTCAGTCAAAGTCAAATGCACTCGTAGGATTTCCGGGTTGAATTGAGACATACTTTTGTGATTGGGTACAAACGCATCAAAGAAAATCATCTTTACAAGTGCAGGAGACACGGTAGAAGCCAGCTTAAATGTTTGCCATCTCTTGCAACTCATTGAAAATTAAACGACTCTGACGAAAAAAGTTGCAGTTATGCAGCATGATCGTATGAGCGAGTTTTCGTAAGTTATCGTACTAAATTTGAGCTGCAAAGAAATTCTTAACTAATGTAACTTGCCATTCAAAAAGAGATTTTGGATTTTTTAAAGCTTTTTAGCAGCTTTTATCGATTTTATAGCAAATTTGAATGAAATTTAGGTAAATTTGTCAGCCTAATTTTGTAAATAATTTTTTTAAATGTTTTATTTTAATTTTGATAAACTTTATTTGAGCAACATTCTGCTAAAAATTATAAATGTAACAATTTTTAGCCGTTTTTAGTCATTTTCAGCACATTTATTGATATATGGCCAATTTAATGTGCTAAAAAAAGGGATGGTGGATTTCTAAGATTCAGTGGCTCAAATTCACTCAGTTGGAGGTTGGACACAAAATCATTTGTAATGAATACCATTCCGATTGGATTAAGTGTATCTAAGGCGCATGCGCGAACTAAAAATATGTTGCTGGAACTATTTAGCCGATTCTGGTAAAACTGTCGCAAACTGTGCGCGCCGGCCTTCAAAAAATGGCCTATCCCTAGGTCCTATTGTCATCGGACTAAAACCAGCGCGTGCGCAAACAAGTCCGTTATGAAACACATATTTTTCAGGATTATTTAAATCTCACTATAACTCGGAGAGTAATTTTGAAAAAGATCAAGATGACTTGCGTAAACCTTCATGTCTCTAGCGATAAAATGAGACAATGGCTACTACTGGGAAAAAGTTGAATTCGTTGCCTGAGACAAAATGCCGAATTAATTCTGCCAATTTTGATGAAATTTCCGGACACTTAGAGGCCCAGCTCCTAAAAGGACACTTATAAATTTCAAGGCCGATTGACCGGCACAAGCAAACTAGTAAAAATACAGTATCGGTACATGTACCTATTGATTACCTACTTTTGATAATTTCCTTGTCATTTGATGATATTTTCTATGTTACATTATACCTAAACTATACCGCTCACCGAATCCGGCAGAAAGTTTTTCACCGTTTTAGCCACTGGAAGAGATTAATGACTTTTTAAAGCAATTTTTGCAAATGTTTATACACGTAATCATTGCTATCGTTCAGTTTATGGTGTCTACGGTATATGCCTCATTTAAACTGTCATCAAAGTTGAATACCTAATACGGTCATTACTTGTACATACCTATACTAACGCTATAATAGAGAGGAAGTCCAGACAGGACATTTGACAACCATTGGAGCTTTGAATTTCGCCGTGGGCTCCAAGCTCACTAACACGTTTCAGTTCCATCATGCGACTTTCCCAAGCATCTCAGAAATCATAATTACGTTGATATTAACCAAGCAGCAACCTCACTACTACCAAATAGTTTTTCAACCAACCAAGCCATTCGTTACTTTCAAGCTCTACGCAGTGAGACTTGCACTAGTCCAGTAGCTTCGCAATGAACTTCAAATCAATGTGAATTGTGTGTCCAACTTTTGCTGATCTCCAAGTGTGATTTAGTAGATAAATGTAGATTAAGACCATAAAATTAAATTCGTTGTTGTTTTGCTAATCATGTTTATGTTAGGTATATACAGTATAAGTAACTGGGATCCTTTATACCTAGTAGCGGATCCATCAGCCTCCACTCTGGGGTATTTTTTATTAGGGAACTTAAGGCATCGATCTGGTGCTGGTTATAAATTGTATAGCATAGCATAGGTATGTAGGAATCTATATACATAGATAGGTAGGTGCCTATAAGTACAAATTGGGTTCGTTACAACTGAAAACAATTCCTTTGGAATTGTAACTTCTAAGTTTCAAGGTAGGCATAGACTGCGGATTGAGAACAATCCAACGTGGCGCTCTTATTAGAATATTTGAACCAAGTAGCCATATCACTTATCCATCATGTCCATAGATCAGATACCTAACATGTCCACGTCATATCCATTATATTTCTCTCACAATTCATCTAGGTAAGCACACAAAAACTAATCACAACCACCTACCTATTCTCAATTGTATCGAAGCCATCCCTCATTGAGATCCCCAAGATATGGAGGCAACATTGATGAATTCCATTAGCACCGATTTGCAAGAAGTTGCCAAATCAGAAATTTGTCTTGAACAGAGATGCGTAGGTATACCTACCTCATACGCCCATAATTACACAACTAAATTACAACCAGGTCGAGAAAGTGGTTCGTTAATAATTTTATGCAAAACTAGATTCATCCCGAGAATTTTGTCCTAATGTAGCAGAAACCTCACTGCTCTAAGATCAGAAGCCCTTCTATTACTTTCCTGAAGTTTCCATACGTTTGGACATACCTACAATAGGTACGTTGGTAAGTAGGTACTTGTCGTTGGAGGAGTGCGGCTGGTGTCAAATCTGGCAATTTGGACTTACATTTATATCCGGCATCGATATGTCATTACCTATCGGTCAACATGTGAACTCCCGAATATCATTGAAATAGGTATATTTCTGACTTTATCCTGAGTACCTACCAAAGATGGACTTTGAAAAAACAAGAAATCCTTAAACAAATATACATACCCACTCCAACTAATAAAAAATTTGAAAACCGTGGTAAGAAACTAGGAAAGCAATTTCCTTCTTGGAACCCCTATTATAGCGTAGTAAAAATCACTTGCTTGTTCTAATCAAAACCGCTTGTCCATAACATAAATTATCTATCAATTTATTATACCACAGGTTGGTCAGTTTTAAATTACAGTATCCATCTGGATAATAAAATGTAATTATGTTTCTTTACAGGTTGGTAAAAATCAATAGAAATATGTACCTATGTAAAAATCAACCTCTTTGAACTTTTGATTTTTGTGATTGTCCCTAGACGTATTTTTCATAATAATAAAGGCAAGAGATTTCAACTTACAAATGTAACGTCGGAAATTCGTCGCAACAGGCGGGAGTCGCACTCACAACGTAGATAAAAACACCATTCAATGAATGAAGTCCAAAACAATATTATGGTCCCGAAGAACTTGACACAAATAAACCGCGGGGGACACCGTCTGTGCAATGAGAAAAAAAGCGCGATGAAATTCGAAACGCGGGACGGCGGACAATTTTTTTAAATATTAGACGTATCACGCGGTTGTTACACTGACGGCGGTCAATCGGACAATGCTGCTGGCTTCGGAACAGGATTCGGTGACAGCGCTGTAGCGGCCAACGCCAGAACTAAGGTGCAGTGGGCGTGGCTTCGACTCGCGTCCTGATTGGTCGACAGGATGTAAGTGGGGGGTTGACGGTGGGCGTGGCCTGACGAGTCGCTGGGGAGGGCAAGATTGATTGCGAGCCGCCCTGGGGCTGTTCCCACACAACCCGGGGACACTCTGTCTACCCTACAAATGGAAATAGCTAAACCGTGACATTTCTCCATTCCAATTTTTTTTTTCTCCACTTTTTTCCTGCTCTTCTTTTCGTCCTCTTCAGTTGGGGTCCACCGTTTTCTCCTTCCCGTATAAAAATGATGTACCTTCCTACCGGTTTTCATTTTAACCGCTTGGGATGGAGATGTCCTGTAGTCATCAAACGAGATTCAAAGCAAACTAGTGTTTAGTGTATGTACATTGTAGTTAAACTCCATTTACAGACCGAATAATCAAATCTGGGACTGATGTTATACCTATATAGGTACCTATGTAGGTAGATAGATAGGTACCTACCTTTTAAGAAGAAGAAGATTTATTGGCAAACAAAATGCACACACATAAGCCTCGTGGGCCTTTAAATTGTTTACAAATTGAAATTACAATAAAATAAAAATCAGCTCTTTTAGGTAGTAGGTATTTGTAGTAAAAAAAAAAAAAAAGAGATAAGTAATGAAAAACAAAAATAAAGTATGGTAAAACATAATAGTCAAAATATTGTGGTGGGTGACAATAAGAAAATAATTCAGGCTCCAAAATGTTTCTCAGCCAGCAAAAGGAAGGTAGAAAAGTCAGGGCAACGACGGATGGCAAATGGAATGGCGTTCCATATCCTTGCACCAGCAATACGAAGGGGATTACCCAAGGAGACTGTTCGATGGGGTGACATGTTCAAGGCATGGAGCCTCCCAGAATGCCCATAGGCAAACATGCCCTCTAGGTGTTCCGGTGTAGCAGGGCCCTCACCACACAAATGCCTAAATATGAAAATACAGATTCGAAATTTAAAATAATTTACCAAAGAACAGCCAATCAATTTTTCAGAAAATTCAGTAATGTGGCCTATATCTGTCTTTGTCAAATACATATCTGGCTATTGAATTGTAGCAAACTTGCAATCTATGGAGCTCTTTGGATGATAAACTTTGAGAAAATAATTCACAGCAGTAAGTGAAATGTGGTATTAATAATGATTTTGCTAAGATCAATTTTAAAACAGGAGGAGTAATTTAATAAGAGAAATTTTGAATTTGACGAGCGTTAAATTATACCTATTTTTTCGTTTATTCAAACTTGAATGTTACATCTACTGTTGCATCAGGATGTCCTTAAACTGCTCAATATTGCAAAAATCACTAATTCAAGCCAGAAAACATCATAAATTCATTTTTATAATACATTTTTTGACCCATTATTCGACAGCCACATTTTTGGCTGCACCTGTGATTGACGCAGCAGTTCTTCGGCAATAAATGATTCCGTTTATTTACAAAACACTTATTTCAACATTTTAATGTCTAATAAATTGAGCATTCGAGTTTAGTTTTATTAATTTAAATATAAAATAAATATGAGTATTCATAATGGCAAAGATGAAAATATCACAAAATAGGTAGGTACGAGGTTTCATCAATACCATGAGTACAGTAGGTACATCTGTAATGGTAAACTAGCTGCTTCTCAGTTGCTATGCATTTGTATAAATATAAAAAATAAAGAACGAATGCAATAACGAATAGAGATCCATATAGACAGCACTGTCAATCACTGAGGGTAGCATCAGTTTGGGGACCAGTAATTGACATTTGCGTTTCAGTTATCTTTGTTAATTTCCAAAAAATGATAACATAAATGCAATCTGCACAAAAAATTGATTGAGAAAAAATCATGGGAGTAATCAAATTTGAAAATGTGGAGGGCGTGTAGAAGCAAAATAGAACACTTACTCCTTTAGCAAAATCACGAGAAACAGCAGCAAAGAAAAATCAACACGAAGTTCTGTTGGGTAACATTCTCCAGATTTCATAAAAATCCGCCTGAAACCTTTGACCGCTTTTATACTTCACTGAGAAGGTATTTTGTCTCAAATTTCAAAAAGATCAAGCCCGTAAAACACTTTTATGCCTTATTATTTTTTATTAACTATAAATTTGAACATTAAAAAATTTATGTACACAATTATGCTGAAAAATTGAATTAAATATCATAGAAATGTGTTTAAAAAATCGACAAAAAAGCAAAAAAGTTAAAAATCTAAAAACTCTTTTAGAATCGCAGAATATTATTTAGAACGAATTTTTTGCCTTAAAATTGGTAGTTAACAATTTATTTTCCCTCGAAGTTCTTAATTTTCAAAACAACGTAACATAATATAACGTAAGTAGTAACGTAAGTATACAATCATTTACGAAAATTTGCTCATACGATCATGCTGCATGACTGGAACTTTTATAGATTTTAAAGCAAATAATCAATGGAAAAGAACGTTTTTCATCATAATTTTGCGCATACATTTTTTGATACTCTAGTTATCTAATTGCTGATCATTTTGTTTTGACTAAAATGCTGTTAAAAATGATAAATTTAACGATTTTTTGCCATTTTTAGTGATTTTTTTTAAGCATATTTTTTAAAAGTTTACAAATTCAATGTGCTCAAAAAGCGCTGGCAAACAAACTCATCCTTTCATTTAGCCTGTTTTGGCGTAAAAACAGGATTTTTATTCAAATCCTACGAGGAGTTATCGTCTAGAATGACACACACACACACACACACACACACACACACACACACACACACACACACACACACACACACACACACACACACACACAAATATGAACTCCCGGGATCGTTTCTGAATGCCTCAAAACGGATTCTAATGAAGAACATTTTTAAAAAATTGTAATTTTAAAATTTTCGAGCCATTGCAATACCTACTTTTCTACTAAAATTCGCTAAATGATGTACAGTCTTACCTGCGAGACTCGTACAACCAAGATACGTGGAAAAGAATACCTAAAATACCTATAAGAAATATCCCTAAATACCTACATACTGGAGATATCTGGAGGAATTTGAATGAAAACAGTAATTTTTCGTATTCAAATATTATTTAAATACTTGAAATACCTACTACGTTGATTTCTATTCTACTATTGATTTTTATTTCGTAATTAATCCTAATATTTAGCTAAACTATTAGAGGTTATGTGGTTTATTCTTGGTAGGTTGTCTAAGTGAGCAAAAAGGTCTATAATCCCTCCTTCAACTGAGGAATAATTGGGTTTAATTAGGAGACTTAATTATAAATTGTTATAGGTAAATGTCACCCAACAATCGAACTTGAATCAGAAAACGGCAGCTACTCGCTGGACGGATCTGTGACCGCATTCTGTGACCAGAAATTTCCTCAGTGATCTGATGATACTCAATAAAGTGTAAATTTCGAAATCTTAAACATTTCCTGTTTTACATGTCTTGTTTCAAATTAACCAACTCGAAATTGTAGAATTATACAGCTTGATCCTCAACCCCATCAATAGGTACCTACACCGTTGGTGATGGTAATAGATCGATTGACTCCAGTAGACGCTTAAATGGGCCCCTAGGTTAAACTTGTTTTTCTAACCATTCTATCGAAGCAGTTCTAAGTAACCCACTTGTGCCTTATGAAGTAATTAGTACCAAAAATAGCTCACCTAATTAACCTTGTCTTACATATCCATTTTCTACAACTTCTTTTTAACCTTCTATCATAATGTTGCTTTATCGCTAAACCCTCATTAAATAGGTACAGGAATAGGAGAACGGAATACCACAAGCACGCTCGATTTGGGATAATTTCCGTGAAATTGAAGACAACCTAATTGGAGTGGATGAAGTCCATTAGGATCATCATTGAATACTTTTTTTATACATACGTGTTAAATAGCGTTCGAATTCCCCAAATTTTTAATGGCTGCGTATATCAAGTACTTCGATTTCGACTTTATTCCCACTAAACTGTTCATTGACTACATAATGATTTTTTGGAGCCCTTTTTAATGTCAAAGGCGCATTTTTTGCTTGCTCACTACCGAAGTTAGCCTTGTGTTTTAAGAGAAGTCGAAAAATTCTTAGTCTTCCAAAATCGATGATTCCTCTTGAATTTTGCGTTTCAGAGCTTACCAATCAATTTCGGTTCTGTGTCTGTCTGTTGTCTGTCAGTCTGTCAATGTGTCTGCGGTAAATCCGTGTAACGCCCAAAAATATTCCAAGTTCCAAGTTTTCCAAGTTATTATTCCAAGTCTGATTTTAAGAAACTGTCAGTGATTGTGCGGGTTTGCTCCTAAATGGTCCCTTACCACTTTCATTATCGTCGGATCAGTAGTAGTAGCTATCTAGCTATATAAGTGAATTTCTTATAACGTCGATTTCTCATCGTCTATTTGGCCACATTTCGTCCAAACGCGGGGGGCAGTTGGTTATATTTTCCCGGAAGATCCCCTATGTCCTATATTGTGATTGGTTTAATACGTCATAATAACTATTGCGCATACCAAACCTAAATTGATTGATACAGGCAAAACTTCGAGGCTAGTGGACCGATTTTTGACATGTTTCTTGTTATCTTCAGAATGGCCCGTAGAGTTGGAGTTTTGCAGGACCGTAGGTACGACACCATTTTTTTGCAGGACCGCGAGACGAGCAAACTTGGTCATAGTAGTTACATGTGGGTATAGTTAATAACATGTGGAGGAGATACTATCAAATAGTTAGGTACCGTTTGACTGTAGATAAATTTGAGTGAGGTAAATTCCTTCCTTTCCGCTGTAGGATGTTGAAATTTTACAGGGACATCAGGAGAAGAATAAAAGTCCAGTCATGCAGCATGACCCCATGAGCGAATTTTTGAAGAAATCTCCGACATTTCAGTCGCTATTGATCGTGTAGAGAAATTTTAGAAGTACATAAATAGAACTTCTTCATAATTTCATGGCTGATATTTTCTAAGCCACAGTCAGTATTAAAGCTACATCAAGTCCTAAAACAGTTGAGCGTAAAACATTAAAGAGAGCGACTGAGAGAATCGGAGGACGGAATATTTCACAGAGTTAACTCATCAGTTGTGATTACTTTTTTTTTTTTTTTTTTTTTTTTAACGAGCACCCCCTACCTACGTTTTAAACAGCATGGTTCTAGGATTGGTTAGGTATACAGGGATACTTCCATAAGAGTAGTTCAATCTGAATTTGGACAATGTTTCATGCAAATATTACCGATTTTTACAACTAGCGAACGGCATTATTTCGATTTTTGACTGATTTTTCAACTTTGAAATTTTTGAAAACTTGATACATATTCTTATAGCAAATTTTACGCTGATTCCGAATATACCACATGTTAGTATGCTGAAAAAATTATTTCGCACAACAAAATCTCAAAAAACAGGCCATTTTGAAATTTTTGACTACATTTTTGAAAATTTCAACCCAAAGATGTAATCCGATCATGCTGACCAACGAACTTGAACTTTCGCTGGCCTCGGCATTTTGTATCCTTAACATTTTAAAATTTGTTTGAAGTTTCTAGCACAATTCTACGGACAGTTATCGTCTGGAATGACACATACATACATACATACATACATTCATACATTAAAAAATGCGTTAAATTTCAGTATATAATTCAGAATAGCCTGAAACGGATTTCTGCATAAATATTTTTCAAAAATTCACATTCTACAAATTTTGAGGCGAGAGCAATAGCTTAATTTTCTTCAAAAATTCGCTAAAAATGATAGACTCTTCCCTAATCAGCTGACTGAGCTTAGCTAAACTGAGCTTATTCTGTCTTTTTCACGGTAGGATGTTGGTATTTGACAAGGAGCCTCTCTGGTACATCAAGAGACGGTTGAAATGATTGACTCTTTCCAGATCAACTGAGTGTGGTAATTTCAATCGTCACATTTTGTCAGGTACGTAGTTGATAACTTGTGGATAATTGAAAATATGTGGATGATCGCTCCATCAAATAATTACATAATTTGAAGTAATAATTTGAATTTCCATTGTCATTTGAGTGAACTCCGAAACGAATTTCGTTGCTATATTCTACCTATGAAGTTGGGATTTTGTAGGCATGAAATACAACAAACACACACACACACACTGGAGTTCAAATTGTTGATAATATTGTTAGGGTATGATATCCATCTTAGGGGATCTTCAAGAGAAGAAATTTTAGCAGCACTTCCCTCCATAATATACCGTAGACCAGCGAATTTAGGAAATATAATATCTCCAAAATGTCCTCCAACACAGCAATCTGATGATCCTATGGGTCTTCGTCCTTGTCGTCGACCTCGTTGTAAATCATACCGTCTAATTGAACAACCACCATCCATAACGTCACCTAACTGCTCAAACGAATACCACCTACGATTTATTGAATCTATCAAGCATATACATATATATAAAAGCGTTACACTCTAGAATTCGTTTGCCTCAACACGAAATTCAATCAAGAAATTGTTCGAAAATTTTTTATTTTAGAAATGTTGGAGTCATTGCAATAGCTTCATTTTCTACGAAAATTTGCTATAATTAACAACAAAGTGTTGTGAATCGTGCTAGCCCGAAAATCGATGATACCTCGGCAGAATTCGAATGCCCGGGTTTATACCGAAATCCGATTAGGGTTTACGAGCGTCAAATGGTGTCCATATTTGTGAAGAATTAAGGACCCCATATCCTGCACAATGCACTAATAGCTCATAGGTGGTAATTCCATAGGGTGGCTTACCCTTAATTTTTCCCAAATATAAATAGAAATAAAGGCCAGTAACCCCACGGACGGATTAGCGCCTCAAATCGCCCACCCTGCACCCTGTAAGTTCCAAACGGCCAACAGCATTTACAGTATCTAATCGTTTATCTGATAGTAGTTCGAGCCAGGTTATGCGAAAATTGAATCTTCTTACCACCTTTACAGTACCTTTACTTTCAATATACAATTCATTCAAGCTTCTGTGTCCATTTCTGAGTCATGAATGTCCCTAAGAATGCACTACCACTGCCCAATCAAATAAGATCAAATTGGTTAGTAAATGAAACGGTTTGTTCGGAAGAATTTTTCATACATTTTAACATAATAATTAAAACATAATAAATGAAAAAATTGAGTTTACGAAAAAATTATTTCTGTTCTAGAACCAAAAATTTCAACCATGTATCATGTTTTCTCCTCGATATTGATTCGAAATTCTATGAAAACATCAGAAATTAACAAGCGGTTGCAATCATGTTCACAATATAAATTATTGAGAATGATCACCTGTGTGTAAACAATTATTTATATAACCATGCTCATAACTCAGTTTGTTGGACACGCACTTCGCCGTAGTTAACATAATATTGTTGGATAAATCGAGAGCTTTCGAACGAATGGTCAACGAATTCTGTGGGATGAAAAACGACGAAGTACCATTTCCCTAGCAACGACTCGGTTGTAGGCGGAAATCACTGTAATTAATTTCGTGCGCGGAAAAAAATTGACTCGCAAAATTCGCTAGGACCCCAGGGCTAAAACATGATAAATGTTAAAATAATTAAAAATTGAAGTGTTCGTAATTAACTTCTACATTTTTTTTGTACATATTTTGTACTGAAACTTTAATCGTATCCCACAGTCTGTCCCGCAAAATCGGGCACTCATCTCTATGCGCCTCACAATCGTGCCTTTTCGGTGGCATCTTTTTTCGGATATGATCCCTGAAAGCAGAGGAAATTCACAATTAATGACAAAATAAGAACACTTCAAGTTCTTTAGAAGCTATAAACATGTTGGTAAGTAATGCTTACATTACAGGGACGTCCTTATGAATGGATTGTATTTAATTTTGGTGAGAATTAAAATAAAACAAAAAAATGTATCACGATTTCTTGGAATCCCCTACCCCTCACACCATTTCACCCAAATTAAAGTAAACCCCGACGTTTTTTTCACCCAAAGTAAATTTGAAATTTTCGAGGTTGCATAACTGGACTAAAATTTGGATCAAACAAACAATAAAAACAGTCACGAAATGTCTGATGAATATAATAAAAATATTTTGATTTATCGTTACTACCCCCTCATCCACCCCATTACAAAATTTAAAACTCCTGTTCCATTTTCCATAACTAGACCAAATTCGAAGTTGAACAAAAAATGAATCACGAAAATCGGACGAGAATAGTGAAAACATCATGGTTTAGCAATATTACCCCCTCCATTCACCCCCTCTCTTGATGAAATTTGAAAATTCTGACAAACTTTCAAAACTATTTCGAATCCATCATGGAACTAAATAAAAATCACGAAAATCGGTAGAGATTTGTAGCTTGGGCAGCGCTTGACAAAATCGATAATTATCCCCGCCACCCCCACTTCGACAGCAAATCCGAAATTTCCTAGGTTTGTTGCACAACTAGACTAAAATTGGGATCGAAAAAAAAAAAAAATAATAATAATAATAACATAGGTGATAATTGAAACATAATAAATAAATAAATAATTAAAAATTAAAGTGCTCGTAATTAAATTCAACATTTTCCTTAATATTTCCTTAAATTCCATTTATTTTAATTAAATTAATTAAATTTCACTGGTGCTTTCCAATTCAACGTTTCGTAAGGTAGGATTATCTTGAAACGCTATACTGCTGAAGAGTGGGCTTAAGTACTTGGCACTACTATTAACTCTAGGGCTAGTTTCTTCCCTATGCAACCTACACAGCTGAAATTTGAACTTGAGCTCCGCAGAGGCAGCGACTTACAGTAGTTAGGTAACTTTACGTCCACGTTCAGCTGAATGGTCTGAGGATAATAGCTTTTTCCAGTGCGCCTTCACAGTACCTTTACTTTCAATATACAATTGCTTTGAGCTGCTATGTCCATCTCTGAGTCATAAATGTGCCAAAAAATACATCACCACAGGCTAATTTCATGTTCCAGATCTCAGTCCACTCAAATAAGATCAAGTTGGTAAGTGATACGGTTTGGCAGAAAGGAATAAGAACAAAGTCCACTGATGCTTTCCAATTCAGCGCCCCAAGGCGTAAGGTTGGAAAGCATGCAACGCTATATTGGTAATGAGTGGGCTTTAGTACTTGGCACTTCTAGTAACTCTGGGGCTAGTTTCTTTCCTATGCAACCTACACTGCTGTAATTTGTAATGGAGCCTCGCAGAGGCAGCAAGTTACAATGGTAAATTAACTTTACGTCCAGGTTGAAATGACCTGTATAAAATTAGAGGAAACGAAATTTCTCCTTGCTGGGAGAAAGTTCAGATCATTTATATGTCTTTTCGAATTAAAAAGAAATTCCCTTCTAAATACAGTATCATTTATCCCTAGCTTCTTCACAGCTTGTGAGATTGAAATCACATCTTACCTTCCGAATGCAACAAGTTTATCGAATGATCAGGTGGCGGATGGAGAGGATAGGAGAACGCCTTCACCCTTCAACAAGAACGTCTGTAACTGCACTAAAAGTACTGCTGAAAATCTCCTAGCAGACCTTAACTGACTTTTTTTCCATTTTTTTTCTTAACGATTATCCGATATACTCCAAATTCTATAATAACTTTCTATTATGATTCATCATGGCTTTCTGACAACTGAATTATAGCAACAATTGCAACAATTAGGATTTATGTAGGTAGGTATACTTTATATTAAAAATTAGCAATATCTAGTAGAATAGCTCTAATCGTATGAGACCATCTTACGAAGTCGATCTTACGGTTTTAATTTCAAGTCGATCGGTCGACCAACAACAAAGTTATCTGTATTGGGCACTCAACTGATCTGACGAGCACCTAAAATTCGTACTCTTAAATTCGTATGCCACCATCCTAAGAAAATTTTGGTTCAAATTTCAAGTCGATATGTTGATCAGTAACAACTATGAACTCAAAATGAATGTTGAGATCACCCATAATTAAAATCATATTATTGTTCCTAGTTACGTCCGAGAGGAGCTGGTTTATGCTAGAGATGGAATCATTAAAATTTTTATGATTAGGCGGTCTATATACACAACATGAGATCAGATTAAGGGACCAGATGACAACAGACGATATTTCACACGTCTGTTCGATTGGCTAATTGCATTTCAACTCGTCAAATTCTATATCGTTTTTTATGAATAAAGCGGAACCTCCGCCCTCTGATTTCCTTCTCGAGAAAGAAGAGGCATAATTGTACCCGACCGGGGCATACAAATTAATTTCATGTTTTGCTTTTTTGTTTTGGGAGGTATTTCAAGAGTTTCAAATTTCATTATGGAAGAGGGTAATACTAATAAATCATGATGTTTTAACTTTTCTCGTCACATTTTCGTGATAATTTTTAAAAATTCAATTATCAATTTGGTCTAGTTTTGGAAATTATATCGGTAGTTTCAAATTTCATACTTATGATTGGAATTCGCTGACGGTGGAGGGAGTTAATGGGGGGGGGAGTCTAGGACGACATGAAATTTTTGTTTTTTCTCTTGTTTCAAGTCTCACCAAATTTAGAATTTATATAAAATTCATTGATATGGACGTCCCGGTAATGCATGCATTACTGACCAATATGTTTATCGTCATAAATTTAAGTAGCATTATTCGTGATCCTATTTACACCTATGTTCTACATTATTCAATTGAAAAACTTATTACGGAAAATAAAAGGGCGCTTTATGGATCCTAGGTAGAGTAGTACCTATCCTTCTAGTCTTTCCTAATTGTGTAACAAATGGTTATAATATGGAATCGCCGGAATAAGTTTACTTAAATTTGTCAAGAAACAATTCGCTTCGTGATTTACTTACATTTTATATTCTTTGAAGATATGGATTAGTGAACACGTACGTTTCCATCCATGAAAATTAATTATATGGCAAAAATAAAAAATGTGGAACTCGTTATAAGATCTGAATATTTATGATAATTACGTGATAATACCCAAAACCTCGTCGGCTGTGAAAAAGTATCCTTCAGTCCCATTTCTTGATGGTTCCTGAATAATTACTTTAAAGTTTTTTGTGGATTGAGTTTGGAAGGATCGTGAGATTAAATATATATATACCGTCCTTCGCTACTTCTCATCTGTACACTTGTGTGAAGAAGTCAGAACTCAAACTGATTAGAAGATCCCGTCAAAAGTGAGAGCATTTCCAAACTGGGATATGACAGGTTGTAATTAAGACGATATTTTTATTCTTGTTTCTCCATTACGTAGCCAATCATAACATCCTGGGCTACTGGCGGATGGGTCTAGCTCTGAATACACCTTGTTCTTCAGGTTTTGTCATTTTTAGCAAATTTTCATGGAAAATAAAGCTATGGCAATGGCTTCAAAAAATTTAAAATACAAATTTTTGAACATTTTCTTCATAGCGATTTTCTCCATTTCTAGGCATTCTGAAGCGATTCCTAGAGTTTAACACTTTTTCATATCCAGGGTGTCCCGCTCTTGGTGTACATAATCATCTGGGTAATACTAAACTAAATGGAGAAAAAAAATTTCAGCCCCCTTAAAATTTGTTGTTTTACGTTTCAAGGTGCATAAAACCGATCAAATCGAATGGGGGAAAAAAAAAAAAAAAAGAGCTTCTCTCCAAAATACTGGACCAGTTTATGACATTTGGCTGAAAAATCATGGATCGGCCGGGGATGTGCCAGTAACTTCGTCATAAATTTTGATCAAACCTAAAGGGTAGTAATTAAGGGCTGAAATATTGACAAATCAAGGTCTCGAAAACGCTTTTTTTTTTAGCTTTTTCATTTAAAGATATTTTTAAAGTAATTTTCGTGTTTTTGACTTTATGTCATAAACATCGTCATAACTCCCTTCAGGCTCACTATAACACCAAAAATAGGCACACCCTTAGAAAAATCGTGAAATTTTCTTTCAGAATTGTTATCACCGTTTAAAACGTTGCTCTTCATCCTTTGGAAAAATTATATTTCGGAACGGGAAAACCTTTTCTGAATGTCAGCTTTCCAACGGTATAGTCCATTTAACTTGAATTTTTCTAGTCAGGGGAGAAATTTAAGTTTTAATGTTTAAAAAGTTGTTTTTTCAAAGAAATTTAGGGTTTTCTTGAAAATGACCTAAGATTGAACGAGTTTGGGGTCGGTTTCTACTTATTCTTTCACGTTGAATCGAATGGTAACAGTAGCATATCCCACTGACTTCTTTATAACAAAGTTTTACACTTTAAATCACAAATGTTTAGCGCATTCGTTATGTTCAATTTTGTGTTTTTAGGGGTAAAGCTAATATATGAGTACAATACCAGGTACATCAATATAAATGTATTTATTATTGATTTAGGCAACTACCAACGGAATAATAATGAGATAAAATGAATGAACTACCTTCGCTTCACTAGTCCATCTTTAGGTGACAAAAGAAACTCAATTTAGTGAAGTGAGAGCTCACTGGGATTTTAATTGCTTATGTTTTCATTGTAGTTTATATAGTCCAGTAGCCAAGGCCGAAAATAGATAGTACATAATTTCAGGAGAAGGTTTGAGATCAGATATTGAAAATTTAGTCCGTTCTGTTTGAGAAAATCGTTGTCTGCCATCTCGGAATTGGTGGAATACAAAATGGCCGCCTCATAAAGGTGGCTTATGTGCCCATTTTGAAGTGTTTCTCTAATAATTCCTGAACCGTACATCCTACAGACATTTTTATGCTTAGCAAAGATGTAGAGCATAAAAAACTAGAGCGATTCGACCCAAAACCTATGAATTATCTCACAAAATAAGGGAATTAGGGACAATCGAAAATCGGGATAATTTTAGGAGGGTCTTCTCCCCACAGCAACACTTTTGCCCTTCAAAATCATCTATTGGCCTCAAAATTGGTCTGATTCAGGTCTGCCAAAACTCATTCGATTCAGGGTTGAATAATTTCCAAAGATCGTTTCGAGCAAGTTTTCGCTAAGACCGTTTCCCAATTAAATTAAAGTACAAAGTAAAAAGCCGTTTTTGCAAACTTTATGTGTAAAATGACATAAAATTCATAAGTTCGGCTGTAGTCGATGGGGGAAGGCCTCAGCTAAAATATGCTCGATAGAACTTTGGAAAGTATTTAATAATGAGTAGAATGAGCTTTGGCAGACTCAAATCAAACCTATATTAACCCACCAAGGGGACAAGAACTATTTTTCATCAAAATTTTGACTTTTTTTTTAAATTTTCTCACTTACTAGATCTATTATCGGCCCAGAAAAATATTAAAAAAATTCCACCAACCTTCAGTGAGGGGGGTGGGGGCGTGATATCTATGTCACACTCGTCCTTTGGGGGTGATGGTTTCTATTGGGATGAAAGTAGGTAAGAAGATTCAAAAAGGCATGTTATTCACAACTAAACGAATGTATTTATTTGTTACAATGACTAGTGAATGACCGTGTAATCACAAAAAGTGAATGATTTTGAAAACAGAATGAGAATAGAAATAGATTACGAATGTAGTGCTAATTATTTTATAATTATATAATTTTTTGTGTGTGAAATTGAACGTTTCAAAACAACAGTTTTGCAACCATCATTCACATACCTTCACCTCATCTTATTTTTTACTTCCATGAGATGATCCGTTTGGTCGTAGCGAATGTCGTCGGATACTGGAGATGACCAGTGGGACGATGGAACCAATGGACCAACAGATTTTATTGCAGTTTTGTATCGTGTGAGGTATGAAATGGCTATTTCTCTTCTGTAATTGAGTTCGGTTATTTTTCTCCTGGTCTGTTTGTAATTTAGCCATCCATTGTAGCCATGCAGAGTTTTCTTCACCACTATGGTTGTGATCTCGTTGACAGGCGGTGGGGCATTGAAAATATCTTCAATTTCTGAAGAATCATACCATCATCTATTATTTCATTTATACAATTTTCTAGCGACTGCACTATCCCTACGACATTCAGGTGTCTTTCAAATTAATTTTTCATTTTTAATGTTATAAGAACAAAAAAAATGGGTTAACAAATGAATAAAATAAATAAATTAAAAAATAAATGAATAAAGAAACTAATGAAAATTAGTATTTTGTCATAACCATCAAAAAATTAACATTATTATTACTCATTACTGTTATTATTCATTATTATCATTATTTATTTTTTATTATTATTATTACTTATATTTTTTTAATGCATTCATTCTATTTTTATTTCTATTTTTCAAGTTTTTTAATCTTTCATTTTACTTTTTGCAATGAAAATAAATAGTTTTGATAGTATAAACAAATATCATTATTTTGTTCGAATAAATACCAAAAAAAGAAGGGAATGTGGATCGTCAAAAAATATATTGGGGAAGGACGAGTGTGTGTGAAGTATATGTCACACCGACTCCTCAGGAACCATATTTGGTTTCATAGATATCTTTCTCATTCTAATCCTATGAATGCTATCAAAGAGAAAGATAATGTTGATATACTACGATTTTAGAAGAAAATAAGCAGTAAAAGTAACTTACTAGGGCTCCAGGTCCATGATGAAAAATTTACAACTTTTGTTTCAAGAACACACGTTGAACTGAGATGGGAAAATCCTTTTCCTTCTGTGATGGGAAAACGATGGGATAACCGCAAATGACCTGACGCGACAGGAATCGCGTTTTATTCAATCATGTTTGCTGTGACGTATACGTCGCCCTCGTCCTTCATGGGTTAACGCCACTGGGTGATTTTTTAGGGCAAAAGTCCAAAGGAGGGGGGGCTGGCTCAAAATCAGTCGATTTTCAATTGTTTGTAATTCGCTTATTTTAAGAGATAATTGGGAGTTTTGGGATCAAATAGTTTTGTTTTTTATGCTCCACAACTTTGCTTCGTATAAAAATGTCTGTAGGATGTACGGTTTAGAAATTAGAGAAAAACTTTAAAATGGGCAAATTAAGCCATCTTTACGAGGCCGCCATTTTGTATTCCACCAATTTTGAGATGGCAGACAAATATTTCGTCACTCAGAACGGACTAAATTTTCGCAATCTCATTTCATACTTCCTCCTCAAATTACTACCTTTTTTCGGCCTTGGCTGCTGGGCGCTTGGACTGCGATGTTTACTTACCGCACACTCTTCTGCCTCGTAGTTATTCTGATGATGTCTTGAAGGACCCGTTTATCAATTACAGGGATATCTTCTAGGCAAACCTCACGTAGGTATCTCGAGTTTACCTCAACCTATCGAACGAATTTGATAGGGCATTTATCAATCAACTTTGTCCCCGCAGGAGCAGTTAGTTATCTGAGCAGTTAGCTACCTACAGGTAGCTAACTGCTCAGATAACCTAGTCTGTGGGAAATAGGGGTACAACAACATCAACAATGATTTCCCCACAAAACAGCCTTTACAATGGTATTTTTCATTCTTCTTCGTATGTCCATGGGCAAAAGTAGATACTTTAACACAACACACGGAGAACGAAGTGAGTTGGTATGAGTAATTATAGAAATGCACCCGTGCAAGTGCTCTACGGAATTTGCCTGCGTACGGAAATTGTAGACCATAAATGTCCCCTACAACTATAAATTATCTTCCAAACTACGGGAGCTTTACGAAAATTTAGAAATTGAGCTAATCTTGCCTACGATCTCTCTTTCCTTGATCTTTTCTGTTCAGTTTCTAGGCTAGCATACAGACTGAAAATAATTTATGACTGAGGAACGACCTAAAAACGAAAGGCTGGAGAATTCTTTGCTGTGTAACAAATACATGGAAAATTGGTATATTATAGTTCCCTCTGAAGCCCAGATTAATTTTGTAAGCTGATCGAAGTTTCGATTTGGCCGTATTACTTAGGTATATAAAAACTCAGGAGCACCAAAGTGTTTGTTTGCTATTATTGCTTATGATTCTTATTTGAAATGTCGTTGGTAGATATGATAGCGTGCTATATATTATTGAATTTTTGTAGAAAATAAAGCTATTGTGATGGACCCAAAATCGTTAATACGTATTTTCTACGTATTTTCATGAAACTTCAACTTCGTAAGTACCTGGTACGTTACACACAGCTTACCTCCAGGATAAATCGCTAACTGAGGGAGATGAGTCTCAGGTAAGGATACCAAGCAGATAGCGGTATGGTTCACCACTTCGGTAACTACCAGAATGAAGAAGTGAAGAACTTTGGCGGCCCACTGAGAGCTCATAGTTATTTTGATTAAACTCCCTCTTCGTCTACGGCCACAAGCCACGGAAACGGAAATACCACTATATTTTTTACCGATAACTGAGGAAATAACTTAGAGAAAATCGTATTTTATAATCAATGAAAGGAGTATGAAGCGCAACAGGAATCATCATCTTCGAACACCGTGACTAAAAAAAATGGATAAGATCAAGACTGAGTAAACAAATAATAAAATTTTACCTACAGAAAGCACCATCCAAAAGATTTGTCAAAAGAAATAAAAAGGTTGGTGAAAAAAGGGGAAAAAATCCGTCAACGTTTCATTTACCTATCAATTAGTCCTCAGACTTCGGTAATAGGTAATTTGTTAACGGGAGGCCAATCACAAACCTTTTTAGCGAATTTTCTTAGAAAATAAAGCTATTGAAATGGCTCCAAAAATTTTAAAATAAAAATTTTCAAAAATTTTCTTCATCGAAATCTGTTTTGAGGCATTCTGAAATGATTCCTGGATTTTAACGCTTTTTTATATGTATATATATATGTATATATATATATATATGTATATATATATATGTATATATATATATATGTATGTGTCATTCCAGACGATAACTCTCGATAGAATTGAGATAAAAACTTCGTTCTTTCGCCAAAAAATCAAGCATTTCAAAAGAAAGGATGAGTTCGTTGGACAACACTTTTTGAGCACATTAAATTGGTCAAATTGCAAAAAATGTACTTAAGAAATCACTAAAAAAGGCAAAAAACCGCTAAAAATTAACAAATTTATATTTTTTAGCAGAATGCTTCTCGAAAAAAATTAATCAAACATGAACTAGGACATTTAAAAATTTAAGCACAAAATTGTACTGAAAAATGTACTTTAATTTCATTAAAATAAGCTAAAAATCGATAGGAGTACTTGAAAAAATTGTAAAAATCTACAAAATCGTTTGTTCATTGGAATATTACTGAAAAAAAGTTAATTTGCTATAAAATGTATAATAAAATTTTTATTTGTCCCCAAAGTGCTCAAATTTCAACAGAATTTAACATTAAGTAATACGACCGTTTATGAAAATTCGCTCATACGATCATGCTGCATGACTGGAACTTTTACTAAAGTATAGCTTAGTTGGACAAATGGGCTGAATGATGATAGTTTGGTGGTCAGGATGCTCGCAAGCTCGAATCTCAAAAATAATTTAATCTTTTAGGTACATTATTATGTAGGTACCCTAGATATACAGGGTGTCCCACGGAAAAGTTACACCCCCCTTCATTTCCCTTAAATCTAGCGAAAAAATTGAGACCTACGCGTCTTCATAATATTTTACGTAGATCTCAGCAAAAATACTTTCATAAACTTTGTTTTTTTCTAATGGGGCAACCCCCATTTTTTATTGCAAATTCGAATTCTACGTGAAATTTCATGAAGAAATGATCCATCATCCGGTTTTTTTAGTAGATAAGTTAACTAGATAAGTTAACCGAGGCCGCTAGTTACCTAGACTTTGCCTGGACTTTATCTGTGGTTGATAAACTAAATGAAATTACTGTTCTACGAGGTAAATCCCAAAAGGTAACTGAAGGGAGGCAATCCTATACAAATTTTAACCAGAGACAGAACAGAAGAGACGATCAAAAGAGGAAACAAACAATTTTCTTAAATAGTTTCCTGTTCACCTCTAACCTTGAGAAAAGGTCTTTTGTGTGTACGCGAAGCACAACGTTGAATCATAATGAAGTAGATCAAATGAGTCATAATAATGCCTAATTATTGTCCCGTCACTGGCTTTCTATGCAAATGTCGTGGCAGACCACATCATGAATTCGGGCGGCTGTAAAATGGGGTTCCATTAGATTACCCAAGTTTCTACGAAGGAGGGAAAAAAAAGGTCAGTCCCGAGCGCCGCTGGGCCGTTCGAGCCTTTGAAGCTGAGCAACGTCTCGTGAAATTGCGAGGAAACCCAGAAGCAGAGATTCAGCGCCCCGGCGTTTAGAAGCAATGGAACAACAGTTTAGAAGCATCAGGAACAAAGCTTCTAATGTAATCGACGCCAGGATTTATTACGGCAGTCACGCCAAGAGTTGGTTTAACAATTTTTTTTAATAACGTTTAAGCACCACAAATTGTTTTTATGTTATTGAATACATGCAGGCGATTTTTAATTTTCAGCGTTGATTGATGCTTTTGCAGCTTTTAGAGCGGAAAATCAAGGGCTTGCCATCTTGAAAATACGAAGCAATTTGTTTTTAAATGCAGACATTAATAACATTATTACTGCTGCACAATTCCATTGGTGGAATAATAACATTAAGGAATAATAACATTATTACTACTGCACAATTTCATTGGTGGTGGAAAACAAACTTATGCAATGTTGGATGGCTAAGGCTTTCTCACTTAATAGGTAGTAATTTTCCATATGGAAATAGTGAACGAAAACATTTGCCTCTGGCTTGATTTGCTTCTTTACACACTCTTTTCTTTGAAAAATTTCTTATGGAAAATGAAGTTAGATAGATAGATTGAAGAAGATTTAATAGCCAAAATACAGATAAATACAGTTGATATGAAAATCTTATTACAGTGATAGCCTAAGCTGTTTGCTTTTAACTCTGTATAAATTAAATGTTATATTTTGTTTGTTAATACCATTTATATTTATATTATCTGTATTAATAAAATCGCAAGTATGTCTGTCTGCACATTGATTGGAATTTATCGTGAAATTGTGAGGTTTCTTTTCAGTTTCATGATATTTGCAGACGATTGGTACCATTTTCTCAATTTTTCTCTGTCTGTCAGTATGTTTGTCCGTTTTTCACGGTTACAGGGTTCATTGGACAACTGATATGAGTGGTGGGAATCGTCTGTATCAATCCAACTTAAATGATAGGCTATTTGAAGTTTTTTTAAATTTGAGGTAAAGGGGGTGTTTTAAGGGAGGGGGAGTGGGTGAAATGGGGTATCTTGGACACCATTGAACGAACTGGGAATCTGATTTGTCGAATATGTTTGGGTTATTCTAACTTAAATCGCAGGCTGCTTGAAATTTTCCGAATCTTGCCCATAGGGGGTGTTTTGGGAGAGGCGAGGGGTTAAATGGGTCATGGACATCAATAAATAAACTGAAGACGTGATTGTTGAAATATGTTCGGGTTACTCCAACTTGAATCGCTGACTAGGTACTTGACATTTTCCAGCAATTAGGTTTTTGGGGTGGGGGGGGGGGGTTGAAATGGGGTTATCTTGGACATCAATAAATAAACTGGAGCTGATTGGTGAGAAATGTTTGAAATACTCTTACTTGAATTGCAGACTACTTCAAGTTTTTCAATCTAACCCATAAGGGGTGTTTTGGGAGAGGGGTGGGGGGAGGGGTATCATGGATATCACTGAATAAACTCGGGACCTGATTGCTCAAATATGTTTGAATTACACTAAATCAAATCACAGGCTACTTGAAAATTTTCAAATCTGACCCAAAGGGGGTGTTTTCTAGGAGGAGGGTGGTGGGGTGGGGGGCGAAATGAGGTTCTCGGACACCACTGAATAAACTGAGGACCTGATTGATTAAATTTGTTTGGAATACTCAAACTGCTTGAAATTTTCAAATCTGAACCATAACGGGAATTTTGAGGGAAGGGTGTGGGTTGAGGGGGGTATCTTGAACATCACTGAATAAACCGAGGACCTCATTGATAAAACATGTTTGGATAACACTAAAGACCACAGCCTATTCAGAAATTTTCAATTCCGACCCATAGGGGTGTTTTTGGTGGAGGGGGTTTGGAAAATGGTATCTCTGACATCAATGAACAATCTGGGAATCTGATTGGATGAATATATTTAGATTACGTCAACCTCAATCGTAAGCTATTGAAATTCTTTCTAGCCTCATCATAGGGAGATGTGGTTAAATGGAATAATTTGGTCATCATCGAACAAACTGGTGATCTGATGTTCGTACGAATCAATTTGGATTAGTCTGAACGTTGTTTTTGGTTACCTATCAAGAATATTTTTTAATCTGAAATATGGGGGATGTTTGTGGAGGGGGAGGGGGGTTGATCTCAGTAGTTTGGTCCTATTATGTAATGTATAATTAAGAACTTTAAGTAAGTACTTTTAAGCAAGGCCTTTTCTGAATCAGATCCATAGGGGTGTCCTGTAATTTGATGGGTGAGGAGGGGCTTGCGCATATTCATGTCAACCTGTGCAACGCACGGGTGAACCAGCTAGTTTTACCTATTTGTTAAGTATTTTTTATGACAGTTCCGGTCGAATGAACTGTTACTCGGCACGTTCCCAAAAGAACGCCGAGTCAGCTCCCCCTCTCATTCCAGGTCATACCCACCACCTGTAAGATAAGAATTCTCTCTTGTGCTTACAGCAGTGAACTATTATTAATACCCTATCGATTTATATGTATAACCCAATCGCTCTATCATCACCCACCCTCACCCTCTTGTGGTATCTTCTTACCTATCATTGAATTATATTAAATTTATCTCGACATCAGATTAGTCAGAGGATCCTCCCTCGTTATCTCTAGCTACATTTAGAGAAATTTGTCTTAAAAGATTTCAAGAGATTGATGTCTCATTTTATATTTCTTATCATTAATAAATACTTATACGCGGTGAACACTAAACAGGTCTGCCAAACTACAAGAGTCGATTCTTCAACTAATTTGCAACAACTTTTGTGCATTAACATTTTTTTAGCCCTCTTGAAAAGCAATTTTTTTAAATTTTATATATTTTTTGTGATTTCGACCTTGCATCACTGAATCGGTCATTACTCCCTAAATTTGCTGAGAAAATTCAAATTTGAGGATACCGAGGAAGAGAATCACATTGCTATCCAATTGATGCCTGACCTTTTTCTAGAATTAAGGCAATTTTACCTAATTTGGGATACCTTGAGCTTTTTCAATCGGAAATTGAACAATAAGAACCAATATTTTTTCAGGATACAAGAACGGTAAAAACTGCGGCAGGATCTCACCTTTCCAACGGTGTAGTCAATTTTACATTCACTTCGCTAATTTGGGAGGGGGGGGGGGGACTGCGGATTAAGGTTGGAAACAATATTTTTTCAATGAAACCGAGGGTGTTCTTGAAAAATGTTGTTGAAGAGGAAAAATTCCTCTTAATTGATCTGACGCTTAATCTAATGGTAACACTTGCATATCTCTAAATCCCCGTTATAATTAAGTTTTACACTTTGAGATTATTGAGATTATTTGGTATGATAGATTGTGTGTTTTTTAGGGGTGAAATTAGTTAGCTAAAGTGTAAAACTTGGTTATAGCGGAGTTCGGGTGATCTGAAAATGGATTCATGAATTCGAATATTCCTGTATTCACTCACTGAATATGAATACACTTGTATACGTAATCCTATCAAATACGTATACGTAATCATATGGCATACGTAATTTATACAAGTATTCGTATTTGTATTCACGATTAGGAATATGCAAATCTCTGTCAGTTGAACAGGGCACGTGAAATTCGATTTTAGTAAAGCTATGAATAGTTGGACGTACTCATATTTATTAATTGATTGCATGGACCACATTTCTTGTACATAGTTCTGTAATGTAGATGTTTTCCTTCTTCCGTGAATGGCCGATCTCAAGGTACCGACTTCTACCGAGTGTCAACAAAAAGTGCCGATGTACAATAATTGTACATGAGTGACTCACATTTCAGTCCCACTGGGGAACTTTGTAAAGTCTGTCGGCTAAGAGTGAAAAGTTTCCTCGTTAAACCCCTATGAAGTTCCACCTATTACTTGAAGTGTCACATATTTAAACATTCCAAAATACTAGTACCTACACAACAAATACAAAAATTTCAAATACCACTTTGTTGTTTCTAGGGGAGAGCGGGGTAATACCGCCAAGTCGGGGAATACCTCCACCCCATATAATTATTTAACCACCTGAGTGACAAAGCTCGTAGCAAAATATAGTTATCTTTAGATCAGCAGTAATGTTGGAAAAGCTGGTTTGGGGTCATTAATTTGTTTTTATCAAAGATAAGCGAGTTCACGGTTTTTGAAGCTTGGCGTTCTAGTATTACTGTTGTCGAATTTTCGTGGTAAGTAACAGTTTTTCATACGTTTATGTAAATTGCTGATCATGACGACGCAGAAAAATCATTTAGCTTCAGTTTCCACCATTACTTTTTTTTTTTTATTAATATATATATAGCGCCACACCAAATTCAGGCTAATTCCGCGATGGCGGTATTGCCCCAAATGCTCCATTCCTCAGTCTTGTTGACTTTTTTCAACGTTTTTTTTGTTGTAATAATCACCTATTTCTATTGATTCTGAGTAATTAGAATAAAAATTAATATTTAAAAAACTAATTAAATTGTGTTAGCTTATCTCAATAAGCACCTCTATATTTACCTAATCGTGATTTACCTATTAAATATTTACTCACCTATCTACTGAATAATTGTGCAGTACCTATCTACCTAACTTCCTTCCTATGTTAACATAATCGTTTGTTTAAAGATTCCACTTTTCATGTTCCCGTTTTGATTTTGACAATGGACGTTGCGTCTTGTGAATTTTGCTGCAACCTGAAGAAGAGCACAAATTTAAAACTTCAAAAGCCGGGAAGATGGAATGCTATATAATATTTCTTTTGACATTGAAAATGTCTTAGTCGACGGGTCAACCGGAAATTTTGTAACGGAAACTTTGTTACGCAAAGAAAAAAACGTCACGCAACCTATAAACAAGTTAGGTGTTGTTTTCTTTTCATTTTCACGTACAACCAAGCCGTTGCTGGGAAATGAAACGTCTTTAGTTTTCACCGGACGAAAATCGTTCTCCACTCGTTGGAAAGCTCTCGATTTATCACGCATTTCTTTCGTACTTGTTCTTCTATTCATGCGGTAGTTTTATATTTATTTATGTTATAAATGGATATAATAAACAATGCCGCTTGTTTTGTTGTCGCTTGGTTGAGAAGGTATTCTTAGTTATAGTAATTGCAGACGCGCACCATAACAGAAAATTACCTACCTTTGAATTCATATTCGTGGAAGGATTGGGCATCGTAGAAACTGGCTTACAGCAAATTCAGTAATTGTGTGTCAATTATTATTTTATGTTATCTCATTGTTATTTTATTTAAAACAATAGAAAACATAGAAATTACTGAGACATTTTCAATGCTCATAGCTCTTCTCTAATAAGAGAGAAAGTGCGAGCGGCCTGCCGCCTTTTTAAGTTTTTCACGAGTTACGCGTTGAACGTTGTCAATAATTCAGTTCCTGTGAAGAACCAACATTATTTTACCAATATTTATTTTATTAACACAGAATGTGTTTTAGCCATGGACTAACTAGCCGAAAATGGAACGCGGGATGGTAACGAAATGTGTGACGGATGATTTTCACGTACAACCGAGTCGTTGCTAGGGAAATGGTACTTCGTCGTTTTTCATCCCACAAAATTCGTTGACCATTCGTTCGAAAGCTCTCGATTTATCCAACAATATTATGTTAACTACTGCGAAGTGCGTGTCCAACAAACTGAGTTATGAGCATGGTTATATAAATAATTGTTTACACACAGGTGATCATTCTCAATAATTGATATTGTGAACATGATTGCAACCGCTTGTTAATTTCAGATGATTTCATTGAGCTTGTGTATCGATGATTTGATTCATAGCAGGTGATCTGAGTATTACGAAAACGGTTTGATTTGTGAAGCGGAGGTTAAATAATTTGAATAGGTAATTTCTATACTTTACACTCTAGGAAGCTGTAATTTCGTTTGTAGCCTCTTTAGGACATTTACTTGACGATGCTCAGGGTCCGGATCAGATGTGTGGCTCTTAAAGCTAATTTCTATGCTTTACACTCTAGGAAGCTGTAATTTCGTATGTAGCCTCTTTAGGACATTTACTTGACGATGCTCAGGGTCCGGATCAGATGTGTGGCTCTTAAAGCTAATTTCTATGCTTTACACTCTAGGAAGCTGTAATTTCGTATGTAGCCTCTTTAGGACATTTACTTGACGATGTCCAGGGTCCGGATCAGATGAGTGGCTTTTGAAGCTAATTTCTATACTTTACACTCTAGGAAGCTGTAATTTCGTATGTAGCCTCTTTAGGACATTTACTTGATAAATCGCTCTTGATTTATCACGAATTTATTTCGTATTTTTTTTCGTAGTTTCATACTATAACTATATAAATTGATGTTATAAATGAATAGTAAACAATGACGCTTGTTTGGTTGTCACTTGGTTGCGCGACAACGAAAACACATTCTGTGTTTCAATAATTTCGTCCGAAGTATGGAAATAGAGGTAACCGGGGGTCCAGGGGGCTCGCCCCCTGGCGAGGCGCGGGGCACCGAGTTTTGTTCCAATTTTACTATTCTGATATGGAAATTTTTTGTCAACCTCTAGTGAATTCTATTCTTGTCAACTAAATTCCCAATATGTGAGAATAGCTTCTCAAAAGAGTTTTTGAAATTCAATAAAACGTTATTCCGATGTTCTGATGAGACCAATCATTTCCCCCTTGTTTTAATATGGTGATATTACCCTTACCTACTCCATCGCGGTATTTCCCCAGCTGGCTGGAGTAATACCGCCATTTACAAGGGTTTCGTAGAATTGTTGTTTACTAATATAAAGTTGCTACAGAACCAGCAAAAACGTTGTAATTCACCACTGGAGATGTTTTTTTATAATTTACTTCAACATCTGAAGCTTCTAAGTGCAAACCCGGGCTGTGATAGACAAAGATGCTTAAGGTGGTGATATTACCCCATTTTCCCCTACTTATGGATTCGTACCAGTTGGTTTTCATAGGATCATTAACTCAATAACATAGTTTGGATTGTTGCTCGTCGAGTTTAACGTTTGTTGTCACACTATTTCAATGTTTGTATCCTTAGTTTCTCTAAAAGGCGTGAAGCCCGGCAAGTGGATTTGATTTCGAAACTTCAAGCAGCGGAGTCCGCATGTCTGAATACATCGCGAGCTTTCCCTCCCACCGCTCCCGTCGATGACTAAAACCTGATAAGATCCAGCGGGTCGATAGCATATCCTTAACGTCTCGGGCGGATAGACAATGCGCCTGACAGAAAAAGACGGGCATGCTGGGCTGACAGATAACTACTCGCACGTAACGGACGGCCGACTGGAAAACTGGGTTCGTTTATAAACGTCCAGAGGGGACAGACCTGATTGCGCTAACAACGTGAGGTTGAGCTCCCAAGTCCAAGCCCATCTTCAGAGAACAAGCTGAAAACAGCAGGTTGTCCTGTAGCAGAGAACCAGATCAATTTGCAAGAGAAAATCAGCGGACAGTGTCTCCTTTGCAATTACTGGCCTTCGACTTGTTTGCAAATAGTTACGCGTTTGGTTTCCCTTTATTTAGCACTTGGAAGAATCGGTTGTATCGTCAACAATCGTAAACAATTATAAAAAGTTCCAATTACGCAGCATCACCATTTCTTATTTACCTATATCAAATTATTTTTGAACTTTGTCGTCGAAATTCTTCGGATAATTGCATTCTACCAGTGTTGGGCATAATCTTATCGTCGAATACGAATACGATTGTAATCGCGATAATTATTCGTTGATTCTGAGTCAACTGCGATTATATTCGTATTCGTGTAATCGTATTCGTCTGTCGGCGATTACACGAATACAACCCATAAAAAATGCGTCACGGTCATCAATTTCAATAGGGCGTCCCTTCTATAATATGCGAAGCCTTGCTAATATTACCTGGCTTCAGAGGGTCGTCCTATTGAAATAGATTTGAGACAAATAGGCTGAGCTCCAATCGTTGAATTTGCTTTAAGGGCGTCCCTCGGAAGTTAGGTAATATTAGCAAGGCTTCGCATATGATAGGAGGGACGCCCTATTGAAATTGATGACCGTGACGCATTTTTATGGGATGTATTCGTGTAATCGCCGACAGACGAATACGATTACACGAATACTTGTGAAATGGCTTTGGAGTTCACTCAGCTGATCACTGACCTCTCAGTCGTCTTCAGCGTTCTCCCTCTAGTCTCCCTCTAAAATTTCAACTTCCTGCGTTGAATAAGAAACAAAATGGCTTTGGAGGTCAAGCAGCAGATCAATGACCGCTTAGTTAAATGCAGTGTTCTCCCTTTAGCCTCCTTCTCAAATTTAGCTTTCTGCGTCGAATAGTAGACAAAATCGCTTTAGAACTCACTCAGCTGATCACTGGACCTCTCAGTCGTCTTCAGCGTTCTTCCTCCAGTCTCCCTCTAAAATTTCAACTTCCTGCGTTGAATAGGAGACAAAATGGCTTTGGAGCTCACTCAGCAGTAGGGACGTTCGATACTTATCGATATTAGTACAGTATCGATACTTTTCTTTCGATACCAAGTATTTTGATATCAATACTTTCCTTTCGATACCATTACTGGTATCGAAAAAAAGTCAAGTATCTTAAGAAATACTCAAATGGAAATTAATCATCAACTTATTGTATTGTGTTTTTGTAAAACAGTTCCTTTGAGCCTGACGGCTAAAATTAAAAAACATGAATATGCTTTAGCCGTACACGACTCACTCCTCGTCGATTTTCTGAACCCGACCCCCCATCGGCCTCTGAACTCTGTTTATCATTCTGCCATCAATCCTAAAACATGGAATCATGTTTTAGCTCCTCGCTCTCACTTTATTATAGAAATGATCACGACCATTGAGCTCTTGTGAGATGATGATCTCCTAATAGAAACTCGGGAGTAAACATTCACTTTATTATAGAAATGATCACGACGATTGAGCTCTTGTGAGATGATGATCTCCTAATAGAAACTCGCGAGTAAACATTCACTTTATTATAGAAAGAGGCTAAAGAGGCTACATACGAAATTACAGCTTCCTATAGTGTAAAGTATAGAAATTACCTATTAAAATAATTTAACCACCGCTTCACAAATCTAACCGTTCTCGCAATATTCGGATCACCTGCTATGAATCACATAATCGAAACACCAGCTCAATGAAATCATCAGAAATTAACAAGCGGTTGCAATCATGTTCACAATATCAATAATTGAGAATGATCACCTGTGTGTAAACAATTATTCATATAACCATGCTCATAACTCAGCTTGCTGGCCACGCACTTCGCAGTAGTTAATATAGTATGGTTGGATAAATCGAGAGCTTTCGAACGAATGGTCAACGAATTTTGTGGGATGAAAAACGACGGAGTATCATATCCCTAGAAACGACTCGGTTGTAAGCGGAAATCATCACAATTATTGGCGCTACTTTCGTTGCACTCTCGTGGGACATTTTTCGGTAGTTAGGTCACGGCTAAAGCATATTCATGCTAAAATAAATTGTTGGAGAAAGATAGGTTGGTAGAGGAAGATAGATTAGGATGAGATGCTGATTGCAACTTCTATTCCATGTGAGAGACTATTCTCGAAGATAGGGATAATTTTGAATGAATCTCGAAGCCGCCTGTCCCCCAGACATCTCAATGAACTGGTATTTCTGAGCGGTATGGAGAAACAAATTTGGGATTTCGTGGGGTAATAAAACCAATCAAACTTTGTAAAAATTGTTGTAGGTATTTTTGTAGGTGGTTGATTAAAGGGTGTTATACTTTCTTGCCTGTTCAGTTCCTTTAACATATTTTTATTATCTTATCATCAGTAGGTACCTACAATACTTTTCTTTTAACAATCTACTTATTCGTTAGTATCAGAACTACTGAATAATATTTTATTAGTACTAGTGTAGTATACCTGTATACTATTGTAGTTAGTAAACTGATTTTCTTCCTCGCGTTTTGCTAATGATAATTTTGTGTCGATACAAGTACAGTATCGATACTTTTGATTCGATACTATTACGGTATCTATATTTTGATTCAAGTACTTTTACGAGTACTATTATCGATACTTTGCTGGTATTCGAACATTCCTACTCAGCAGATCAATGACCGCTTAGTTAAATGCAGTGTTCTCCCTTTAGCCTCCTTCTCAAATTTAGCTTTCTGCGTCGAATAGTAGACAAAATCGCTTTAGAACTCACTCAGCTGATCACTGGACCTCTCAGTCGTCTTCAGCGTTCTTCCTCCAGTCTCCCTCTAAAATTTCAACTTCCTGCGTTGAATAGGAGACAAAATGGCTTTGGAGCTCACTCAGCAGTAGGGACGTTCGATACTTATCGATATTAGTACAGTATCGATACTTTTCTTTCGATACCAAGTATTTTGATATCAATACTTTCCTTTCGATACCATTACTGGTATCGAAAAAAAGTCAAGTATCTTAAGAAATACTCAAATGGAAATTAATCATCAACTGTATTGTGTTTTTGTAAAAAATAAATTGTTGGAGAAAGATAGGTTTGTAGAGGAAGATAGATTAGGATGAGATGCTGATTGCAACTTCTATTCCATGTGAGAGACTATTCTCGAAGATAGGGATAATTTTGAATGAATCACGAAGCCGCCTGTCCCCCAGACATCTCAATGAACTGGTGTTTCTGAGCGGTATGGAGAAACAAATTTGGGATTTCAAGGTAATAAAACCAATCAAACTTTGTAAAAATTGTTGTAGGTATTTTTGTAGGTGGTTGATTAAAGGGTGTTATACTTTCTTGCCTGTTCAGTTCCTTTAACATATTTTTATTATCTTATCATCAGTAGGTACCTACAATACTTTTCTTTTAACAATCTACTTATTCGTTAGTATCAGAACTACTGAATAATATTTTATTAGTACTAGTGTAGTATACCTGTATACTATTGTAGTTAGTAAACTGATTTTCTTCCTCGCGTTTTGCTAATGATAATTTTGTGTCGATACAAGTACAGTATCGATACTTTTGATTCGATACTATTACGGTATCTATATTTTGATTCAAGTACTTTTACGAGTACTATTATCGATACTTTGCTGGTATCGAACATCCCTACTCAGCAGATCAATGACCGCTTAGTGAAATTCAGCGTTCTCCCTTTAGTCTCCTTCACAAATTTTAGCTTCCTGCGTCGAATAGGAGACAAAATGGCTTTGGAGCTCACTCAGCTGATCCTGCGTCAGCGGCTCCTGATACATCTTTATCCTCGCCATATTACACAACAAATCCATACCAAGTTTCATCAAAATCGAACGACGGGAATCGGCATTATAAACCATTTTAAGAGGACACACGTACATACAGACGTACATCAAAGGACAAAGTGAACACAATAATAGCTCATTTTAGCGAATTTTTGAAGAAAATTAAGCTATTGCTTTCCCCTCAAAATTTGTAGAATGTGAATTTTTGAAAAAATTTATGCAGAAATCCGTTTCAGGCTATTCTGAATCATATTCTGAAGTTTAACGCATTTGTTTATGTATGTATGTATGTATATATGTATGTATGTATGTGTCATTTCAGACGATAACTGTCCGTAGAATTGTGCTAGAAACTTCAAACAAATTTTAAAATGTTAAGGACACAAAACGAAAGTTCAAGTTCGTTGGCCAGCATGATCGGATTACATCTTCGGGTTGAAATTTTCAAAAATGTAGTCAACAATTTCAAAATAGCCTGTTTTTTGCGATTTGTTGTGCGAAATAATTTTTTCAGCATACTAACATGTGGTATATTCGGAATCAGCGTAAAATTTCCTATAAGAATATGTATCAAGTTTTCAAAAATTTCAAAGTTGAAAAATCATTCAAAAATCGAAATAATGCTGTTCGCTAGTTGTAAAAATCGGTGATATTTGCATGAAACATTGTCCAAATTTAGATTGAACAGTTTGTCTGTCAATTTCTTGCTGTAGGATACTAGATTCGAATGCAACTGAGTTTATATCACTCTTAATATAAAGCCTCATCATCGATTGGCTGTGAAAATACGTTTCTTTCATATGACGTCGGTATGTTATTTTATTTTATGTCAAAATTTGATGATGTTATGATAGGATACTGTTAAGATTTCAACTGCTTTCAATACTGACCACATTGGACATCGAAATCTATGAATATTTACCTACATTTGTCTTTAAATCTACAAGATTAGTTTAATAATAACAAAGTATGAGTACCTCCTAATTATTTTTAATAATTTGATTCCATGTTTGTCTATCAAAATCATAAACTAAAATTTCTCTACACGATCAATAGCGACTGAAATGTCGAAGATTTCTTCAAAAATTCGCTCATGGGGTCATGCTACATGACTGGACTTTTTCCTCTTTTAAAAGAAAATGCGCTCAAAAGACTAAACATATCAACTCCAGGTTCACCTGGAGGTTTTACAGTCTACAAAATTGCTGGAAACTATCAACAGGATTTCACTTTTGTAAGGTACGGCGTAGGTAGTTGTTATGTTGGAGAAGATCCCCTTTGCAGCTTGATTAAGACATCGCAAAGGCAGCCGTTCACTCCCACCCGAGATTACGAAGCCGTAACGTTTAACAATAAACCCCGTGAGGTATTTTGTGTTCGTTCGCTTCATCATAAAAGTTCTTGCCCATAAAAAGAATTAGACTCAACATCTCCAACTGCGTTCGTACGCCTCAGAAACCTTTCACGCCTTCGGGATCCCACAAAACCTCTTGACTTAGTTTTGATTTATGCGCCGAACATGTGGGGAGACACTATGATTTATCGTTTCTTTTCCTATATGTTTCGTGTTTATTTGTTTTGCCTTTCCTCGATCTATTCTCATTTTATTCTATTTCTTACACCCTGGCTAAATTGGCATTCGGTATGAGTTATGACAGCGGGGGAAATATAAAACCAAACTCCTCCGGCTGAGGGCTCAGTACTGAACGAGAGGGAAAATAAAGGAGAACGGAAAGGAATCAAGTGATTTCTTGAATGATTCATGGATCCTTCTAGGCATTTTGATATTCCATTCAATGGGTTTCTGTTTTTTCTTTTTTCAAACTTTTTTTTATTTTTTTTATTTTTATAAAGTTGTTTATCGTATTAAATCAATGATTATTACAAAGAGCTCAGGTCCACTTACACATTATCATTAGAAAAATATATAATAGCTAAGAAATAAGTCAAATATCTTCTTCCTAATCTAGTTAACAGGGCATTACAGCTTAATGGAGTACATGCAAAATAAACGAGGTCATCGATATGAAATTAATATAAATAATAATAATCCGTTATTGCATTGCTTTTTTCAAACTATTCTTGTATAATGGCTGTGATTTTTTCGTAATGGAAATTTACGCATTCAGAAGTAATGAAATGATTCAAATTATTATAAAGAAAGTTTCTTAATCATAATTATGCCTATCATTTGTTCATTTATTGAAAAGAAAATTTTCCGATCATAGCCATATTATAAACAATGTATTTATTATGTATAGAAAGGTGGTAACAAAATTCTTGTAGAAAGAGTGAAACTTGAGCCTCTGTTGACGTCCATATTATTGCTTTATTTTTAATTTGCGTTTATTCACTGATGAACACTAAATAAAATAAAGAAATATTTTTTATTCCATCATAATTCAGCTAAGATATTGGTTGTACACATTGGCGCAGAAAGCGCTAGTATCAGTAAGATTAGCTATCTCGTGGAATTCGTAGATAAGTACCTACTAACCTACATACTTAGTAGGTAATTACCTACCTAGTTGGAAAAATGGAATCAATAGCTTCTGTTCTACTTTCAGTTGCTAACAAAATTTACATAGTTCTTTTATTCAGGTCTCAAATTGCACAGTATCCCACTTTCACTGCCTACCTTCTAAGTAACCTACTTATTTTAAATGTACCTACACATGAATGAATCGAGATTTTTTTTCTCTTTTTTTATATTAATTTTTTTAAAATAATTAGACAACTTTATTGTTTAAAAACATTACAGTTTGGCTTGAAATGAAATATAGATCCTAATTCACGTGTCACATGTAATGAGGTGTAGCCCAGTGGCTACCCTTCATCCAGTTTATTCCATATGTTTATATTAATTTGAAACAATTTTGATGAGATGATTGCGAACAATATTTACGTACTATATATATTATATATTATTTACGTACTATAATATTACAATACCTACTCCCTTGGATATATAAATACTTTCATTGATTCACGATTATTAATTTCTCAATTTTTCCCCTTATATTATTTCTATTTAACTTAGTTAATTTTCAAGGGCATTGTTCCCAAACCCAGGGAATCGTTCCCTATTTCATAAGTCCCCATAGTGGACACCTTTCACTGTAAGTCTCCAAAGTTGAGGAAGTTATTTCCCCAGGGCATAGTTCCCATTTTCGAAAGTCCCCAAAGTGGGCAGCTCCCTACTGTAAGTCTCCTGGTTGCGCAAGTATACTATTCCCGATTGTTCCAATCTTTCATTGGAGGTTAATCACCTAATGAATACTTCGTATGAAGATTCATTGACAATCCATCCTGTTTTAATTTCACCTTTTTATCCTCAGTTGTGCGCGAACCTCCGAGCAATAAACATCTCAATGACTGACAATCAACAAAGTGTAAACACGACCCCGATCTCGGGCGAGTTACGTAACAAAACCGCGAGTTTTCCTTCCGCGGGACGTTGAGGTGGCATCCATCGCTGCTATATGGAAACAGACGGCGAAGGTGAGAATGAAATTGAATTATTTAAAGAAGCTATATTTAATGCCCGTGAGGGGCTTTCAAATAACTATCTAGTTCCTGCTGATGAGCAGTTGAAAGCTGAAGTTTCTTCTTATAGGACTTGTGTGTCATATTTGTGTGACTTGTTGGAGCGAGCGGTGAAGAAATTCACCGACCTAAAAAATGTCCAGGCTCAATCAAAAGGAATCCTACAAAGCGAGGAGGAAATCTGACGTCTCCAGGACAAAATAAAAATTAATAGAGCTCATGGATCGAAAGTTGATAGTCAAGCAGAACTTGATACTGATTCGGACCTCGCTGGGGAAACTCAGTGGATTAGGCAAAGGGTGCATAAAAGAAAGAGGAAGAAAATTGACAGTTGCTCTCCCGAAGATCAGCTGAAAAAGGCCCCCCAAAAAACGGAAAACAATGCTGTTAAAGAGGTAACAAAGAAAGAGTTCCCTCCACCCCCAGTAACAGTAACTGGGATTAAAGATTATTCAATTCTGCTAACCACACTAAGGGAGACCACCGAAAAAAGGTGTAAAGTAACTTCTTTAAACAGTGATCAGTGGAAAGTGAATGTCCCGGATGGGGAAACATACAGATTGCTGACTGCCAAATTGAAGGCAAAGAACATGCAGTGGTTCAGCTACGAAAATAAGAATACAAGGCCGATCAAGGTGGTAGCTAGAGGCTTGCATCCGTCCTGTAAGCCTGAGGAGATCCTTGATGATCTACAAAGCCAAGGATTCAAAGCGACTGACGCAACTAACCTAATGAAGAGAGTTAGGTCAGTAAATGAACCTCATAGAGACCTGCAGATGGAGACCGTGAATGACATCATTAAAAAATACGCTATGAGCTATGAACAAAGGCTGCTCAATCACACGAACCCAGAGGCTCTCCAGCTACTGGAAAACTCGCAGCAAGTCCGGCGTTTGAAGAGGAATAAACCCTTCGATCTTGGATGCTGATCTCCAGCTTTGGTGCTGAACTTGAACAAGTGTGGTGGTAGTAGTCACTGGACTAAAACCACAGAGAAAGAAAGTGTAATTATGCGAACTAAATAGCTAGATAGTTACTTACATAATAATGTCTATATCATGTAACTAGTTGTTATATACAAATAAAACGCTTTGAAAAAAAAAAAAAAAAAAAAAAAAACCTTTTTATCCTCAATCGCCAATGCAGCTATTTATTAGTGAGCATCAGTTCTCAACCAGTAAGCTATTCCACCTTGTTTACATACTTGCTTTTCAATCAAGTGTTTTTTAAAGGGGGGGGGGGGGGGGGGGGGGAAGTGTGACAGTTCCCGCGAGATCGGGCGCGCCTCTTCCCGTGTTTTCGAGACTGCGTTTGGCGATGGATGGGTGATCCTAGAACTGGAAAACCTATCTTCTCCGAACATAGCTTATATGCTATTAGTACGAGTTGTATCTCTCATGGTACTGTCACACCCTCCTCTCTCTATGAGTGTTGATTTAGGGCCCCATTGAACCTCTGGGGCGGCCTAAGTCCATTACAAAGATGAGTCACGAGACTCTAGACCCTGACCAACTAATGTAAATGTTTACTAAGGGATTGACTGGCTACTTGATGTTACGTCTTTTTGAGATGCGAGCGAAGCGAGCATCCAGACCACTAATCTAAGCAAAAACCGATCTGTGTAAAATCTCATGGCGACTGGAGCCAAGCAGTGAGTAGTCGAACTAAAGAGCATGTTCCCGAGCCTCGTGACTCGACTTGATTGTTCGAGAACGTCCCTTACAATTTTGCGCTTGTCACTATAATATACACAAAGATAGTTTTGTATACCATGCTTAGAGACATGATTCACTTGTATTCATTTGATAGGACTTAGTGCACTCACTTATCCTAGGTGAGAACCGAGCATGGTTCTGTAAATTCCTTAATGTTATTAACAAAATATTAAACATATATATTGATAATTAAGATGATATGGTATAAACGGAGTATAATAACAATATAACGAAGTATGGTGATAGAGACGGTAATTTCGTTATCACAGATTTAGGGGTGATAAATATTGTGCACGATTTCAATTGACATCCTCATGAATTGAGATATCGACATTTTTTAATTCTGCTCTACCTGGGATATTTGTTACGAATCAATACAGGGATATGACGATTTGGTGGAGCAGGAAAATTTCCAGAGGAAATTTCTCAAGTTGGGTTGCGGATGGTCGCTCCTGGAAATAAAGCATATAGATTACTATGTATACTATATAATAGTACAGTATATACTATGTATACTACATGTAAGCATATCTTACTATGTATACTATGTATCTTACTTGTAGATGCAGATGTAGTGAAAAAGTCTTGGTCTTACTTTGGGCCCGAAGCTCGGAAGCCTGTTGGCTTGTGCTTTCCTCAGTTTTTGCGTTTAAACAAAGATTTCAACCTTTGGGTGAAGGATCTGAGGCCAATTATTAATTTTTCGCTCCCATTCAACTACCATGAAGACATCAAGTTCACGTATGAGGGGGAAGATAATGGACAAATTGCCTTCGTAGATATAAAATTGAGTCGTTGCAGTGATGGAAGAATAGGTAGAAGTATATACAGAAAACCGACAAACACAAACAAGTATCTGAATTTCAAGTCCTACCACCACATATCCCAAAAATGTCAGTAGTTGATTCGTTGGCATTAAAAATTTGTGATGACCAACACCTTGAGGAAGAGATAAACAAAATTCGATCGGACTTACTCAAAAACAATAAACTGGAATATTTCATCTATCAACGAATTCAACAAATGAGGGAAAGTTACAAACAGAAGTGGGATGCGGCGCTGGAGAAACAGGAAGCGCACGCTTAATCTTGCCTTTTATGGGAAAAACAACTACAAAGTTAAGCAAAATGTAAATTACAAAATGTAAATTCGGGTATATTCCAGGAACGAAAATTGGTGGGCTCATTTGTTATCAAAACAATCAAAATCGCCAAAGGGGATATACAAAATTACTTGCGAATGTTCAAAAGAATACGTAGGAGAATCCGGGAGACCGTATAAAGATAGAGAAGCTGAACATTTCAGAAGGAGCTCAAATTCGGAAGTAGCTGACCGCAGGAAGCAGTTTCCAACCCATCTCTCCAGAATCTGCAACTTTAGTGGAAGTGAAGCCACGCTATTAACAGCTGACGGTTAAAGAACGACTCCATATTCAAATGATTGACCCGGACAAAAAACTCAACAGAAGAAACTGTGTAATGTGTAAATCTGTGTAAGTTTGGCAGACCTCTCCAACTGTGTCGGAAATCTTGGTCAGCTGCTACTCACGATTCCATCAATCAGCCATTTCAGATGCAATCCCTCCCGACCGTCCGAATAGGCGATTAAAAAGAAAACCTCACACAGACCTGCTCACCACAAACTCAACAACAATAAACAGAAGCAACCAATTATAATAAACAATACCTCTCGGATCAGTTAGAAGAACTTATATATCATTGTTATAACGCATTGTTATTTACCTTATAGTGGGAGAAGGTCACATGTTACATGTCATATTTATTTATTAACCGTACTTATTAACTAAACTGTAATACATTTTTATGTAATAAAGTTATTATGAATTTGAAAAAAGCCACAGTTCCTTTGAGCCTGACGGCTAAAATTAAAAAACATGAATATGCTTTAGCCGTACAAGACTCACTCCTCGTCGATTCTCTGAACCCGACCCCCCATCGGCCTCTGAACTCTGTTTATCATTCAAAACAAAAAAATGTTTTAGCTCCTCGCTCTCACTTTATTATAGAAATGATCACGACCATTGAGCTCTTGTGAGATGATGATCTCCTAATAGAAACTCGCGAGTAAACATTCACTTTATTATAGAAATGATCACGACGATTGAGCTCTTGTGAGATGATGATCTCGTAATAGAAACTCGCGAGTAAACATTCACTTTATTATAGAAAGAGGCTAAAGAGGCTACATACGAAATTACAGCTTCCTATAGTGTAAAGTATAGAAATTACCTATTAAAATAATTTAACCACCGCTTCACAAATCTAACCGTTCTCGCAATATTCGGATCACCTGCTATGAATCACATAATCGAAACACCAGCTCAATGAAATCATCAGAAATTAACAAGCGGTTGCAATCATGTTCACAATATCAATAATTGAGAATGATCACCTGTGTGTAAACAATTATTCATATAACCATGCTCATAACTCAGCTTGTTGGCCACGCACTTCGCAGTAGTTAATATAGTATGGTTGGATAAATCGAGAGCTTTCGAACGAATGGTCAACGAATTTTGTGGGATGAAAAACGACGAAGTATCATATCCCTAGCAACGACTCGGTTGTAAGCGGAAATCATCACAATTATTGGCGCTACTTTTGTTGCACTCTCGTGGGACATTTTTCGTTAGTTAGGTAACGGCTAAAGCATATTCATGCTAAAAAAAAGAAGAAACGAAAAATTTTGAACCTAATTACTAACACGTTTTTGATAGCTACACTCCAACATACATGAAAATTATCACCAAGCTAACACACAACACTTTAAAAACCAATGTCCAAGATTTTAAATTTATTTCATTATCCCCTGACGAAGGAAACAAACAGTTTCTGAAAGCTTGGGAATTAAAAGTGTTAACCATCATTCGTTGAACCCTTAAAAAATAATCCTTAAATTAAACCCATATCAGATAACTCTTCAGTTTGAGAAACAACTGTAATGATACGTACTGAAATGTAATAAATTGAATTTATTGAAGCTTCAGCATCAAATAAAAAATGTGAAATTGAAAATTCATCCATATTTTAAATGTTGTTAAACCAAGCAAAACCAAATTACATTTTGGGATTCGACTCTGCAACCTCAATTCCTTAGAACTTTTCAGGGACAATGCTTCGTATTTGATTTTCATTTTAAGTATAATTTTGTGACAAACCTTTTGTCTTAGGCCGAGGAAATGATCTCTTCATCATTCATTATATGTATACATTAGGGTGCCCGCTATTTTCAGAAAGGTGGAATTTAGATGACCTCCGCCCGAAACTGGGTTTGAAATGTCAAAAAAAAAAATAACCCCTGAATTTTTTCAGATTTTTTTCATAACAAAATCCTACCGGTAGCTCGATTTTGTTTTCTGAAATACGCTTTTTTGCCATTATGAGACTTTTGAATATAACTTTTACAAACTACTTTTTAAATTTGTGAAACTTCGTATACTTACGTTTTTAGGGACGCTGAACTCGAATATGCAGTTAAAACAAGTGGACAGCAACAACTTTTGACAGTATGGAATCTCAAAATCGTCGAAATCATGTCCGAAAATGACAATTTTTCAAAACTCATTGTAAAATTATGAAACTTTGCATTCTTAAGTTTTTTTAGTCGCTGAACTCGAATTTGCTGTCAAAAAATCAAAATTCTAACAAAAATACGAATTTTCATAATTTTACAATGAATTTTGAAAAATTGTCATTTTTTGACAACATGATTTTGACGATTTTGAGATTCCAAACTATCAAACGTTGTCGCTGTCGATTTGTTTTGACTGCATATTTGAGTTCAGCGACCCCAAAAACGTAATTGTACGAAGTTTCAAAATTTGACAGCAGTTTGTAAAATTTATATTCAATAGTCTGATATTGGCAAAAAAAGCGTATCTCAAAAACCAAAATCGAGCTACCAGCGTAGGTTTTTGTAATGGAAAAAATCTGAAAAAATTCAGGGGTCTTTTTTTGATATGAATGAATTTTGATATGAATATAAATGAAATTTAACAACGTTTTTCATAATAATTTTGTGCGACATTTTTTTTAAATGTCCTAGTTAATCGCTGATAATTTTGGTTTGACTGAAATTCTGCTAAAATTATAAATTTAAACGATTTTTGGCCGTTTTTAGCCATATTCTGTAGTTTTTGAGCACATTTACGAAATTTGACCAATTTAATGTTCTCAAAAAGTGCTGGCCAACGAACTCATCCTTTCGTTTAAACTTGACTTGGCGCAACTTTTTGGCGCGAAAACGGGATTTTTATCTGAATCTAAAGGAGAGTTGTCGTTTAGAATGACATATATATATATATATATATATATATATATATATGAAAATTCGTATTTTTACGTATTTCGGTTAGAATTTTGATTTTTTGACAGCAAATTCGAGTTCAGCGACTCAAAAAACATAAGAATACGAATTTTCATAATTTTACAATGAATTTTGAAAAATTGTCATTTTTTGACATGATTTTGACGATTTTGAGATCCCAAACTGTCAAAAGTTGTTGCTGTCGACTTGTTTTGACTGCATATTCGAGTTCAGAATGTAATTATTACGAAGTTTCACAATTTTACAAAGAAGTTTGTAAAAGTTATATTCAAAAGTCTGATATCTCTATTATTTCTCTATCTCTATCTCTATTATTAATAAGAATGAAACTCCGTCTGTCTGTCGCTCTGTCTGTCTGTCGTGTCTATGCACGGCCAAACGGCTGAGTGGTGGAAGTCTACGAGTGGGGGGATCTTTTTGGGATTTTCCGATAGGGTGTATAAGCGAATTTAAAATTTTCTAATCCCACCCGAACCATGGGCCGTAGGGCGGGAGGGGGGTCGAAGTAATAATTAATGTGCGCTTTTTGGACTTCCCCGCTTCCCCTACCCCTCTAAACGGCCGTTGACAATTCCGGAAAAATACGGGTTTCGTAGGTTTTCCTACGAGGAAGACGACGGCGCGATCGGATCGCGAAAAAAGTATCGGGAAATGCGTTAAAAAAATGCGAGAGTACGGACCCGTTTTCTCGAAAAGTCCGCCGAAAAACTTGGTTTTTTCCGATTAAAATATATCCCATAAAGGTACGTTTTTCGGAACGGTTTTCGCGGGCGAAATACAGCTTTGGGTCCGCCGAATCTGAATCCGAAATCGGATATCGAAAAAAGTGACGAGAACTTGGTCGAATCGCGAGCGGAAGCGAGGGAAGCGTTTAAAATTACATTTTTAATCGACCCCGCCGCCCATTTCACAACGGAAGGGACTCGACTTCTACGCAATACCTTGCGAGCAGGCCAACGCACGCGCGCGTATAAGGATGGAACTTTCCCTTTCGAGCGCCATTTCAACAGAATAAATACGGGTTTGTCCTACACATATACAGCAATGCCTTGCGAGCGAAGCGAGCAACATCCCCAAATAAACTTTTTTGTGGTTCCACGTAGTTTTATAAGATTTAATTTGTTTGTAAGAATTTCCAACAGAAAAAAACGTCTGCCAAGTTGGGTGGGCAGTATAACTTCCTCCAATATAACTTCCTCCTACAAATCGAGACCGCCGCCATTTCACAATGTTGCTTACCAGAAGGGACTCGATGACTCATTTCGACAGAATAAATACGGGTTTTTTCCTACACATATACAGCAATACCTTGCGAGCAAAGCGAGCAACATCCCCTAATAAACTTTTCGTGGTTCCATGTAGTTTTATAAGATTTAATTTGTTTGTAAGAATTTCCAACAGAAAAAAACGTTAGCCAAGTTGGGTGGGCAGTATAACTTCCTCAAGCGAGCGAAGCGAGCAGCATACCCTACAGAAGTTAAACCTACCCTTAGAGATCTACCGTTTGCGAGCGAAGCGAGCAGCATACCCAACAGAAGTTAAACCTACCCTTAGAGATCTACCGTTTGCGAGCGAAGCGAGCAACATCCCCTACATGCCATACTTTGCGAGCGAAGCGAGCAACATTTTCTACATGCCAAACTTTGCGAGCGAAGCGAGCAACATTCCCTACATGCCAGACTTTGCGAGCGAAGCGAGCAATATTCCCTACATGCCACACTTTGCGAGCGAAGCGAGCAACCTAATGGGGGGTCGGGGGGGCTTGCCCCCCGGCTGGACGTGGAGGCGAGCGTAGCGAGCCGGAGCGGCTAGTTGGCAAGAAAAGCGTATTTCAAAAACCAAAATCGAGCAACCGACATAGCTTTTCGTTATGCAAATAATCTGAATAAATTCAGGGGTCATTTTTTGACATTTTAAACCAAACTTCGGGTTTAGGTCATCATAGTTCCACCTTTCTCAAAATGGCGGACACCCTAGTATACATTAATTGTAGTAGGTACTAATCAAGCAATCATAATCTACATCATCTATTGTGGATTGCTTAGAGTAGATGCCATCAAACCCTAGGTTGGTATCATTTTGAAAAGTACGTACATTATATTTTACATATCTGACCTTACCTGACATGCCTGCCAAGAATTATTTAAAGGTACATGACACAAACAATCGGAAACTCCTCCAGGGGTTTGAGTTGCGAAGCTAAGAAACCGTGCTCTTGTACACCCGAGGGCATCCAACCGCGATCCGGTTATATTGAGGAAAGGTTATATTGAAAGAAGTTCCATAAATATAGTAAAAACCTGTAAATTTAATATTAAATGTGATATTATTACGTCCATTGATCTCATTTAATGAGCTATATAGTCAGAATTTTTCATTTCGAACATTGATTAACACCAATAAAATCCCAAAATTATATTTTTATCCATGTTGATCAGAATAATGAAATTCTCAGTTTCTCAGAAAACACAATCCTAGATTTCAATACTTATTAATTGCTATGCGATTCTAAGGGCGACCCCCAATAATTTTTTATGTTACGTCCCCATTTAAAATGCCCCATTTAAAATGTCCCGTTATTAGAACCCGCAAGGTCGTGGGTTCGAATCCCAGCCAGGCTTGAAACATTTTTTTTTCTCGTGAGACGAAGGTTGTGGGTTCGAATCCCAGCCAGGCTTGAAAATTTTTTTATTTTTAGAATACCGAGATTCTAGGATTTTTTGGAACTAAAATTTCTATGTCAGTATCTGATCAGTAATTAATTTCAACTCAATTCTGATCAATCATTAATTTCTATGTCAGTATGTTTATATATATATATATATATATATATATATATATATATATATATATATATATATATATAAACATTTATTTATTATTTACAGGGTGTATTTTCAGACGATACCTTCCTTAAAATACGGCGTAAAAATTTTGTTCCAACTTAAAAAACGCTGCAAGTTATTACATAATGGTTTATTATTTCTGAATCAGATAGCCAGCTATAGTAACCAGCATGCTATGAGGCTTTCGCCAGTCTCTTTTCTAGTATCCACCTCTGTTCTTCCTCTCACTCCAACCCCCACTCACACCACCCACCGTGACCCCCTCCCAAGCGTGCCAGGCGTGCGCGCGTGCGTAAGTCTAACACTCAAAGACTCGAAAAAGACACTTTTTCGCCCGTTTTCGTCCCATAGCATCTATGAGAGTAAAGCGATCGGGATGGTTAAACGTTAGGACCAACTAGACCCCTAATGGAGTCTATGTACGAAAGAACGGGTTTTTTAAGTCAATTCATAGGCCTTTTATGGCCCGGACGGTGGACGGCGGACGGACATTTCAAATTTGGATTCTACGCACCTTGAAACGTAAAGTGACAAAGTTTGAGGGGGGGGGGGGCTATAAAAATTGTTTGCTATACGATCACGTAGGCTTATAATTGGAAATAATGAACCAAAATCCGCCATGGCTAAGGCAGGTCGAGTTTGTTGGGCAGCCCGATCGCTCCAGAGTTTTAGGTTCAAATTTACAACTCAGTGGCCCGAAAAATGCTAAAAAATCTGTTTTTTGAAAATAGTGCATGTGGGGTGTCACAGTCGAAGTATTTGGCAGCGTAGAGTCGATTGCGACCACTCTCAGATCTCCAAGATTGATAAATAAGTGAAAAAAATTTATTTTTAGGTGAAAAATACCCATAGCTGACTAAATTTTGTAGTTTTCTAGTTGTGCTGCGTCCTAAAATTTTCTTTGCTGTCTATTCACACGGCTGTCCCCTCTGTTCTATTCAGGACAAGGTTGGCCTCAATGATCAGAATTTAAGTGCCTAATTTAATGTTATCCACAATTTTCCTTTGAAAATCCGCTCTATTAGCCATGCTGCATGACTGAGTACTTTCTGTGTGTTCTGTTATCCGTTTTTCGTAATCTCAATGTGACTAGAAAATCTTCGATTAAATAGGTATAATTCTGTAGTTAGCCCTTACTTTATGTTGCGACTCGAATGTCTATGATCATGCTATGATGCTTACGGGTAAACCGTGAGGCGTGAATGGAGGACTGTGTTACCAATTATTGCATAAATACAATAATTAATTACGCATGCCTCCCGCTGTCGATACCCGCCTTACCAAGAACAGTAGGTATAATAGGTCCTAAAGTTCCACAATATATATCTTTAGAAATGGTCTTCTCAGAAGACCACTCTCTTTTTCGCCTGCGCCACCATTTTCTATGAATTCGAACAACACTGGTATCTTGCGCTGTCCCTTGCGTGAACCTTTTGTTTCGAAGAATTTAAAGATTCTCTTGAACTAGATCGCCAGGGAAGGCTCCGTAAATTTGAGGTCGCCTTTGGTTTCAGTTTCAGTTGTTTTGGAAAGTGTCTCGTGTGCAGTGGGTACTTTCCAGTAAAGTTCCTTCCTATCCACAAGATGTCCTAGGAAATTTCTGAGTACCTTAATTTTGTATAAAGGTAATATACATGTGTATGTACAGACAGAAAAGACGGGAAGCATGCCGTCCTGATTGGAGATGAACTACTGGTTGATGGAAAAAAACTTATCATTCACTATGGACGAATTACGTTGGAGGATCCTACATCTACTGAGTCAGAAGTGGAGATTAATTTGAATACTCCTCCTACGTCCCCTCCCAACATTTCCAGAAAACAGGTCAAGAAGAAGATGAAAATCTACAAGAGATAGAACGAACATCAACACCGCTTTGGACATTTGGCAATGACTCGGGATTATAATTGAAATTTGGCAGTGGAGTGTAGGCATTATTGATTGTGATCTATGTTAACTATGCAGTGCTCATGTTTTATACGTAAATTATGTAGAGCTATATAAGTAATTACTTGATACGTCTTACGTAAAAGTCTAACATCGTTTGTTGAGGCAGAAATGAAGGCAAGATATCGTGTGGTAATTTTAATGTGTATTTAAGGAACTCCTTGTAATACCTACGGGTTATACAATAAAATTGAATTGATTGATTGTAATTTACATATGTTTGTACATGTACATGTTTGAACAATATAAATAGATATGTGCCTCCTGCTTCTCGAACTTTGAATTTTTCCCTTCAAAACCATTACTCCAAGTACCCTAAAGTCCCTATGGTAAAAAGTGTTTCCATTTAATTTAGCGAATTAAAAAAAAAGCCACAGTTCCTTTGAGCCTGACGGCTAAAATTAAAAAACATGAATATGCTTTAGCCGTACACGACTCACTCCTCGTCGATTCTCTGAACCCGACCCCCCATCGGCCTCTGAACTCTGTTTATCATTCAAAACAAAAAAATGTTTTAGCTCCTCGCTCTCACTTTATTATAGAAATGATCACGACCATTGAGCTCTTGTGAGATGATGATCTCCTAATAGAAACTCGCGAGTAAACATTCACTTATTATAGAAATGATCACGACGATTGAGCTCTTGTGAGATGATGATCTCCTAATAGAAACTCGCGAGTAAACATTCACTTTATTATAGAAAGAGGCTAAAGAGGCTACATACGAAATTACAGCTTCCTATAGTATAAAGTATAGAAATTACCTATTAAAATAATTTAACCACCGCTTCACAAATCTAACCGTTCTCGCAATATTCGGATCACCTGCTATGAATCACATAATCGAAACACCAGCTCAATGAAATCATCAGAAATTAACAAGCGGTTGCAATCATGTTCACAATATCAATAATTGAGAATGATCACCTGTGTGTAAACAATTATTCATATAACCATGCTCATAACTCAGCTTGTTGGCCACGCACTTCGCAGTAGTTAATATAGTATGGTTGGATAAATCGAGAGCTTTCGAACGAATGGTCAACGAATTTTGTGGGATGAAAAACGACGAAGTATCATATCCCTAGCAACGACTCGGTTGTAAGCGGAAATCATCACAATTATTGGCGCTACTTTCGTTGCACTCTCGTGGGACATTTTTCGGTAGTTAGGTCACGGCTAAAGCATATTCATGCTAAAAAAAAACAACAAGAGTCATTTAGATGGCTTCAAAATTTTGAATGCGGGAGGAAGGTGCGGGGATCCCCTACAAATCCGAATCCTAGATTATAACGTCGTGTATATATATTTTTTTATTTTTTAGGGTGTTTCCTGACACTTACTCCCTTAAAATACGGCTTAAAAATATCTTTCCAACGCAAAAAGTCCAGTCATGCAGCATGACCCCATGAGCGAAGTTTTGAAGAAATATTCGACATTTCAGTCGCTATTGATCGTGTAGAGAAATTTTAGTTTATGATTTTGGGTCTGCGTGCTAGTAAGTACATAAATAGAACTTCTTCATAATTTCATAGCTGATATTTTCTAAGCCACAGTCAGTATTAAAGCTACATCAAGTCCTAAAACAGTTGAGCATAAAACATTAAAGAGAGCAACCGAGAGAGTGAGTAAACTCATCAGTTGTGATTTCATTTTTTTTTTTTTTTTTTTTTACAAGCACCTACTACCTACGTTTTAAACAGCAAGGTTCTAGGATTGGTTATACAGGGATACTTCCATAAGAGTAGTTCAATCTGAATTTGGACAATGTTTCATGCAAATATTACCGATTTTTACAACTAGCGAACGGCATTATGTCGATTTTTGACAGATTTTTCAACTTTGAAATTTTTGAAAACTTGATACATATTCATATAGGAAATTTTACGCTGATTCTGAATATACCACATGTTAGTACGCTGAAAAAATTATTTCGCACAACAAATCGCAAAAAACAGGCTATTTTGAAATTTTTGACTACATTTTTGAAAATTTCAACCCGAAGATGTAATCCGATCATGCTGGTCAACGAACTTGAACTTTCGTTTTGTGTCCTTAACATTTTAAAATTTGTTTGAAGTTTCTAGCACAATTGTACGGACAGTTATCGTCTGGAATGACACATACATACATACATAAAAAAGTTCCAGTCATGCAGCATGATCGTATGAGCGAATTTTCGTAAATCATCGTATTATATAATATTAGATTGTTTTGAAATTTGAGCTTTTTGAGTGCAAGTAAATTGTTAACTATTGATTTTATTACAAAAAACGTATTCTAAATAATAATCTCCAGTTCAAATAGAGGTTTTAAATTTTTAGCTTTTTTGCGGTTTTCATCGATTTTTTAGCAAATTTTAATGAATTTTGAGTACATTTTACAGCATAATTTTTGACATAAATTTTTGAATGTTCTTCAAATTGTTCAAATGTTCTTCTTGTTGAATGTGCTTCATTTGAGCAATAGTCTACCAGCAAATATGAATTAAACGATTTTTAGCCGTTTTTAGCTATTTTTAGTGATTTTTTTAGTACATTTTTTGAAATTTGACCAATTTAATGTGCTCAAAAAGTGTTGTCCAACGAACTCATCCTTTCTTTTGAAATGCTTGATTTTTTGGCGAAAGAACGAAGTTTTTATCTCAATTCTATCGAGAGTTATCGTCTGGAATGACACATACATATATATATATATATATATATATATATATATATATATATATATATATATATATATATATATATATATATATATATATATAAAGCGTTGAAATCCAGGAATCATTTCAGAATGCCTCAAAACAGATTTCGATGAAGAAAATTTTTGAAAATTTTTATTTTAAAATTTTTGGAGCCATTGCAATAGCTTTATTTTCTAAGAAAATTCGCTAAAAATGAGTTAAACTTCATAATATGATTCAGAATAGCCTGAAACTGATTTCTGCATAAAATCTTTTCAAATATTCACATTCTACAAATTTTGAGGCGAGAGCAATAGCTTAATTTTCTTCAAAAATTCGCTAAAACGAGTCGTTTAGATTGCTTCAAAATTTTGAATGCGGGAGGAGGGGGCTAGGATCCCCCACAAATCCGAATCCTAGATTATAACGTCGTGATTATATATTTTTTATTTTTTAGGGTGTGTTTCCTGGCAATTACTCCATTAAAATACGGCGTAAAAATATCGCTCCAACGCAAAAAAATCCTCTTGGCAAGAGACAGGTCGAGCTCGTTGGCCAGCCTAATCGCTCCTTACTTTCAGGCTCAAATTTACAATTTAGTCACCCAAAAAATGCTAAAAAATCGGTTTTTTTTTTACGATAGGGCATGTTGAATATTTTTCAGCGCTGACTCGATTGCGATCACTGCCAGATCTCTATTCATAAATGAGGGCGAAAAATCGATCTTTGCGATCTTGTCAGTTCTATTCAGGACATGGTTAGCCTCAACGATCAGCATTTGTTGAGTGCCTGATTTAAATTTATCCACAACTTTTCTTTGGAAATTCGCTCTATTAGTCATGCTGCATAACTGATTACTTTTTTTTTTTTTTTTTTTCAAGTCTAGACTTTTAGAATTTTGAGACTATCGGTTATACAGATTACCGGCTACAACGACCAATGTTTGAAGTCCCCTTGGAGGACGTTATAAACGATTTCTACTGCATCTACTTGAAATAAATATGCCGAGCTAATATTATTTACAAAATCAGTCTCATGGAAACTTCTCTGACTTTGTTGCAAGCCTCCACTTATCTCTATCCCACGAAGCAGAGTGGCAATTTTTCAATAGAACCGGTTGTTGAAGAGTGCAGTCCAAATGCACCCCATATATTTTCTTGCAAAATGCAGCGGAACGGATTGAAAATAATATCCTTTGAGATTCTGTAAGAAAAGGTACTTAGTGAGTGATTTAACTCGCCCGTTTTTCTGTGACTTCTGAACCTCGCAGAATTCCATTCAAAGAAGCCACCGGATACCCACCGTAGCAATTCGCAGTGTCTGGAGACCGGTTTCTCTCTTTGGTGCCCTTTGGGGTCAGAGATAAATTGGGCAATTAGCACGAAGTTGTCGCGAACTTTTGCGTTAATTTGTCAGTTTGAAAACAAGTGGCTAAAAACAGAAGCAGGTGTACGAATGTTGGGACTAAGATCGCCGATATGCTAGGTAACATTTACCGATTTCCTAACTCTTAATTCAAAGGCTTTGAAAGTTTAATCCAGAGTGTACTAATAATACATCCGCAATAAAACTCATATATATATATGAGACATGAGACAAAATGAATTCAGTTAATGATACAAGCAACCCAGCTATGAATATAGTGAATATATATATTTATGTGTGTGTGTGTATGTGTGTGTGTGTGTGTGTGTGTGTGTGTGTGTGTTGTGTGCGTGTGTGTGTGTGTGTGTGTGTGTGTGTGTGTGTGTGTGTGTGTGTGTGTGTGTGTGTGTGTGTGTGTGTGTGTCTAGCGGCAAAATCGAACTTTATGAATGAAAGGATGAGTTCGCTGGCCAGCACTTTTTGAGTACATTAAATTGGGATTCAGTTGGGATCAGTTGACGATCCAGTTCACATCCACCTCCGTAATAATTGTAATTTTTACCGGTTCCGTTCCGTTTTTGTGGCCTGAATTTTCACCCATCGGTGGTTCGTACCTTTGTCGACGCCGTGCCTGCCTTTTCGACGTGAGTACATCGTTCAGTACAATAATTATTACATTGTTGAACAGTATTACCTACCGGCGTTTTCCTTCGGTTTTAGCCGGCACGTGCGGTTGGGAGGATTATCAGTGGGTGTGGTGGGGACGCGCAGGCGCTTCCGGCTAACTCCTATCTCCTACTCTTTTTGCGATTCCCCACTTTTCGGGTACCTTCATCTATCACTTGTGATCCGATTGACCGATTGTTTCCTAGTTACTGCGAGGCCGCCGAGGGTCAAGTATTCGAGATGAACTGCACAACTTGCTCCAAGCCGGTCCCTGCGAAAGACGCGTTGACGTGTTCAGTTTGCGACGAAAAATTTCATTATGTTTGCGTGAACATGTCAGAAACTAACTTTAAAAAGTTAGGGGCCAAAGCGGAGGTTTGGAAGTGCTCTGTTTGCAAGACTAGCGTGCAGAAATTATTGGAGTCTATGCAAAAACAGATGACTGAGGGTTTTGAGGAAAATAAAAAACTCATTAAGGAGGTGGAAAATAAAATTGATACTTGTCTGAACAAGTACACCGAATTGTCAGCCAAATTCACTGAGCTATCCGAGGAGGTTGATTGTATCAAGAATTTGAATTTAGATCAGCGCTTGAAAAATTTAGAGACCGCCAAAATGGATTTTTCTGGAGTTGCTCAGGGTGACTCTGTCTTGAGATCACTATCGCGGAAATGGAGGAGAGGCGTCGTCGGGCTCCGAATATAATAGTATATGATATCCCGGAATCCAAAACCTCAGAACAAGTCGCAGCTGTTGAGTCGGATCTCGCTAAATTGAAGGAGCTGTTGGGAAAGTTGTCCCCGGATTTCAGCGCGTTGGTCCAGCGGGTCGCCCGTTTGGGACCGCAGCCTCGGCGTTCGGAACCTGTTGATGGCAGCGCTGCTGTCAGTAGACCACAGAAGGTTGCATTCGATACCCCAGCTACAGCAACCCGAGTTTTGGTCGCAAATCGCTCGGCAAATCCTAAGGTCATGTCTGCCTACTCTGATAGAACCATCATGCAGAGGAACCATCTGAAGGGATTAAGGGAGGAGTTGAAAAGACGAGTTGAGAGTGGTGAGCCGGATTTAACGATCAAGTACTCGTTCGGTGTTCCTCAGATCGTCCCCTTGAGTCAGGCCCGTCTCCCTAGACCTTCAAAAAACTGATCAGCGAGCCCATTACACTATCAGCTTATTACCAGAATATTAGAGGCCTCAATACTAAATTTTCTAAAATCCGTCATCAAGCTCCCCACCTAACATATGATTTATTATTTTTCACCGAAACATGGTTGTCTTCAGATGTAAACACGAACGAGTTGCGCCTTCAGCAATATGAAATCTTCCGTGCAGATCGCTCGCCATCAAACAATGCAGTCAAGACGAGGTCTGGTGGTGTTCTGATTGGGGTGCTACGGGGGCTGAGGTCGTTGCGCTGGGAAGCCAGTGATTGCTGCGAGCACGTATTTGTGATCATGCCGGACCATAAATTGATCCTTGGTTGTGTGTACTTGCCGAGCTACCAGCCTTCGGAAATTCTGGAGTCGCATCTCAATGAGCTGGACTCAGTTTCACTGGCGCACCCGGATTACAAAGTACCTCTTCTTGGTGACTACAACCTGCCGGGGCTTGACTGGGAAGCGGGGGTCGAGGGACTTTTTCTTGCTGATCTGGGTGCAAGAGAGCGTTTGTTGTGTGATTCGATGCTCCTCCACAATCTTCTCCAATATAACTTGCTACGGAACGCATATGGAAACACCCTGGATCTCTTGCTTGCCGACACCAGAGTTGTGACTCGACCATCTGACCCCATTCTCCCACCCGACCCCGCTCATCCACCCTTCAAATTCACAGTTGTGTGCACCTCGAGGGAGTCTCCTGTATTTCCGACACCAAGATTCTCATTTAATTTCAAGAAAGGCGACTATATTTCCATGAATGCTTTTCTCTCGTCGCAGGACTGGAGCCAGCTGGGGGTCTTGTCGGTTGAGCCGGCAGTGGAGCGTTTTTATGAGATTCTTCACCAGGCAATCGTCCGTTTTGTCCCCAAAATTAAAGATATTCCGACAAATTTCCCTAAGTGGTTTGACGCCGACCTGATCTCTCTTGTCAAGCAAAAGATAGGAGCCCATTCCCGTTTCAAACAGACCGGCGACGACCTGGATTACGGTTTATTTTCGGAGCTGAGAGCGCGTTGTAAATCGAGATCTGATTCCTTATACGCTAACTACGTGAGAGGTGTTCAGGATTCCATCCCCCTTGATATAAAGGCCTTCTGGAATTATTTGAATTACAAGGAAGGGGCGAACTCATTCCCAACAAACATGTTCCTCGATGATGCATCGGGTTCCTGCCCTCAGGAGAACACAGCCCTTTTTGCCAGACACTTTTCGTCAGTGTTCGACCCACCAGTAACCAGCTCTCCATCATACCCATCTCGGGATGTGGTCTCGTTCGGCTCAATGTCTGTGTCGGAGGATGATGTACTTCGGGTGCTTTGTGCCCTGGATGTGGGGAAGGGAATGGGTCCTGACGGGGTTCCCCCCCTGCTACTGAAGCAGTGTGCGCTCCTATTGGCCTCTCCATTGACCAGTATCTTCAACAAGTCTCTCGCGGAAGGGCGTTTTCCAAGCAGGTGGAAGGAATCTTTCATTACTCCAATCTTCAAGGGCGGTGACAGAAGCAATATCAAAAATTATTGGCCAGTGTGTTCCCTCTCTACTATGCCCAAGGTCCTGGAGAAGCTGGTGGTTAGCCAGCTGTCCCTCAGTTTTTCGTCCTTCATTGTCAATGAGCAGCATGGTTTTGTGAAGAAGAGGTCGACAGTGACAAACCTGTTGGAGTTTCAGGATTTTGTGATGGAGAGTTTCCAGGCCGGCTTGCAGGTGGACTCGATATCAACAGACTTTGCCAAAGCGTTCGACAAGCTTTCCCATCGTCATCTGCTGTCGCTCCTTGAATCGTTGGGAGTCTTTGGGTCGTTTCTTGAGTGGATGTCCAGTTACTTGGTTGATCGTCGGCTGCGCGTCCGAGTTCGTGGAGCTCTCTCTTCTTCCATCGTGGCTACATCGGGAATACCACAGGGGAGCCATATCGGCCCATTGTGTTTCCTTTTGGTGATCAACGGTATTGTGGGTGCTGTGAGTGGCTTGGGTGTCAGCTGTTTGCTCTTTGCGGACGATCTGAAGTTATTTTGTCGGGTGGGCTCTGTAGCGGACTGCAAAGCTTTGCAAGCCTCAGTTGCCATGCTGGAGTTGTGGTGCGCAGAGAACAACTTGTTCTTGAACCCGAGTAAATGTTCAGTCACAACCTTCTGCCGATCCGTCAATGGTTTGTTGTTCGACTACAGTTTGTATGGAGCTCCGCTCTCACGAACTGGTGTCGTTAAGGATCTGGGGGTATTGTGTGATGCTCAATTGACGTTTAACAAGCATATTTCGTCAATCGCTGCCACCGCATTCAGGGCCCTGGGCTTCATCAAGCGAAACACTAGGGAGTTCACCCGGATTCAACCCATCGTCATCCTGTACAAGACGCTGGTTCTGCCTAGGTTGGAATATGGATCCACTGTTTGGTCGCCCTTCTACACAGTGCACAAGTACGCATTGGAGAGGGTTCAGAGGAGATTTCTCCGGTACATCGGATTCAAACTCGGCATTCCTTCATCTGAGATAAATTACGAGTCCCTGCTCCAAACGTGCGGTCTGCGGACGTTGGAGACCAGGAGGCTAATATCCGACATATCCGTTATGTACAAACTCGTGAATAACGGACTTGATTCGCCGTATCTTCTGTCCAGGATCGCCTTCAGAATTCCCCAGTCGACTCGCTCCACTCTGCCCTTTCTGACTCCCTTCTCGACGACGAACTACCTGCTGAACCGGCCACTGTGCAGGCTTCCTCGCTCGGCAAACTACCTGACGAGTTTAAACCCTGACTTGGACTTCTTCTCCAGCCCGTTCTCTTCATTCAAATCGGCAATATGCGCGTCCCAACCCTAATTAAATTCAATTAAGTGAAATTCAATTCAGCAACCCTCAATTCGTTTTCAGTTCCACCCTTACTTTATTTAATTTCAATGTCATTTACTAATAGATTTTCCCCCTCAGTCATCTCACCACTCAGAACTTTCAGTGCCTCAAATCGAACAGTTTATTTTTCTATCTTTTTTTCTCCAGAAGTTTCATTTCTTTTCGTTGGTTTCCGTCAACTTGATTCCTTTGTTTTTTTTAATGTAATAATGTAATTGGGTTCGCCCGTACAAATGTAAATAAATAAATAAATTGGTAACATTTCGAAACATGTACTAAAAAAATTGCTAAAATTGATACTCGTTAAATTCATATTTTTTTAGCAGAGCTTTAGGCAAAAGAAGTTCATGAAGCATGAAGTAGAACATTAAAAGTTTATGTACAAAATTGTGCTGAATAAGGTGCTTCATTATTCCTGAACAAGGTATTTCATTAATATTTGTTGAAAAATCTATACAACTGCCAAAAAGCTGACAATTCTGAATCATTTCGAATCACAGAATATTATTTATAACGAGTTTTTTTCCCATAACATTGTTAGGAAGGTAACAATTTCTTTCCATTCGAAGTACTCGATGTAACATACTATAATACGATAATTTATCGTTTTGACGGCCTGATGATGATGTCTTTGTATCGAAAGCGCTCGCCCCCATTACTCGACTTGTTAGTGACGAGGTATTCCTCCGAAAGGTAGGTAAATGATAGTTTAACGATTATTTATTTATTCATTTATTTTCGTTACGATAATTTTTGAAAATTTTCTCATTCGATCTGCATGACCGGACCTTTTGGTTTCGTTCATGAGCGGCAAACTTCAACAGGTTCCAAATCAAAGAACGATCAACCGAATCAACTGCCGCGGGGACAACGCGGAGCGATATCTCTCAAATCCTCCCGAAGATTAATATCGGGCCCTTCCCTCCAGTTGAAATAAATCATCAGATACAGTTGGACTGGGTGAAAGAAAAACGAGGATTTATAGTGGGAAGGGTGGCGTTAAGAAGTTGATTTGTGGTTGGGAGATATGGACGGCGTTTCTCCGGAGATTACGTTTATTTTCTAAGTTGTTCCGGAGGCTCTCGTCACCTTATGACCCCTTCCTTATCTTTTGAGACTCTTTTCAGTTTTGTGACCTTGTTCCCTGATAACAGCTTGAACGGTTCAACGATGTTTAGTCTATCCGGACGGACAAGGTTTTTAACAAATTGTTTCTTTGGATCCATATTGTCTTCGCTCCTTATCTTCAAAGTGTTTTCATTATCAAAACCTATACTAATAATTAAACTGTGACAATCTGCTGATTGTCGTCATCAAAATTCTTGGACTTCTACAGTATATTTCAATCTTTCTGTGTAATTTTGGAACTCAGGTGAAATAAGTAGAACAAAATTTCAATCACTGGGATAATTTATTACGCTTTTCTTTATGTCGCTCCAAAAGAAAGGTAATCAGGGGGGTTTTTCTATCTAGCCTGTCGGTTGATTAGTTTCTTATATCCACTTCTTTTAACAAGTTGAGTGCCATGTGTATCTGTGAGATACATACCATTAACTGTCCCAGCGTGCCAGGTGTATCTGGGTGATACACAATCCTGGTTCGCTTCAAAAGCTCGTGTATCCCCCAGATTCACACTTAAGGCGTTTCTCTCTTCTTGTTTGACCTTGAGAAACCCTTCGGAAAGGTGGAACAGTGTTGGCCACAACAAATTGGAAGGGACACTTCGGTACAGACGGAAGAAGAATACGTTTTTGTCAGATGTCACTTTTATCATTTCAGCTATCCTGGCACTTCATTTTCCTACTAGTTTTCGTTAGCAACGCAATAGTGTTTTTTGTTTACTCACGTATACAGGCGTGGGGAAAATCGTCAAGAAGTTCGAATAGGGATGTATCAGAGTGGTACTCAATTTTCTGTTCCACCACTTGAAGTCCCAAATCGCCGCTCACAGGCCACGAGTATCACTCGTATACACGCGGTTTTTGACATTTTATGTCTTTACTATGGCACATAAATGAAATAGCGTCACGCGGGGGAGCGTCACGCGGAGATCGTTACGCGGAGATTCCCTAATGATCCCACGATTCTGAGATTTGGTATGTAGCCCCTTGAGGGACTTCTGAACACAACTGACCGATTCCAGATCAGCTGAGTGGCTCTAGAATCCAGTTTTTTCCCTAATGATCCCACGATTCTGAGATTTGGTATGTAGCCCCTTGAAGGACTTCTGAACACAACTGACCGATCCCAGATCAGCTGAGTGGCTCTAGAATCCAGTTTTTTCCCTAATGATCCCACGATTCTGAGATTTGGTATGTAGCCCCTTGAGGGACTTCTGAACACAACTGACCGATCCCAGATCAGCTGAGTGGCTCTAGAATCCAGTTTTTTCCCAAATGATCCCACGACTCTGAGATTTGGTATGTGGGCCCTTGAGGGACTTCTGAACACAACTGACCGATCCCAGATCAGCTGAGTGGCTCTAGAATCCAGTTTTTTCCCTAATGATCCCACGATTCTGAGATTTGGTATGTGGGCCCTTGAGGGACTTCTGAACACAACTGACCGATCCCAGATCAGCTGAGTGGATCTAGAATCCAGTTTTTTCCCTAATGATCCCACGATTCTGAGATTTGGTATGTGGGCCCTTGAGGGACTTCTGAACACAACTGACCGATCCCAGATCAGCTGAGTGGCTCTAGAATCCAGTTTTTTCCATAATAAACTCTAGCCTACACATCGTACTTTTCTCATCATCGGCCATTACTCTTCGTTACAAAATCTGATGATAATAATGATGTAATTATGGAATGAGTAAAACAAAATTGTATTTTGAAATTTATTTGAATGAAAAAAAAATATTTTTTTTTTTAAACGTGTTTTTGCAATAAATTTCCACAAACAAAAGTACAATACGGGGTTTTATAGGAAGGGGAAAGGGGGCGCAAAGACATAAAATGTCTCTCGTGGTTGCGTACTTGTACGAAAGCTGTATCCACCGTATGAGTTTCAAGAGGTTCTAATACCAAGTTCTTTAGATTTTAATTTTCAATACCCAAAGCACTGCACTGTGCGATTCTGAAAAATTCGAAATTTAATTTATGTTTGAAGCCATAGGAATAGCTTCATTATCTATAAAAATTTGCTAACATGTTCCATGTTAAAATCCGTCAGAAGCTTTTTAATGACGTTCCTCTAAAGTTTCAATGAAATTGGTGTAATACCACTAAAATAACTCTTTTATGGAAAATACCAGTGGGTGAAAATGATTTTGATGGAAAATAATTTTTATGGAAAATACCATTGGGGAAAATCGTCAAGAAGTTCGAATAGGGGTATATCAGAGTGATACACAATTTTCTGTTCCACCACTTGAAGTCCCAAATCGTAACTCACAGGCCACGTGTATCACACGTATACACGCGGTTTTTTCAATGAAAATAGGTGAAATACCACTAAATAACTCTTTTACCATCAAAAGCAAGGTCTTCTGAGGCGAAAAAAATAAAAAAGCACGCTTTGCATCTGAGGACATTTTTTTTTAGTTCAGAGCGGACAGCTGTGGCACTCAACTTGTTAAAGATGAAAGAAATACAGCAGGGGAGAGAGAGGTATGCGGGATAGCAATGGATTAGGTATTAGTATAAACAATGGGAGTTTATATAATATTATTGCTATTAACGCAAATGGAAGAGAGAGGTAGTCTCACCGTTCCGAAGGTTGAACAACGATTAAGAGTTCAAGTTGGGGGTACCAACGGGCAGCCGTTCCATTGAACCGATCACCGTAATAGTTTTTGATAGCTGTTACAGAACTCAATAATACTTCCCAGCATCTCTTGAAAAGTTCCAAATTTCCGAATTTTATTACAACGTATTATTTTGAAATTAAAGCTCTGAGTGAAAAAAAAAAAAAAAAAAATTCTGCCAAGTTGGGTGGGCAGTATAGCTTCCTCACATATTGCAACATGGACTTATAGAATTAGTTGAAGAACCAAGTACAAGACAAAATGATTGATACGTCGACTTTATAAGAAATTAATCATTGCGCATGCGCACAGACTACTTTAATCCAACGGAAATGGAATTTGCTTCATATTTACGAAATTCGCGTTTGTGGTTGAAATATTAATATTTATGACGGCAGGAACACAGATAATAAGGATTTATGTAATAATTTGCATTGTTTCATTTATTTGATTTAGAAAGTGCTTAAATTTTGTATGTTTCGTGAATCATAAAATATTATATTGTCGAGCAATGAATAAAAATATCAATGATGGAGATGGTAACAGATTTGAACAAGTAACAAGGATTCTACGAATGTTTAAAAATTGAATGTGACGAACCGTACATTTCAATAAATATTAAATTTAAACATTAAAATGTGACGTGATTTACGGGTACAACATGAAGGAAACAGACGAGAGTGCATATTTATGTTGTTTACTCCTAGTTAAGTAAACAAGGGGATGTTATGGTTGACAACAACAATCAGTTAAACAAAATCATGACTGCAGGAAAGATAAAGATAAAAAACAAGCCGGGGTAGTCGTGCCTCGTGCACAACTCAAACTAAAACTGATAAGACAAAAAGATACAATCGCCTAGCAACAACATGACTCCAGCATCCCCAGGGTTGCCCCAGACACAAAATGAGATAAACTTAGCCTGAATAGTGAATAACAGTTATTTAATATTTATATCTTTGTTCTGATAAAATCAGTAGGTAGGTATACATTCAGAAAACAAAAATCAGATAAGCAACAGATACGTACAGATGAAAGGAATCATCCAACAAGAGCGCTATTAGATAGAGTGCGTTCCAGTAGCTAGGGATGCTAACTCCATGAATGCTGTTAATGAATGTCTTGGGAGAGAGAGAGTTGCTAGCTACTAACTAGGTAAGTTGGTAGGTACTCGATCGAACATAATTACGTTTAAAAAATAATAAGCCTCGGTATGAATCTTCAATGCTGTAATGTTTATGCAAATATATTTAATAAATTCAAGAGTATTGCACTATTATGATATTGAGAACAGGAGACATTCAAAAAAACATATTAGAGTCGGCATTAGTCCAAAAACATGCGCTACAATGTAGCGTGGAACATCACATTCGTCTCACTATCATCAGGAACAATCTACTTAATACGAATGTAATGGAAATGCACTGCACTCATAATGCTAGGATATTTCCACTAAGAGGAGCTGACATGCTAAATAAAAGCCACGGAGAACAGAGAGCAAGTAGAATTAGCATACCTACGTGTAAAAATCTGATTTATATCGGGTTACAACGTTGAAAGATCTGCTTGTGTTCTAGGTTGTGCTCAACTGGGTTAACATTATCAGAAAACGGCCATCTAGATTATATGCAGTTCCTTTTTCATAAACTCGTTCCGCGCGCAAAAAGGATTTACAACTTGCAGAGAACGGGTGAAGCAAAACTCTAAGAATAAAAATAAGGACAGTAAATATTATTGCGCTTCGTTTTAAATGGGTATCGCGCCTACTTACTCCTCAGCAGGTGGTGGTTTGATAACGCGCTCTGGCTCCAGATTGCGGTTCGCTTCCTGTTTATAATGTTTCGCGATAAAGATGCAAAAAAGGGGGTGAAAAGGGGTTGCGAGGTTTACGGCGGGGAAACGGATTAAGATTTTTGTGGGCTTGAGGAGGTAGGTGTCACGCGATTCTCACACTTGACCTTAAGTCTTCGCAATCGCCTCTATTCAAGTTGGAATGTTATTTTAATTGAAGAAACCAGCTGGTTAGTGACTGCTTACTTAGATACTAAGCAAGAGTATAGATGCTGTTGACGCCGCTCTTTATTTTCGACTTACCTGGGGTTTACGTCTTGCGCCCCCCTTTCTTTTCATATTTACCTTTTGTGGTTTTCAAACAGTTTTCAAACATATTAGAACCGAGTTTCCTTGTGACGCTGCACATTAGTTCAACCCGAGCTTCTCCCGTTTTGAGGACTTGTGGAGTTTAGCGGAACGAGCGATCGCATTTTCTGAAGGAGCTACTGGCACCTGGAGGTGACCATTTTAGCGAATTTTTGAAGAAAATTAAGCTATTGCTCTCGCCTCAAAATTTGTAGAATGTGAATTTTTGAAAAATTTTTAAGCGGAAATCCGTTTCAGGCTATTCTGAATCATATTCTGAAGTTTAACGCATTTTTTTATGTATGTATATATGTATGTATGTATGTATATATGTATGTATGTATGTATGTATGTGTCATTCCAGACGATAACTGTCCGTAGAAATGTTCTAGAAACTTCAAACAAATTTTAAAATGTTAAGGACACAAAACGAAAGTTCAAGTTCGTTGGCCAGCATGATCGGATTACATCTTCGGGTTGAAATTTTCAAAAATGTAGTCAACAATTTCAAAATAGCCGGTTTTTTGCGATTTGTTGTGCGAAATAATTTTTTCAGCATACTAACATGTGGTATATTCGGAATCAGCGTAAAATTTCCTATAAGAATATTTATCAAGTTTTCAAAAATTTCAAAGTTGAAAAATCAGTCAAAAATCGAAATAATGCCGTTCGCTAGTAGTAAAAATCGGTAATATTTGCATGAAACAGAGACTACAGTTTGTCTGTCAATTTCTTGCTATGGGATACTAGATTCGAATGCAACTGACTTTATATCACTCGTAATATAAAGCCTCATCATCGATTGGCTGTGGAAATACGTTTCTTTCATATGACGTCGGTATGTTATTTTATTTTATGTCAAGATTTGATGATGTTATGATAGGATACTGTTAAGATTTCAACTGCCTTCAATGACCACATTGGACATCGAAATCTATGAATATTTACCTACATTTGTCTTTAAATCTACAAGATTAGTTTAATAATAATAAAGTATGAGTACCTCCTAATTATTTTTAATAATTTGATTCCATGTTTGTCTATCAAAATCATAAACTAAAATTTCTCTACACGATCAATAGCGACTGAAATGTCGAAGATTTCTTCAAAAATTCGCTCATGGGGTCATGCTGCATGACTGGACTTTTTGGGTTCTGCGCCACTTGCACCCTCGCCGGCACCTTTGGGGAGGAAGGCACTACACACCTCAAGTATATCTTTCGAATACTTGATTGACAGAGGTAAACTTGATCGCTTATCTAATTAATCGCATATTATTGCTACCCGCACTATATCAGCCTACTGCTTTGTGGAGCCACCCATTACCACGTCTCTACCTTCCACGTCGTCGGACCTTCCTACCAATGTAAAGGCTTTTACCGATCATGTAGATACAATACCGAATCATTATTGTATTCAATATTAACGTACATACTGAATATCAGTCTGGGTGGCCACTCACTAGGTAGGCTTATTGTTGAAGGCGCATTATTTGGCGAAAATATAACTTGGGGAAACCGTGGTGTACGGTGTTTCCAAACGTACCTTTTGAATTTTATTGCTTACGTTACCTATCTACACATTAATTTTTCTCCCGAATCGGGAGTGGTCCTTCGAGAAGGTTATCTATAACTATCTATTAGGTAGGTACTTATATAAAACTCATCATCAAATTAGGCTCCCGGTAATAGGTGCATATACCCACACCTATCTTCAATCTGTTCTTGTGTGGAATATAATAGTCACCACACCGGCCCAAACAGATGCAATAAGGAGTAATTGCATTAGTTGCTCAGCTTTTTAGATAGTGTTAGAGTACCGCAAACTTAAATGGCAAAATATAGGAGTCAAGCCGCTCCGGCTCGCTACGCTCGCCTCAACGTCCACGTCCCGAAAAACGTCTCTTATGGGGTCAATTTTAATGAGGAAAAAACGAAGTTTTTCGCCGGAATTTTCGAGAAAACGGCTCCATACTCTTTCACTTTTTGTCGCATTTTCCGATACTTTTTTCGCAATCTGATCGCGCCGTCGTCTTCCTCGTACAAAAACCTACGAAACCGGTATTTTTCCGGAATTTTTGACGACCGTTTAGAAGGGTAGGGGAAGCGGGGAAGTCAAAAAGAACGGCACTAAAACATTAATAATTTGCTGCGTTTTCCATGTGGAACCATGAAAAGTTTATTAGGTTTAATAAAGATAGGCCATTTATCTGCGTAGAAGCCAATTAAGATTATGTGGAGCCACGAAAAGAAAAAAACAAAAAAGAAAATTTTATATAAGGGCAAAATGAAAATAATAAATTAATGTGTAATAATTTGCTGCGTTTTCCATGTGGAACCATGAAAAGTTTATTAGGTTTAACAAAGATAGGCCATTTATCTGCGTAGAAACAGCTATCCAATAAAGATAATGTGGAACCACGAAAAGTTTAGTTTTAAGAACATTAAAGTACTAACAGAACTACCGGATGTTAAATTTTTGTACGAGAGGAAGCTATACTGCCCACCCACCCGGGCAGACTTTTTTTCTGTTGGAAATTACTTTCAAACAAATTATATCTTATAAAACTGTGTGCAACCACGAAAAGTTTTTTAGGTTTGATAAATATAGGCCATTATTTTATCTGCGAACAAGAGCTATCCTTTTCCCCGTCTATTATTGGGTTGGTGTCTCTCAAACGCGAGAGGTTCCTTCCTCCAATAGATTCGAAGGCAAAGATCAGATGATAACTACGTTGCGACGGAATAAGGAGGAGCGACCAACGTCGTCTACATTTTCATTCACTACAATCGGAAAAAAGAATTTCACTTCTTGAAACTTGGATGGGATCAAATTGGAATCCAAATCAAATCCGAGCCAAAACCGTCGAAATTTAGTCGGTCTAAGGCGGAAAAAACCATAGCGGGGAACTAATTTTGTTCGTTATTCCCCGCATTATTTCGCTGATTTCTCCGGGAAGACAGCATCTTTCAGCGATTTTGGCGGCACCATCGTGTTCTGCGGTTCCTGAAACGTAACTTTAGTAGGCAGGCTCGTGATTAGGCAGGCTAATCATAAAACCAGCGTGAGGCTGACGGCACGTGTGTGGGTAAAGTTCATCTCACTCTAGGCAGGAACAGGACAGGAACCGGACGGGACATTTGTATACCTGCTCCTCCTTTTCGCTCAGTGGCGCCCCTTCAGTTTGCGCACAACCTTGGAAACGCACCCCTAGCGAGAGGGAATGAAACTTTGGATCTGGGAGTTTGGTGCGACGGTCAGCTCACTTTCTCGCGGCATATCGAAATGGTTGCCAGTAGCGCTATGCGCTCGCTTGGCTTTGTAAAGAGGCATACCCGCGACTTTAACCACGTTCATGCCATCGTTACGCTTTATAAGGCGCTTGTCCTTCCTAAGCTGGAGTACGCCTCAACGGTATGGTCTCCTTACTATGCAGTCCACAAATATCAAATTGAGCGAGTACAAAATAAATTCCTGCGGTTTATTGCATTTAAGCTTGGAATATCTTCTGAAAACGTGGACTATCCATCACTCCTCAGGACCTGCAGACTCCAACCCCTGGAAGTGCGGCGTGGCATGGCTGACCTGTCATTTCTCCACAAGCTCGTAAATGGCGGTATGGACTGTCCTCCGTTGCTGGCGGAGATTCGACTCTCCATCCCTCGTTTCTCAAGTCGTCAGCCTGAAATTTTCCACATCCCTTTCTCTCCGACAAACTATCTTTGAAATCGACCACTGCACCGCATCCCCCGTTCTGCCAACCACTTTTTAAATTTTTACCCTGATTTTGACTTTTTCAATAGTCCCCTGTCATCTCTGAAAACTTTAGTGCTCTCCTCTCCCGCTTTGTTTTGAATATTATATCCAAATTGCTCTATTTGACTTCATAAGTTACTGTTACGTTATTACTGTTATATTATATTATTATGTTATATTATTACTGTTATATTATTGCTGTTTCTGGTAATTGTTCTTTTTCATGTTGTTTCTCTCAAATTTGAAAATTCTTGTGTACACTGAATTGCAACTTTTGTTATTCTGTTGTGAATTGGGCTTGCCCGTTAATAAATAAATAAATACCTAATTTACCTTAACGGCAGCAGCCATCCCGTCCTATGCATCTCCGCACATTAGGTAGTTCAAGGGCAGGAACAGATTGGAAACATCCGGGACCAGGACGCGGCGTTTTTGATCCGAGAGCGATTGCGGAGTTTCCCGTCCGTTGCCTGACCCAGACCGGTACCGCCCCGTTCCGTGGACGGTGTGCGGCGGGGCATAGGACGGACGGCTGCCTATATAAAGGTCCCGTCCTGTTCCTGTCCTATTCCTGCCTAGTGTGCTGGGACCTTAATTAGTAAATAGCGTAGAAGTAAGAACTATCGCCATTTATAATAATAATAAAATAATAAAAACCATTTATAATGCTAAAGACCTAAAGTGGTCTATATACAGCACACAGCATTACAAGGATTTTTGCATACAACTTATACTACCGCACGGCTAGGAATTGATTGAAAATCAGAAAAAAAGGTGAGAACATTTAAAAAATGCAGGAAGAAATAAAATAATATTACACCTAAGGATGGTTCAAGTATTTAGGTACCTACATAAAACTAAAATAGATTTTAAGAAATTGAGTGATAACATTAAAAATAAATAAAATAAAATTAGAAAAAATGCATTTGGAAAATCAATTGTCCACAAAATGTCTCCTTACTGCCGCCACGAACCGGCCAGTGGTGGGCAATGAGCGGATCGAGTTGGGTAGCGAGTTCCAGACCCGCGCCCCAGCAATAGCAAATGACTTGGATTTGATTATAGTTCTATAGCGAGGAATCATCAAACCATCTGTTGGAGGTTGCTTGTGTGAATAGGGAAGTCAGGTAGGATTGAACAGTACCGAGTTTAATTTGGAAAATGAGTTTGAGATGCCGGAGGATATAATATTTATACTCAAAAACAAGTATCTAAGAACGGGTAGTTTCATATTGATCTTGCAACAAAAAGCTATAAGATTTCATGAATAATTATTAAATTTATTCAAAAGTTTTTTCCTTTCAAGTTGATACCCACCCAGTCTGAATTCTCAAACCCGAAAAATCAGCTTCGTTCAGTAGGATCCTAACTATCACATCATAGTATCGGATTTCAAAACATCAATTATGCATTTTTCCTTGTATAATTCGGCGTTTACCGCATACATACCAATGGCGACATGGATAAGAATCAATTCGAATGAGAAATTACAAAGAAAGTATATTAAAACTGAAAGTGTGCTGTAAGTAAGAGGAAGTGATCCTCTCATACAACAATAACTTGAAAATTCCTACGTCGATCCTGAGTTCCACAAAACATCCTTCTTAGCTCCCATGAAAATAATTGCGAGCTCCGAAAATTGCGGAGCTAATTGCTGATGACATTATTTATGCTCGTTGAGAGAGAAGTGTGACGGTTTTCATCAAAGCCATCTAAAGTACGTTGATCTATGCGACGGATGCGTTTGTCATCAGGTAATTCATCACACTCTACCCGAAAAGATTCGGTCCTCTATTATCTCGTTGGTACAAAATATAATGACAAACTGCGGGACAAGGATGTGAAAAAGGTTCGAGCGCAAGATATATTTGCAGTTTCTTGCCTTTGTAGCCCCCCGGCGCGAGGATAATTTCTCGAGATGGGGTTGTTATGGTTTGATTGCTGATTGTTCACTTCAGTTCAGATAGCGAACTGGCGGTTGCTTGGCACTGAAAAGAAAACTTGCACCAAACCGAAAAATGTGAATTATGAAAACATCTAGATGCAAGACTTCTCAGAACATCCGAAGTATGTACCTATTTGTGGGGTACCTATACCCTCAGCAGACCGAGCGTATATTTAAATGGACACAACTTTGAGTTGCTCTCCTTTCCCCAAAGACCATGATTTTGAATTCAATCTTTTTCTATGTGTTCATTCTGTTGTCATAGAATTGTGGCAACACTAATCAGTGCTGCCAACTCGGGGGATTTATCCCCCCGTAGGGGATTTTTAAGGGCTCTCAGAGCCTTGGGAGGATGATTTCTGTTGGTGGGGGGGGGGGGGGGGGGCTAGGGTATTTTTGAGCCATACTGCCAATCTTTAATTTATATTATTTTTCGATTGCCATTCATATTAATCAAAGGTGAATTTCACCTTAATTACAAATGAAAAAAACGATCCCTCCACTAGATCGTATTCTCAGAATAACTACAAGTAGGCAAAAGTTAGAGAAGATATAAGGAAAGGGGAGGAGTTTGAACCCCCGAGAAAACTGATTTCTCCAACATTTTGGAGAAAAAAATGAATGGAGCTCTCTAATTATAGGTGTATTACTATTTTTTCCCGTTTACTTACTACAACATTTACGTTTACATTTTTTCGGTGATCTATTTTATGTTGATGTTAACCAATTCAAATTTATTACTCGCGTGAAAGTTCCCCATCAAGTTTTTCTTTTATTGACAATTTGATTTAAAGTAGCTACCTACTGTTGGTAATGGAGTTTCTCCATTCTCTTGTGGTAATTAACCGCTCTTTAATTTATTTCACACATTTTCCTTGTTATGTGACCTTTTATTTGGTAATTAATAATTCAGTTTTGTTATCTTTTGTTTTGTTAACGTGCTTTGGCACCTTAAATTTAGGGGGGGGGGGGGGGGGACACTTGTTGGCTGTCCTCTGATTCGCTGTCGGTTGGGGAATGAGGTTTGCGTGACAGAGAATTTGAAGACTCCAGAGTTTTGCAGAATCGTATAGGACTGAGGTTTGGGAGAAGCGTACGGTTGTGCGTGGGGGTCGAGGAAGAGGTTCTGAATGGAAGCTAGGCTTCAAGACCTTGATTTTCTTATTTTTCCTGGTAATTTCATGCGGTTTTTAATGAAACCCACTTTCTCATTATTTGAAACCGCACTTGCCCCACTGTCAAAAAAATAGGGGCAAGAACATTTTATTGATTTACCGCAGACATTTTTGTAGCCTTGAAGTTATCAAGTGCGCAGTTCATACAGAGACAAAAGATTGAAAGATAACAGTGGAATAAACACGAAAGGAAGGTGTTTTAGACAAGAAAACCATTGAAAACTGTACCTCCTTCAGATTCACACTCAGATATCGGACGAAGGCTTCGCGGAAAATGGTTCCAAGTGCAATGTTCACTGAGGATGATAAAATTTGTATCAGGTGATAATAAACACCTATTCTATCATTTGCTAAGAAACTTATTAAAATCACGAGAACACCATAGCAGGAAATAGAAACTGATTTTACCGTTGCTATACGACTTAAATCTAATTGATGAAGTTGACTGTTCACTCAACTATTATTAATGGATATTCATTAGAAACATAAACATAAAAAAATCTTGCAAACGAGTCTGCAAGACCTTTAGACATTTTATGTCCCCCCCCCCCCTCCCCTTGCACCCTTTTCTCGTTGAGAGAATTTCTCTTTCTAGCCCAGCATTTCAATCGTCTCTTGATGTCCATGGAGTCTCCCCATCAAATTTCAACTTCCTAGGGTGAACAGGAGAGAATTTAACTCACTCAGCTGATCAGGAAAGAGCCCATCATTTCAATCGTCTCTTAATGTCCCACAGAGTCTTCATATCAAATTCGAACTTCCAAGTTTCTTTCCGCTCTAATAGTGGTTGCAATCATGTTTACAAAATGAAAGGAGACCTGTATGTAAACAATTATTCAGACAACCACGCTTTACCTCAGATTGTTGGCCACGCACTGCACAGTGGTTAACATAATATGGTTTGGTAAATCGTGAGCTTTCCGACGACTGGCGAATGATTTTTGTACGATCATAAGTGGCTAAGATAAAGGTTCGTAGAAACGAGTTGGTTGTATGCAATAATCATCAGAACAAAACAAGCGGCATTGTTTTCTACATCAATTAATAACATTAATAAATATAAAATTGCGACATAAATACCAAGAACAAGTACGAAAAAAATGCGTGATTAATCGAGCGCTTTCTAACGAATGGTGAACGATTTCTGTCCGTTGAAAACTTAAGAAGTTTCATTTCCCCAGGAACGGTTTGGTTGTACGTGAAAATCATTAGAAATCAACTGTAACGCTAGCATGAATATGCTTTAGCCGTGACCTAACTACCGAAAAATGTCCCACGAGAGTGCAACGAAAGTAGCGCCAATAATTGTGATGATTTCCGCTTACAACCGAGTCGTTGCTAGGGATATGATACTTCGTCGTTTTTCATCCCACAAAATTCGTTGACCATTCGTTCGAAAGCTCTCGATTTATCCAACCATACTATATTAACTACTGCGAAGTGCGTGGCCAACAAGCTGAGTTATGAGCATTGTTATATGAATAATTGTTTACACACAGGTGATCATTCTCAATTATTGATATTGTGAACATGATTGCAACCGCTTGTTAATTTCTGATGATTTCATTGAGCTGGTGTTTCGATTATGTGATTCATATTGCGAGAACGGTTAGATTTGTGAAGCGGTGGTTAAATTATTTTAATAGGTAATTTCTATACTTTACACTATAGGAAGCTGTAATTTCGTATGTAGCCTCTTTAGGACATTGACTTGACGATGCCCAGGGTCCGGATCAGATGAGTGGCTTTTGAAGCTAATTTATATGTTTTACACTCTAGGAAGCTGTAATTTCGTATGTAGTCTCTTTAGCACATTTACGTGACGATGCCCAGGGTCCGGATCAGCTGAGTGGCTCTTAGAGCTTGCATACGAGTCTGTAGGGGGGTAGGTGATGTAGCCTGGCTCGAATTCAATGAAGTACCCACGGGTGTCGGAACAATGGGTCAACACGATCGCGAATTCAATTAAGTACCCAAGGGTGGGCAGTTTCTCTTATGGCCCATTTAATTGATTTGTACGCCCCGCCGTGCGATGCACGGGTGAGATCTGCCTAGTAATAAATACAATAAGAAAACACACATGAAAATGTCCCAATGTGTTGCAGACTCGTATGCAAGCATTTCAAGCTGCTTTGTCTTTCTTATGATTTTTAATTGACTGTAACCCATTTATACCTGATCGGTCGACGTTGATATTATGTGGTACAGTCGGGGCTATGACGGTTTACAGTTTGAGGTTCGTTGTTGTATTTTTCATCCTCTTCTTTTTTATAACGTAACGCTTTTCGAGTCCATGTGCCAAATTAAAGACAAAGTGGCCTCATAGCGAAATAAAACGAAGAGACGCACTTGCCCCGAAAACGCACTTGCTCCGCCTGACCCCACTTCGCCGGTGGGTTTTGTAGCCTGCGACTTGACTGCTTGATATTATTAGTAGCTCATACGCGGGTTACCTAGATTAGGTAGGCGCTTATCGCTCCCATCTACTTAATGGCTGTGGTTCACCTGTGGTTTCTAATTTCGCTTGCAACCCATTTAACCCCTTCAAACCGTATTTCCTGTTCCCTTTAACACGTCTGGCGCCACTTCAGCGTTTCTGCGTCGGTAACTTGCCATCTTCCTTCCAGGCACTCCACAATATTTTTTACGGTTCATTTCCACGCGGTCTAAAATTGAGTTGCCCTTTTGGAGAAGGTTGGGAGGCACTTTTGCACTAAGGGCTTGGAAGTGGAACGACTGCAGTTTGCAGAGCGTGTTTCCATCTTGATGAGTTCATTTAGGTAAGTTCCAGCCAAAATTAGTTCTCTGAAGGACCCACTTTACGCAACTACATTATTCCCCAGCATATTTCGAAAAAAGAGGCAAATTATCATACAAAGTTTATTTATTTATTATTTTTTCACCACAGAAAACTTTATTGTTTGAAAAATCATCATTACAGTTTTGATAGCAATAACAATATAGTAGAATGTAAGTACATATCTAATTCACATGAACATGTAGTTCAGGTACAACCCAGTGGTTGTCCTGTACCAGTCTTCAGCACGAAACACAGTGCTTGAGTTTATGTAATGAGAGCATCTTATGGTCGCTTCCTCTTCAGTCTGCTTCTATTCGGTATACGTGAGGATTAGCTGCCAATTATGAAATTATGGGATTAGGATTATCCATCATTCGGGAGTGGAACGACTGCAGTTTGCAAAGCTTGTTTCCAGCTTGATGAGTTCATTTAGGTAAGTTCCAGCCAAAGTGAGTTCTCTGAAGGACCCGCTTTACGCAACTAAATTATTCCCTAGCATATTTTGAAAAAAGAGGCAAATTATCATACAAAATTTATTGGTCTTGTATTATACAGCAATTCTTCATCATCATCATTTGAAATGATGATTCATGATGATGGAATGATTCATTTGAAATGGATAATTATTGAAGGAATGATAAGAGTATGTTCTCACGTTTTTAGAAAAATTTCAAGTAGGCACTGCATGAGTACTTATCATAATGTAGTAATGCATTGTTATAACTTTATTTCAGTACCTACTTAACATTATTACAATGTATTTAAATGATTATTTTCCATAAAATTTAGGGATTGAAATACCACTTTTCCGACAAGAGCAAGAGACCGTTCCACAACATTCCTTTGCACGAACAAGGTGGAATGCGATCTTCGGGCGTTGCTGATTTCGTTCTTGATATAACATATGTATAATATCAAAAGTCGCGGATAGAAATCACCCGTTTGAAATCAAATTAAATTTAACTAAATCAAACCATATTGAAGTAGGTACATACTATGAATATTGTATTACGTTATATTATTTCTGGATTAAGCTTTTGTTGAATTAAAGAATTTTATTTGGTGCCCCATTGATGTAACGTACAAATTATATTAATGAATAAATAAATATTTTACAGTTCAATGTGAATCGATCTACCTCAACATAAAGTGTTGGGAACAAAACACAACCAGACGAGACAGTGATGAACGTTACGAGCTTCACGGCAACAGACCCGCTAACAATAGATTGAGTAATTCCACCGTTTTTTAATTTTTGTTTCCCCATGAAAACGACACCGGCCATAAAACTTGAGATTTCGAATATTTCCGACCTTTTCCCAACTAAAATAATGCCTCCCATTTGCATTCACGGTACATCGTAAAACCACAGCGGCAGAAACAAAAACCCAGCGATCAACGAACGTGTTGTAAATATCTCGGTGTAGTAAAGTTATTACTTTATTGTTCGTATTAATTTGCAACAAAGTAAACTCGAATATTTCGCGTTTCCCATGAGCAGTTTACGGTTTGTTATCCTGTAAAAGGGCATCAATTTGTTAGAAGCATCCTGTTCTGCGTTCTTGAGTGCTATGATCTATGGTAGATTATTGAGTCCTCAGTCCGCTTTCTGCAAGGTTTTCGCATACTTTCAGTCCTTGATTATCAAAATTTCCACCGGGGTTTTTTTTATCACATCTTTTGATTTATTATTTTCAATAATGAACCTTTAGCTTCTTTCTCAGTGCGCGTTCTGACAGTTCTCGAACTCATCAGAACTGGGACAGAAAATCCCGGGGCGTTCCGGAACTTGTGGAACCGCGTTCTGCACAGCGAACGATTTCAGAACTTGGAAGTGGAATAACCTGTGTTGTTGTTTGTAACAAACTTTTCGTCCTCGAACCTTGGCACAATTTCGTCGAAAAAATTCGAGTCTCGCTTATTAAGACTAGATCCAACTAAAACTTCAATCTCGTCCTCATCGTCTACAAACCATGAAACTTCACCACCATCGTCGAAACTATCGCTTTCTGAACTTGACGAGCTACTAGTTGACATTTCGATGAAGAAATTCCAATGAAGAACAGCGAACAACAGAACAAAGCAAAATTTTACAGGGAAAATTACAGGGAACATGGGGCAACCAAAGCCGGAAAGAGCGTATTGTTTCCTCCACGAGCTCCGAAAAAATGTGAAATGCGCATGCGTCAACTCCGTCCTTAGGTTCGAGTTCTGACAGTTCCGACAAAAATTGGGGACTGTTAGAACCGTTCGGAACTGGGTTCGCAAAACTGCGAACGCCGAACCCGGCGATCCGGAACAGGGGGTTCTGGCACCGCGAACGACTAAACTCGACTGCCCTTGCCCAGAACCGTTCCGAACTGGCAGTACGCACACTGAGAATGGAACTTTTGTAATCGACCAAGAAAAAGCATTTTTTAACCCCCCACAAAACTTGTTGGTTTACTTTTCAAGATGCGTAGATTCCAAAAATAGTTCCAGTCATGCAGCACGATCGTATGAGCAAATTTTCGTAAAATATCCTATTAAGTTGCATTGTTTTGAAATTTGAGTGCTTTTTGGGTGCCAAGAAATTGTTAACTACCACTAGTTTTATGACAGAAAAACTTATTCTAAATTATATTCTGCAAGTCAAATTAAACTTTAAATTTTTAGCTTTTTTTCTCGGTTTTGTCAAATTTTAAGCAAATATTATTGATATTTGGGTACATTTTACAGAATAATTTTGTACATACATTTTTGAATGGTCTAGTTCATCGTTGATGAACTTATTTTGACTAAAATCCTCGTAAAAAATATACATTTAACGACTGTTAGCCGTTTTTAGCCATTTTTAGTACCTAATTTTTAAGCACATTTTTGGAAATTTGAGCAAATTAGTGGGCTCAAAAAGTGCTGACCAACGAACTCATCCTTTCATTTGGGAAGCTTGATTTTTTGGCGCAAGAACGGATTTGTGTATCTCAATCCAAAGGAGAGTTACCGTGTGGAATGAACACTCACACACACACGCGTTCATTTAGAATGATGATGATTTATAGATTCCTAAGTAACATTCTAAAGAAGCAAAATAAAATACCATCATCTTTACCAATTTCAATTTTTAAATACTTTCCTGGCCTCAATTTTCACATCATTACTTCCGTATGATTTAGATTGATGATGATTTATAGATTCCCGCGTTACATAATGTAACTTTCTTCAGAAGCAAATTAAAGGACATCACCTTTACCCATCCTAACATTCAAATACCTTCCTGGCCTCAGATTTTTAAATTATTCCTTCAGTACGATTTAGATTGATGATAATTTCTAGATTCCTATGTAAGATAATGTAACATTCTTGAGGAGCAAAATGAATGGACCCCTTTACCCATCTCAATCTATTAATACCTTCCTGTCCTCAATTTTGACATTATTGCTTCCAGGTAATTTAGACTGATGATGTATATGTAGATTCCTATGTAGCATAATGTGACATTCTGAAGAAGCAAAAAAATGCATACGAGTCTGCAACACATTGGGACATTTTCATGTGTGTTTTCTTATTGTATTTATTACTAGGCAGATCTCACCCGTGCATCGCACGGCGGGGCGTACAAATCAATTAAATGGGCCATAAGAGAAACCGCCCACCCTTGGGTACTTAATTGAATTCGCGATCGTGTTGACCCATTGTTCCGACACCCGTGGGTACTTTATTGAATTCGAGCCAGGCTACATCACCTACCCCCCTGCAGACTCGTATGCAAGCTCTAAGAGCCACTCAGCTAATCCGGACCCTGGGCATCGTCACGTAAATGTGCTAAAGAGACTACATACGAAATTACAGCTTCCTAGAGTGTAAAACATAGAAATTAGCTTCAAAAGCCACTCATCTGATCCGGACCCTGGGCATCGTCAAGTCAATGTCCTAAAGAGGCTACATAAGAAATTACAGCTTTCTAGAGTGTAAAGCATAGAAATTACCTATTAAAATGATTTAACCACCGGTTCACAAATCAAACCGTTCTCGCAATATTTGGATCACCTGCTATGAATCAAATCATCGAAACACCAGCTCAATGAAATCATCAGAAATTAACAAGCGGTGGCAATCATGTTCACAATATCAATTATTGAGAATGATCACCTGAATGTACACAATTATTCAAATAACCTTGCTCATAACTCAGCTTGTTGGCCACGCACTTCGCAGTAGTAAACATAATATGGTTGGATAAATCGAGAGCTTTCGAACGAATGGTCAACGAATTTTTTGGGATGAAAAACGACGAAGTACCATTTCCCTAGCAACGACTCGGTTGTAAGCGGAAATCGTCAAAATATTTACGTTCCGTTACGTGACAGTTTTTTGTGCAATGTGCCAGGGCAAAGACATGAAAATGTCAAAAAAGAATCACCTTTACCCATCTCAATTTTCAAATACTTTCCTGGCCTCAGTTTTGACATATTACTTCAGTATGATTTAGATTGATGATGATTTCTAGATTTCCGCGTTACATAATGCAATATCCTTGAAAAGCAAATTAAAGAGCATCACCTTTACCCATCTCAATTTTCAATTACATTCCCGGCCTCAATTTTGACATTATTGCTTCCGTATAATTTAGATTGATGATGATTTATAGATTCCCATGTAACCTAATGTAACATTCTGAAGAAGCAAAATGAAATACCGTCATCTTTACCCATCTCAATCTTCAAATACCTTCCTGGCCTCGATTTTGACATTATTGCTTCAGGGTGATTTTGATTGATGATGATTTCTAGATCCCCGTGTAGCAAAATGTAATATTCCGGAGAAGCAAATTCCATCATCTTTACCTACCTCAATCTTCAAATCACCGTCTTGATTGGAGATGAACTACTGGATGATGGAAAAAAACGCTGCAAATTATTTCACAAAGGTTTATTATTTTTTCAATTGAGTATGATCATAGTTTTAGTTGGCTAGCGTACGTCATAAGGCCCGTCCAGACTCCTCGGCGTGTCCTATTTCGAGTTGCCACAACCTATACTTACTTCTATAATTATATACGCATGTTTATATTTCTCGATTTGAGCTCCTATCTATTCAAATAGTTATTGCCTTAATAATATCATTATCTAAGTACGTACGAAAAGTCGAGAGGATATGTTATTAAATATGCGTAGGAAAAGCTTTGGTATTAACACACAAATATGACCTTGAAAAAAACATATATTCATGCCTCGAAGGAACGCCGGCGCCGTACCCACCACAAGGTGCCGCGGCGCCGGCGCCTCCTCTCACTCCACCCCCCCGCTCACCCCCCTCCCCCCTCACCGCCCACCGTGACCCCCTGCCAAGCGTGCCAGGCGTGCGCGCGTAGAAAAAGACACTTTTTTGCCCGTTTTTGGCCCATAGCATCTATGCGAGTAAAGCGATCGGGATGGTTAAACGTTAGGACCAACTAGACCCCAAATGGAGTCTATGTGCGAAAGAACGGGTTTTTTAAGTCAATTCTTAGGCCTTTTATGGCCCGGACGGCGGACGGCGAACGGCGAACGGCGGACGGCGGACGGACATTCCAAATTTGGATTCTACGTACCTTGAAACGTAAAGTGACAAAGTTTGAGGGGGGGTTATAAAAATTTTTTGCTACACGATCACATAGGCCTATTATTGGAAATAATAAACCAAAACGTATCATTCACTATGGACGAAGTACGTTGGAGGATTCTACATCTACTGGATCAGAAGTGAAGATTAATTTGGACACCCCTCCTCCGTCCCCTCCCACCATTTCCGGAAAACAGGTCAAGAAGAAGATGAAAATCTACAAGAGATAGAACGAACATCAACACCTCTTTTGAAATTTTGGCAATGACTCGGGATTATTATTGAAATTTGGCAGTAGTGGGGTGTAGGCATTATTGATTGTGATCTATGTTAACTATGCAGTGCTCATTTATAATATGTAAATTATGTAGACCTATATAAGTACTTATTTGATACATCATACGTAAAAGTCTAAAATTGTTTGTTGAGGCAGAAATGAAGGCAAGATATCATGTGCTATTTTTTTATATGTATTTAAGGAACTCCTTGTTATACCTACTAATACAATTGAATTTGATTGAATCTCAATCTTTAAATACCTTCCTGGCCTCAATTTTGACGTTATTGCTTCCAGGTAATTTAGATTGATGATGGATATGTACATTCCTATGTAACATTCTTGAGAAGCAAAATAAACGGCCATCAGTTTTAGCCATCGCAATTTTCAAACACCCCCCTGACCTCAATTTTGACATTATTACTTCCAGATGATTTAGATTGATGATGATTTCTAGAATCCCATGTAACAGATGTAACATCCTGAAGAAGCAGAGCAAAATGCCATAATATAAAAACCGTGTTTTTTCCCTCTTAATCTCAAATTTCTCCACTTTACTTCATTCAATTTTAATTTTTGACCACATTTTCGGAATTAGCATTAAATTTACTATAAGAATAGTGTACTTGAGTTCTTAAAAAGTACCATCCAAAGGCCCTCACATCAGCTCAAACATTGACGATTTTGAAAAAATAATATTTCTGAAAATCTTTAAAACTTTACTACTCTTCCAAAACGAATCCTGAAAACTGGCAAATCTCATGAAAACGGCTTCAACCGACCCCATACTCGTAGATTCATGGAGGGTCATCTTTCGAGAAAACCAACAATTTCGTTGAAAAACCCACATTTTTTATCATTAAAACATAATTTTCTCCACTAAATAACAAAATAAAAGTAAACTTGATTATAACGTTGGAAAGAGTATTAGACGAAGCAGTTTTCATGAGATTTGCCAGTTTCCAGGATTCCTTTTGGAAGAGTAGTAAAGTTTTAAAGATTTTCAGAAATATTATTTTTTCAAAATCGTCAATGTTTGAGCTGATGTGAGGGCCTTTGGATGGTACTTTTTAAGAACTCAAGTACAATATTCTTATAGTAAATTTAATGCTGATTCCGAAAATGTGGTCAAAAATTAAAATTTAATGAAGTAAAGTGGAGAAATTTGAGATTAAGAGGAAAAAAACACAGTTTTCCTGAAAAAAAAACCTTTAAAAAATCATATCTCGAGAACGGATTGAGATAAAAATATGCAGTTGGCGGCATTTTACTCCATTTTTGATGTAGTTTCACCCAAATTTTTTTTTTTGCATCTGCGAGGGAATCACCCTGTATATCCACCTCAATCGTCAAATAACTTCCTGGCCTCAATTTTGACATTATTGCTTCCAGGTGATATTGATTGATGATGATTTCTAGATTCCCATGTAACATAATGTAATATTCCAGAGAAGAAAAATCAAATTCCAGCATCTTTACCTACCTCAATCTTCAAATAACTTCCTGGCCTCATTTTTGATGTTGTTGCTCCCAAGTGAGCTGATGCTTTGGATCACAATTCAAGACAAAGAAATTTTATTCTCACTAGCATTTTGCGTTTTAAAGATGCGTGAAAAATATTTCCTTATAACGTACCTATCGCGATACCCAGATGCTGGCACGCGTTCAACTTATATAGGGTCAGGCTAGAGGAAACTAAAAGGCAAACGTCTTAATCAAGGCAACTGGCAAGTGAATTCGCTTTCATAGGGTTCCGGTATTGAGTTCCAGTAATTAAGAGTATAAGAAAATGGAGGTAGGAGGAGCAGAAAACAACGGTAAAAAGGTTGGAGGGGTCTCCGCTCACAATCAGTATGGTAATGAAAGCCTGGATACGATCTGAGGCCACGATAAGATTCATGGTTTACTTCTCACTCACACGGCAGTGCCCTTCAAAAGACAAGCCCGACACCGCTGGGGCAGATGGAATATCGCAAGTGATAAATTGCGTTATTCGATTCGATATTGGATGAGAGTTCATATTAAGATAATAAAAGATAATAGTACAAATAGTTATATAGCAAAATTGTGAGCAGATTGAAAAGTTCAGAAATACAGAAAAAAATGAAATAAATAAAATAATAGGTACCTGATAAAATTAGTAAAAAAATAAATAAAGAATAATAGATAATAATGAAAATAAAAAAAATAACGAAACCGACTTCTAGCATTAAACATATGTACAGTACATAGAAACCAAAGATAGCCTAATCAAACGGCTTGCTGCCTAGGCAAGGATGAGAGAGCATTTTTTTCTTGAAGTTTAAAATGCTGAATGTGTCGAGAAAATATCATGATATTACCTACTAACAAACAAACCATATATTTTTGACGTTTTCATGTCTTTGTAATGGGACACAACCTCGAAAAGCGTTGCTTTAATGATTTATTTGAAGAGAGCGTGAGAGTTAGAACGTTTATTTTCAGAAAAGATGAACATGCAAGAAACGACGATTTCTGTTAATTTCCGAAAATTGTCATTTCACGACCAATTTATGGCTTTAGGACCTTTTACATTATATCTAACCACAAACATCGTAGTCCATCTTGGTACTTTTGCCTGGACATAATTGGAAAGTTAATGAAATTTTGGGGTGTTGTTTTGGGATGCTTAGGGAAGCTAAATCCGAGTTTTTTCCGAATTACAATAATTGTAATTGTACAGGTTGCGGATGCCAGGGTTACAACCTTATCCTTTCTCAACTTCAGGTCATGAAAGTTGTCTTGTTTCAAACTCTTTTTCATGCTAGTTATGCCAACACTTCGTGCTAAGTAGCAGTTCAAACCGTCAGGAGCAACAGCGCCAGTGCCAATTGATAGTAATTCTTCCGTTTCTAGGAATGGTGGGTGGCATAAGACTCGTGGTCTTGGAGTCACAGAGAATGTGCTATCTCGGTGAATTGTAGTAATGTTATGCCTCCAAAGTATCAATGAGCAGATGGAAGTGTTCATTGGAGTTCGTACCGAGACAAGTTAGCAGCATGTTGATGGAAGGCCCTCTCGCGCAGCCAGGGACAATCTTGACATAAAAAAGCTTGGTGATTGGTTGGCTGATCACCCACCATTCCTAGAAACGGAAGAATTACTATCAATTGGCACTGGCGCTGTTGCTCCTGACGGTTTGAACTGCTACTTAGCACGAAGTGTTGGCATAACTAGCATGAAAAAGAGTTTGGAACAAGACAACTTTCATGACCTGAAGTTGAGAAAGGATTAGGTTGTCACCCTGGCATCTGCAACCAGTACAATTACAATTATTGTGCTACAAAAGTGTGGTAAACACTACCCCCTGGGAATTCTTCCTCAATCAAACTAAGGTGCTGAAATTAAGTATGGAACTTTTTTATAACCTTAAAATACGATTGCAAGGTGCGTCAGAGCATTAATCAGCACCCCTGAGGCTAATTATTTGCATACCAATCAACCTAAGGTGCTGAAATTCTGTATGGAGCGCCTTTAAGATTTCTAGACAAGATTATAAAAACGGAGGCGCACTGATCAGCTGAGGCCCCCCTGAGGCTATTAGAAGTGTATACTCGACACACACACACACACATTCATTTTTATAAATGCAGATAACTTTCGGACATAATTTCTAATTATTTTATGTGAATAATTAGGTACTTTTCCTTTTGTATTTCATTTTAAGCTTTATGGATATTTTCAAAAGAATTATCTTTTTCTTCATGTCGAGAACTTATGATATACTCGTAATAGTCGTCGCACTCGATACAACCCTGGAAAATTCTTTTTAAGTAGGTAATGTTGGTAACGAGTCCCATTGATTGCTACTGGGGTTGTCGGAAAAACCTGATAAACGGCCTTCCAAGACAATTTAACGCGGTTTTCATGTAAATAACCCGATTTATCACAAGACGCCGCCTGGCGGATTCACCTTGTGGGAATAAGGGCCTGCGTAGCTCGCCAGCAACTCAAATGGTGCTGAACCTCAACATAAATATTTCTACGGAAACGGCATCGCGATGCCGTAAATCGTTTCCCCGTCACTCAATTACTCGGCAAGTGTTCGTTGTGAGACGTATTGCCCTCAAGCTGAGAGATTATGATCATCTTTATGAACCGCGCAGTACATCAAAAAACCAGGCACAGTTATTGACGCCAGGTGCCGAGGGAGCACGCCTTTGCCTTCTGTATAGCTGCGTACCCTTCGGACAATAAGTAAGGATTTTTAAAACCTAGTAAAGTTATTAAAAAAACTTTCCTTATCTTACCTTGTTGTTCTTGTTTTGGGATTAAAAAAAAAAAAAATAAATAAATAAAAAAAACGTTTCTCCTGGTTTGGTTTGTAGTTTCAGGTTGTAGGTATAATTTAATGCATGTTCCTTTGTTGGAATGTGGGTTGTTCATTCTCAGCCGCCCGATAATTAGATAATTATCTTGGAATTTATAAGGCAAGATAAGATAATTTTATTGGCACCGAAGGATACATAATAAAGAAATTAATAAACTAAAAAACTTCATGTGAACTTGACAAATTACGCAATTACGCATGCGCAAACGTAAATTCCATTGTGCTCATTTTGGTTTATTATTTCCTATAATAAGCCTATGTGATCGTATAGCAAAAAATTTTTATAACCCCCCCTCAAACTTTGTCACTTTACGTTTCAAGGTGCGTAGAATCCAAATTTGAAATGTCCGTCCGCCGTTCGCCGTCCGCCGTACGGGCCATAAAAGGCCTAAGAATTGACTTAAAAACCCCGTTCTTTCGCACATAGACTCCATTTGGGGTCTAGTTGGTCCTAACGTTTAACCATCCCGATCGCTTTACTCGCATAGATGCTATGGGCCAAAAATGGGCGAAAAAGTGTCTTTTTCGAGGCTTTGAGTGAGACTGACGTGTTAAAACTCCAACCTGCTCAACCACAACTGCGCAAGCTAATATTCCACGGTTAGGATAACAATGGGCAGTAGGACATCGCAACAGAACAATTTAGGGCCAGATCATTCACGACCACAACTGCACGAACTAATACTTATTATTCTCATGTTAGGACAAAATTCGTCATCTCAAAATGCACAACTTTCAAATGAATGTTGATAGTGTAAGCGTAATAGGGCGGTGAACCTCCGGTTGTGAGGTAACGAGACCTAGGGAGTACCTCCAGGGTGGCGTGGAAAACTTCCTACACTTGCTTTCAAATTTCATGTTCCTTCGAGGCATGAATATACGTTTTTTTCTAGGTCATATTTGTGTGTTAATACCAATGCTTTGCCTACGCATATTTAATAACAAATCCTCTCGACTTTTCGTACGTACTTAGATAATGATATTATTAAGGCAATGATTATTTGAATAGATAGGAGCTCAAATCGAGAAATATAAACATACTTATATAATTATAGAAGTAGGTATAGGTTGTGGCAACTCGAAATAGGACACGCCGAGGAGTCTGGACGGGCCTTATGACGTACGCAAGCCAACTAAAACTATGATCATACTCAATTGAGAAAATAATAAACCTTTGTGAAATAATTTGCAGGGGTTTTTTTTTTTTTTTTTCACGCCCTAGCCGTCTGATCTCGCTCAAATTTTGATGATAGTTGAGGGATGACGATTTGATCATCCCATATCAATTTCAACATGATTGTATCATTAATAGTCACTGCGCATGCGTCTATGTGAAATCCTTTAACAAGCTTATTTTCCACAGTTTTCATCCGATCTGGATGAAATTTTCAGGGCATGTGCGGACTAGGGGGTAGACAGTCAGTTTCATTGTTGCCAAATCAATACTTCACTCTGCGCTCCATTGTGCTCCTTTTGTTCACGCCCTACTCGTCTGATCTCGCTCGAATTGGGATGGTAGTTTGGGGATGACTGGATGATTTGAGGATCATCCCATATCAATTTGAATGCGCCTATGTGAAATCCTTGTAGCGACCGTAATTTCCACTGTTTTCATCCGATTTCGATGAAATTGTCAGAGAATGCGCGGGTTAGGTTGTAGATGGTCCCCTATGCGTTTCATTGTTGCAAAATCAATACTTCATTTCGCGCATGCGCAAACGTAAATTCCATAATGCTTCATTTTTTCACATTTTAGTCATTCGATTTCGCTTAAATTTGGATGACTTGATTATCTCATTTCAACACGATTGTATCATTAATAGCTACTGCGCCTGCGCCGATGTGTAATACTTGTATGGACCATAATTTCCACAGTTTTCATCCGAATTTTGATATAATTGTCAGCGAATACGCGGTTTAGGGTGAAGATGATTCCGTAACTATTTCATTATTTTCAACTCATCAGTTCATTCTGCGCTTGCACAGACGTAAATTACATTTAGTATCATTTTAGCGAATTTTTGAAGAAAATTAAGCTATTGCTCTCGCCTTAAAATTTGTAGAATGTGAATTTTTGAAAAAATTTTATGCAGAAATCCGTTTCAGGCTATTCTGAATCATATTCTGAAGTTTATCGCATTTTTAGCGAATTTTTGAAGAAAATTATTAGCGAATTTTTGAAGAAAATTATTAGCGAATTTTTGAAGAAAATTATTAGCGAATTTTTGAAGAAAATTAAGCTATTGCTCTCGCCTCAAAATTTGTAGAATGTGAATTTTTGAAAAAAAATTATGCAGAAATCCGTTTCAGGCTATTCTGAATCATATTCTGAAGTTTAACGCATTTTTAGCGAATTTTCTTAGAAAATAAAGCTATTGCAATGGCTCCAAAAATTTTAAAATAAAAATTTTCAAAAATTTTCTTCATCGAAATCTGTTTTGAGTCATTCTGAAATGATTCCTGGATTTTAACGTTTTTTTAAATGTATATATATATATATATATATATATATATATATATATTTATATATATATATGTATATATATATATATATTAAAAAATATATATATATGTATGTGTCATTCCAGACGATAACTCTCGATAGAACTGAGATAAAAACTTCGTTCTTTCGCCAAAAAATCAAGCATTTCAAAAGAAAGGATGAGTTCGTTGGACAACACTTTTTGAGCACATTAAATTGGTCAAATTTCAAAAAATGTACTTAAAAAATCACTAAAAAAGGCAAAAAACCGCTAAAAATTAACAAATTTCTATTTTTTAGCAGAATGCTATTCGAAAAAAATTAATCGAACATGAACTAGGACATTTAAAAATTTAAGCACAAAATTGTACTGAAAAAATGTACTTTGCTTGTTAGCTTATTTCATTAAAATAAGCTAAAAATCGATAGGAACACTTGAAAAAATTGTAAAACTCCACAAAATCGTTTGTTCATTGGAATATTACTGACAAAAAGTTAATTTGCTATAAAATGTATAATACAATTTTTATTTGACTCCAAAGTGCTCAAATTTCAACAGAATTTAACATAAATGTAATACGACCATTTATGAAAATTCGCTCATATGATCATGCTGCATGACTGGAACTTTTTTATGTATGTATATATGTATGTATGTATGTATGTATGTATGTATGTATGTATGTATGTGTCATTCCAGACGATAACTGTCCGTAGAATTGTGCTAGAAACTTCAAACAAATTTTAAAATGTTAAGGACACGAAACGAAAGTTCAAGTTCGTTGGCCAGCATGATCGGATTACATCTTCGGGTTGAAATTTTCAAAAATGTAGTCAACAATTTCAAAATAGCCTGTTTTTTGCGATTTGTTGAGCGAAATAATTTTTTCACCATACTAACATGTGGTATATTCGGAATCAGCGTAAAATTTCCTATAAGAATATGTATCAAGTTTTCAAAAATTTCAAAGTTGAAAAATCAGTCAAAAATCGGAATAATGCCGTTCGCTAGTTGTAAAAATCGGTAATATTTGCATGAAACATTGTCCAAATTCAGATTGAACTACTCTTATGGAAGTATCCCTGTATAACCAATTCTAGAACTATGCTGTTTAAAACGTAGGTAGTAGGTGTTTGTTAAAAAAAAAAAATGTAATCACAACTGATGAGTTTACTCTATGAAATATTCCGCCTCCGATTCTTTCGGTCGTTCTCTTTAATGTTTTACGCTCAACTGTTTTAGAACTGCTTTAATACTGACTGTGGCTTAGAAAATATCAGCCATGAAATTATGAAGAAGTTCTATTTATGTATGTACTAGCACGCAGACCCAAGGCCTCGCTCCGCCCGGCCGTCAGTAACGTTAATCTCAAGGCCTCCCTCCATCGAAATCTAAGAATATTTACCTACATTTGTCTTTAAATCTACAAGATTAGTTTAATAATAATAAAGTATGAGTACCTCCTAATTATTTTTAATAATTTGATTCCATGTTTGTCTATCAAAATCATAAACTAAAATTTCTCTACACGATCAATAGCGACTGAAATGTCGAAGATTTCTTCAAAAATTCGCTCATGGGGTCATGCTGCATGACTGGACTTTTTTTTCCTTATATATTGGTTAAAGTATGCTGGTTTGCGTCGTGCCCTTGTTGATCTGATGTCACTCATTTGTTCCCACTCTTCTTCCTGTCTCTCTTCCAACTCTTTCTGAGCTTCTTTTCTTCTTGGTCGGATGTGAATTTCGTTCCTTCTTATTTAGGTTCCTCGCTCCGTGACTATGGTATATGATATATTTTTTAGATAGAGAGATAGATTTTATTTATTTCAATAGAGACACATAACATATGATGATAGTACAAAAGTAGAACTAGGCTACTCGGCTAGCTTAGTTTTCCAACGGTAGGCTTGGTCCGAGCAGTTGGTTAAGGTCTAGGCGATTTGCCCATAATTTCATAGCACGTTGGCATAACATCGCATGTGCGTCTACATAATCTACACATTGTACACATTTCCCTGTGCCTTCTATATTTTCCCCTCTTTCCATTCTCTACCTTTGGGTTCCAGTTTATAATAGATTCCTTCTCCGTCTTGTAAATCTCTTCTCATCACTGCTTTTCGATCTAGGTATCTCTTGCTCTTCTCTCTACATTTTCTGTCGTATTTAATTAACCCTAGATCTTCGCACGCTTGAGCTAACTAGGTATATTGGCACATGGTCACAACCCACCATTCCAAACTTCAGATTATAATATATTACTTTCCTTTGTGCAATATTTCTAGCCCCATTGCTCCTTTGAGCACCATGATTTCTCCCCGAGTACTTTAAACCTTGCCTCTGACTTTATTGAACTCAGTTTCTCAGACCGCTTCAGTTTCTTCTCTGTTTCCATTCCGATAACGTCGCATGTAGCCCCTGTGTCTTGCTGCAATGTTTGTTTTGCCACTTTTCCCTTCATCTGTACCACCCCAAGTTGTACCTATCGTTATAATTCGTTTGCTTTTCATCACTAACAACTGTTTTTCTTGTTCTGACCCCTTCTGGAAGTTTCCTCCTATATCACTTCGATGTGCTGCTTGTTTATCCTTCTATAACACACTCATGCAAAATGTCCGCGGTTCGTACAAAACCTAAACACTTTGTCTCTGGCCGTGCATCCGTCCATCTTCTCGTGGAATGCCATCTCAGAATATGAGAATTTTCTCCCTTTTCTCTGAAATCCTTCTATATTCTTCGTATAACCTCTAAGCTGTTCATGCCTGCCCTGTACTTGTATCTTCAACGATTCCTCTCTATTACCCGTGATTGCTCTTAGTTGTTTGTCTGTTGCTTCACTCGAGTTACAAATATCAATTACCTCTACCAGTGAGATGTTCTTTCGCAACCTCAACTTTTCTTGTAATTTTTTACCTTTTATTTAACCGATCATTTCGTCAAGTTCCTCTTCGATATCCCCGAAATCGCATGTTTCAATTTGCTTTCTTAATTATAAAAAAACATTACGCATAGGTTTCTGATTGTTCTTGTTTCACTGTGTTGAGTTTGAACCTTTCAAAGCGTTTGTTTACTTTATGTGCTGAATTCACTTTCAACTTTTTAATCACCTCTTCTGATGTTTCTTCTTCTGTTCCCTTTTTCTGAATTTTGGAATATATTTTGTGCATGTCACTGCCTATTACTAACCTGCAGCCTTTCTGGGTACACTTCTAACCCTGAACCGCCTTGCTTTTCAGAAAATCTTATTTCACATCGATCCTGAGTTCAAAAATAGGAGTTTTTAAACGTATTAACACTAAAAACATATTATTACGTGAGCTACCTATCGTTCACAGAATATTCTATTTTCTCACGTTTAAGAGTAGGTAAACACTTAAATAGGGCGATCTTGCATCAAAACGTTCACGGAACAAACCACCGGTAATCAGCCTACGAAGAAAACAAAATAAAAAAATTACCCAACACGGTCAGCACGTTTTATTATTATAATAACCCATTATTATTAAGCAAAACGAGCTGTAGGAGTAATTTTGGGAAGTTCAACATACTTGCTTACTCAATAAATTACACTGGCAATGTTAGAAAAGTCATAAAACGCAGGCTAAAACCAAATTATTGACAGCTTAATAAACTGCCGATCATGAAAATGACGGAAAATGACGGATAACTATGAGTGTCGAGTGGAGGCCCGGCCGATAATCGGCGGTCGTTGGGGGCAATTTCCTTCTGAATGCTCTCCGACGAAACGGTACAGATTTATGAATAATTTAGCCCTCCTGGCCGTTTACTTTGGGAGGCACCGTTATCATGTGAATTGGGTGCAACGTTTGTGTGAGAAGTCGCATCTGCAAGTTCAGTTAACCAACAGTTTTACTCGAAGTGCTCAAATTTCAAAACAAAATAACATAATATTATACGATAACTACGAAAATTCGCTCATACGATCATGCTGCATGACTGGAACTTTTTTCAAATAAATCTAGGGTTTTCTTCAAAAATGACCCGACTAATAAGTTTTGGCTAAGTCTTCCCTCATATTTTTCCACCGTGCTTACCGTGGGTGGTAGGACAAAAGAAGAACATGCTAGAAACATAGAAGCATTCCTCAATGTTGCCAAGAAGTCAAACTGGCTTTAATGTGATGAATTAGCCAAATTGTATTATTTTATCGAGCTCTGAGGAAGTAAAACAAAGGATGGGGAACGGACAGACTTTCATTAATTTATTTTTTCAATTAGATTTTCGTAATCAACCCATAATAAACCAGCTTTTGAGAGGAGGATTAACCAATTCATGTTCTTGAGACATTACAAAGGTTCATTACCGAAAATAATTAACCGAATTCATTCTGAATTGAATTGATTGTTCATCCCACCGTCAAATTATAAAGTTATTTGGTTATTAACATAACATGGGTTTTCGCCAATAAGAAAAAGAATAGAGAGATAATTCAGAATTAGTTCACCGCTGTTATTTTCGCATAATAGAGCGGTCGTTGAGCTTGCGATTCTAAACATCACTTCATTCCGCTAATTAAAAATATGTTTTATGTGCGGGAGGCTTTCATTCGGAAACCTGGTCCACCCTTGTCTTGTAAGCGAGGTAAACTGAGGAAGCGGTACAGGTAGGATATTAGCATCTTAAAGCCGTGAAAACCACCAATTTGTTCCTTGAGAAGCCTTATATCCACAAGACGAACAGTAGGCGCTAGGCAGGTACAACCAAGAAGCCGAAGGAAGTTCGTTCGTCATAAATTCCGGCTGAAGTATCAAAAATTCCGGAAGCGTCCTTTCAGGTTGGGAAGGAATGTGTTTTTTAAAAAAATTAACCGCTTGACCCACCACCTCCTATATTCTCTACTGCCTTGAATCCAGCAAATAATCATTTCCGGCGATGGCGGAAGCTGCATTTCACCCTCCTGGAACAACGAAGAGGTCGCTGCTGACGGTAAAAGTCCAACAACCGTAGCGTAAAAGTGGGCTAATTATAATAAATTAATTATGAAATTAGCTCGGCCAAAAATTATCCCGAATTTTTTATCTAGACGATGGTGGGGTGGTGGGCCGTTCCGAGCAATAAGACTTGACGAACGGCCATAATAATCGGTAGAACACTCGCTCATCGGTCACATCATCAGTCGTGTACTGCATGCTATTATCCGGTCATTTTCTATTCATATTTTAATGTTAATATCCTTGGAGCTGTAATCTTTCTCTTAATCATTACTGAAGGTGGAAGAGTTTTGTACTACGCGAAATGAAAACAACGAGAAATCCCCTAATGTACCTATCAAGGCATCAACTTCCGTTTCGCATCTAAATGCCAAACGGATAGGTGCTTCTACCTTCATTTGAATCAGATGCGATTTTCAAGGGATGAATGAGTTCGATAATTTTACATTGTACTGGGAGCTAGACCCTATAATTAAATAATGTGGTACGAAAGTTTGTAGTATGATACAGAACTGAAATTTATTTTTATATAATGTAAACAATGTGGAGGCAGGACTTGGATTCCAACACTCCCCCTCAAGTCCGTACTTGTCCTCTCCTGGATCCCAACTCCCGATGACATTGGTACCCCTTTCTGGGTCCATATGAAGATTCTTCAAGTAATTCCTGACTTGATGCCTTTACCATTGCGTCAGAATCTGACAAGTGGCTTGTAACTTTGAATTCGTACATAAATAAAACTGTTGCAAGAATGATATAGTTATTGTTCGCAGTTTCAAGTTGGGCTTTAGTTTTGGGTAATTTCCAAAATTGTCCAATATCGCCATACTAAGTTATTGTTTTACAGTCTGTCGTCTTTCGTAGATATATTGGTAATCAGTTCACCAAGAAGTTTTATTCGTTCCTCATATTTTTGAACTTAATCTGCCAAATTATTTGATGTCTCAATTATATAATTTTGAAAATGAAAATTCGCTCCTACGATCATGCTGCATGACTGGAACTTTCTTTGAAAATTCGCTGATAGATAACTTTTATTCGATGGAACGAAATTCAAAATTGAAACCAGTCTAAATGAAGATGGAAATTTTCTTCCAGCAACAGGACCTTATGTGATAGTTTTTATGTAAAACTACAATCATAATTAGTGTTTGCATGTATTTCAACCTGAAAATGACTTCAATTTTGAAAATCCAAATATTGTTTGGGAATACATAATAAAGCGTATTCAAGTTACTCTTTAGCTTTTTCATGCCTCCAGGCATAAGAAAGAATTCCTGATCAATGGAAACGCTTACATATGAGTCTGCAACACATTGGGACATTTTATGTCTTTAGTTGAAGACAAGTATGTGTTACATTATGACGCTCAGCAGCGTCAACTCTAGGTATTCTCTTGATATGAACTTGACAGGTCTTTCTAATAGAAAAGCTTCTAAGGAGAGTGAAGGAACAGTTTAGGAGAAAAATAATACCCGGAATTTACCAGTTCAATCTAGTATGAGGCCTCTTGCTGATCCTTTTTCAAGGAATTGAATAATAAGTTCCGCATGGCCTAACCTCCTGGAAGGTAGAGGATCCACTATACGGAAATCTTTTGTAACAGCCAGCCTTCCCCACTTTCTCGGAATCAAATAGTTTCACGTGCTGCTCTGGCAAAACTCTAGATATTCCATTTCAAAGAACTCAAAAGACATGCGCAGATACACAAGGGGTATAGTCAGGGTGTCTACAGGTCACGAACTCCCGAAAAGTCCCAGAAAAGTCACAGATTTAATAGTAGGGCACGGATATTTCCGAAAGTCACGGATTTTAATATAGAAGTCACCGATATTTATGGCGTCGGTAACCAAATAATCATAATATAATGCTACTACCGGGATTCACAAAACATACGAAAGAATCAATTGAGATTTTTGAATCTATATAGTTCTGACAGATGCAAGCCTCGGCAACGTAGACAGAAGCAAATGCGACTAATGCAGATTCTCTGCATCAGATACGCAGTGAATCGGCTGCAATGAGACAACAGATTAGAGATGGCGGGAACTGCCGAAACTGTGCAACCGTTGCAACTGTGTAGTGTGCTATGCTGGAATAAGTCAACAGCGTAGACCAAAAGTTCAGGGTGGGGAATAGGATTTTCATAACAGATCAACTATAAGTTTCACTGGTGAGATCTATATTCTACCTCTCCCGTTGGAATCAGAATGCCCCATGTCGCGCTACAATTTTCCCGTCATAAGACATTCCCCTTCTCCGTCCATATTTTATTGACCCACTGAAATTGTCCAAAATCATCATTATAGGAAAGGGAGTCCGGCAAATGCCAGTGAACCACTATCATTGTCGTCACCAACCAAGGAGTGATACCTACCTTATCTTATCTTTGTCTTCTTCTTGTTCAACCTCCTTCTCTTCCTCCATGCCTAGTGGCCTGCATGGAGGTGGCTGCATGGAGGTAACAACTGCTATGGTCTCCGCTTCACAACCGTTGTGCGAGTGAAAATTGTACTTTGTATATTACTAATATTCTGTAAGTAGTCTTAGACTTCTGCACTTTATAATAGGCTAGAATCGATACAAAAAATTAGGAAGATCTAATTTTATATAGGCTACCCATGATTACAGTAGGTCTACTGGTAAGTATTTCGGTACGCTATTCCTAAAGAAATTAAAGCCTGTAAAAGGTCACCGATTTTTAAAATTTAGAAACCAAAAGTCCCCAAAAAGTCCCCGATTTTCATTTTACAGATCTAGTAAACACCCTGTAATAGGTAGTACAAGACAAATTTTTTCCAGTCCTCTCTGATCGTGACATTAGGTCAATTGGTCTTCGGAACACCTTGGTGCTGGCTCTGCCTCAGGGCGAAGATTCCAATCCACTGCAGCTGCGGCACCGATAAATTGTTAGCTGATATTGCTTTGTTCTCGGTTCTCGTTTCCGCGATCAGCTGTGTAGGCAAAAGGCAATCGTGAACGTAATGAATAGTTGAGTGTTGACTTCAGAGCATCAGCACAACTTTATCTGCAGCTCATCTTCAATATTTGGCAATCAACATATATTTCCAAGGTACTTGCATGCTGCATGAATGCATGATCATATTCATTTTAATTAAGTAGTTATGTGCAAAAAACAAACACATTTTGAAAACAATGAGTAGTGTATGCAACCCTTCTACTTGGTGGGAAGATGACTTAATCATAGACAACTTTGTTCTTTAGCTTTACTAAAAGCGTAAAATTGTGGGGTCTAGAGCTGTGATGGATTGGAGCCATTTGCGTGGCGCAAAGCCCCGAGTTTTGATAATAAATATACTATTTATTAATTACAGACCAGTGACCTGCGCGGAAGGGCTAATACAGACATTATAAACCGTTAAGTAATAATTTGCAGCGTTTTCCTTCTTTTTATTATTATTGCTTTGGAACAAACGTTAACTGAACGAATGCCGGTGATTGTTATCTTTTGCCTTCTTTCTCGGGACGAAACGGTATAAAAGTGAAACCGAGAAGCTGATAGCTCGCGAGTGTGTTTCCGTTCGTGACTCTCACAAGTCAGAAAAAGATTTGTCTTTCCGGTGCCAGGAGAACCCAGTAATAATATTATTCGTGTTAAGAAGGAAATTAGACCTAGAGGCCCTGAACTTCGGGTCATTGCGGACACTGTCAGAGAGCCAGAAGACAATGAAAGCCACAAGTTACTATTCACACTAATTTATAACCCAAGCATAAAAACCATTGCTTGATGGCTTATTTGCGAGTGAATCGTGTTTGAATAAAATCACTTGGGAGTGAAATGACCTAAAAATATTAGATGCATTCAAACCTCTTCGACTGCGAAAAGTTTCCTTGAACGTAACAAGAGAATAGGTTTTTGACATTTTATGTCTTTACTATGGCACATAACTCAAAAAGTGTGACGAAGAAAGCGTTATGAAAAATTTCTGATGATTTCCGCTTACAACCGAGTCATTGCGAGGGAAATGGTACTTCGTCGTTTTTCATCCCACAAAATCCGTTGACCATTCGTTCGAAAGCTCTCGATTTATCCAACCATATTATGTTAACTACTGCGAAGTGCGTGGCCAGCAAGCTAAGTTATGACCATGGTTATATGAATAATTGTTTACACACAGGTGATCATTTTCAATAATTGATACTGTGAACATGATTGCAACCGCTTGCTAATTTCTGACGATTTCATTGAGCTGGTGTTTCGATGATTTGATTCATAGCAGGTGATCCGAATATTGCGAAAACGGTTTGATTTGTGAAAAGGCTAATTTCTATACTTTACACTCTAGGAAGCTGTAATTTCGTATGTAGCCTCTTTAGGACATTACTTGACGATGCCCAGGGTCCGGATCAGCTGAGTGGCTCTTAGAGCTTGCATACGAGTCTGCAACACATACGAGTCTGTAACTAAAGACATAAAATGTCCCAATGTGTTGCAGACTCGTATGCAAGCGTATGTTTCTGATGATTTCCGCTTACAACCGAGTCGTTGCTAGGGATTTCTTTGCACTCAATATACTCAAATTCATGCCATAGGTAATTTACGAAAATTCGCTCATACATTCACGCTGTATGACTGGTTTTATTTATTTTTTTTTATTAAGGTTTAAGCCGCATCTAAACCAGAAGGGTCATTAGCGGCATTGAATAAGGTGTCCTAAGGGACACTGGAAGTGGCACGATTCTAAGGGGAACCATGTTGTTATCCTTGACTAAAAAGGAGCAAAATCATGGACTCCACTGGCAACTCGGAGGGGAAAAAAATGAGAGGTGGATTTTATAAAACCACAAAAATAAAATAATACAGCTAAGACTAGATGTAAAATAGGCTAATAGAGAGTTTTTGTTCTTCCCGTAATTTTCTACCCGTATACGTGAAAAGACTGAAATACCAACTGCGCATGCGCGAATCTTCACGTCAACGTGTAGAACTACGCGTGTACGGGAAAAAGGCCTATCTACACGTGCACGGGAAAATGCATTCGTTGGAATTTCGGCCTACGGGTAGTCATCATAGCCTGACGCAAAGGTAACAACAGTTGCCTGTAATCAGTGTGACCAAGGTAACCGCAGTTACGCAGTTATCAGCAAAGGTAACTACAGTGTGGTTGCCAACAACACGTTGGTTGGTCAACAAGCCGAGAGGTTATAGTGAAGTGCTCCGCTACAAAATTCAGCCATTTAAGGTACCTAAGCAATAAATGTATTTATAATTTATGTATTTATAAATAATTATAAAGCAATTAATTATTTAAATAAGAATAGGTTGTACGAAAAGAATACGAAACAGCTTCTGAGACACTTAAAGAGACGTTAACGTGACGTTAGCATTTGGTTTTTCACGTATACGTGTAGCAATACGCGTAAAAATCACGTGAAGAGCTAGCATCTCCAGCTGCTTGCTCTAGACGCTGCTCTACACGTCAACGGGAGAAAATCTTACGGGAAGAACAAAAACTCTCTAATAACTATATACATGCTATTATATACAATCAGCAAAGTGAAATAAAACTGCGACTAGATGTATACAAATATATCACAGATCAGATATCACAGTTCGTAGTAGAGCTCAGCGGCTCTCAGGTACAACAAGGGGAAGCGGACCTTGTCTGGTCCGTATAAAACGTCAAACCACTGAGGGGGCTGATGCTGGACTCGGAGGTCCACAAGGGCTGGGCAGTCCTCCAGAAAGTGGCGGAAGGACAGATCACCCTCACACCTCCCACTCACAACATCTCGAGCTTCTGCACTAAGCAGGTGTCTGTGAGTAAGACGGGTATGGCCAGTGGCAACCCGGTTGACCACTATTCGATTCCTCCTTGGAAATAAGTGTTACGAAAAGGGTATAGTTATTGATGGTATTTGTTTTTCTTTCAACCAGAAGTTGAGCACCTACTATCCAGTTTTCTTACTATCTGTAAGGGTTAGGAGCTCTCAGAAGAAAATATATTTTTCAATGCAAGTGCAAGTAGTTTCAATCTGTTACTTGAGTGATTTCATATGACAAATTATTCATCTAAAATCGATTTCACATTACCCGGACTTCGGAAGGTTCATAAATTAGGTTCTTCTTTTAGTTTATTTCCTGCTTCTTTTTCACTCCGTATTTTTGATTACATACCAACCTACGTTATGATTGAAGTATTGAACTAGGTATCCGCATCATCGAAATTGGGTACAAATTAAAGATGCTACGAATGGAACTACCTTCGCTTGCGCTGAGATTACTATTAATCCATTAGCTATGGGACCCTCAGGGACCAACTATTAGATTTTGCCCTTTATAAGGGTTAGCAGGCACGCATATTACGAGTATATTAGGGGTGTACAGTTGTGTACAGTTCTGGTTTAATTGAGATTCGATATTTGTTCAGTGGTCTCTGATTTGGCCAATAGAACAGTTTCTAAACGTCTGTTCAGGACTTGTGTTTAAAGAACTTGGTATTCTGACACTTCCAAGTATCTATGCGTTCAATTGTTTGTTGCTTGTGAAGACGAATTTGGACGTTTTTTCCGAGGGCTCGTCTAATCACTACCATTTCACCAGATCTCGCAAAAACCTCCGTCTCCCGCTAGTTAGACTTAAATCTTCGATGATTCCGAATCTCTACCAAATGGGATGCCGTATGTTTAATCTACTTAACGAGGAGACTAGGTAAAGGGCTTTCTTTCAAGCATTTCAAGCGCACTATACAACGTGAACTCATTGAGCAAGAACTGTACCACAGTAGCTATTTTTTCAAAATGAAATGTACCATTTTTAATTATAGTAGGTAGTCAATTTTTCAAGCAATCAAAAATCAAGCAATTTTTTGTTTTTTGTTTTTACTGTTAGGTAAATAGTTTTTACCTTGTAGCCGTTGTTAATTTTATGTCAGCAACCGAGGAATTTTATGAAAGTACTCGAGTTAGCTTTTAGATATTTACCTATAATGACTGTGATAACTAGTTAATTGTTGAATATTTTAATTTTTTTTTAGATTTAGTTGTATGAGTTATTGTTTTAGTGTGTTTGTAATTTATTGAGTGTATGGCTTTATACCGAGCTCATTGTTTAGGCTCGGGGCTCTCGATCGACTTGGGGGCGGTCTCGCCAGGTGAATCACGGTTACACGATTTATGAATCGCAGCAAGGGGTGCTTACTTAGAAATAGGTGGGCGCCCCCGGGAGGCCGCCATGGTGGGTCGGGTCCGGGCTCGGTCGGGAATGTTAATTTACCTACTACGAATTACGTTGACAATTGTCCTACATCTATTATATTATGACAATATATATTATTCTGATTCTGTGATAAAGGGTGATCGCGTCTTTTTTCATTTTATTAGTTTTATTTATTAAATGTATTTGAACATGTATGTTCCTTACATTCGAGTATGCTTTACAAAAAATACACAATTGAAACAGTTGTAGTGTAAACATCATTAACGTAGTGTTTTCAATACCCAGTTGAATCAACTATAAGAGTACAAAATTTAGAAATTGATCGTGGTGTCCAGTTACATGATTTACTCACAATTAATGATAATCTATTCAGTATTACAGCGTTAGTAGAAATTTCAAATATTTTATAAATTACAAATTAATATAACATTCATCATTAATTCAGCTTATTCACTTTACCTTATAAATATTGGAAACAACAATAAAATAAAACACAGAATGAACTTCATAAATAATTTCAAAAACATTCAAGCAGTTATCAAAGGCAGTGCAGTATATGTATATAAGCGAGTTAATCCTTCAGTCAAACAAACATAAATTTCTCAGTTTGCAAACTTCACTTAAGAAGAAATATAGCCTTTTTATGTCGAATTCGCTTGTTACTGATACAAAATTTATCAAGTTTCCGGTACCCCCCACCAAGTCCGAGATATATCTTTTTCTGATCTAGGTATACAAGGACACTCAAATAGAAAATGAAATAAGTTTTCAAGAAGACCCGTGTCACAGGCTGTACATATACAGTACCTATTTGGAGAAATGTTGTAATTATAACTTGTTAAATTAAAACGCTGCAAATTATTTAATTGAGTATTATTGTAGTTCTAGTTGGCTTGCGTACGTCATAAGGCCCGTCCAGACTCCTCGGCGTGTCCTATTTCGAGTTGCCACAACCTATACGAGTATTTCTATAACTATATACGTATGTTTATATTTTTCGATTTGAGCTCCTATCTATTCAAATAATCATTGCCTTAATAATATCACTATCTAAGTACGTACGAAAAGTCGAGAGGATTTGTTATTAAATATGCGTAGGCAAAGCATTGGTATTAACACACAAATATGACCTAGAAAAAAACGTATATTCATGCCTCGAAGGAACATGAAATTCGAAAGCAATACAAGTGTAGAAAGTTTTCCACGCCACACTGGAGGTACTCCCTAGGTCTCGTTACCTCACAACCGGAGGTTCACCGCCCTATTACGCTTACACTATCATATCACTCATATTTTTCCATCAACATTCATTTGAAAGTTGTGCATTTTGAGATGAGTGAATTTTGTCCTAACATGAGAAAAATAATTATTAGGTCGTGCAGTTGTGGTCGTGCATGATCTAGTATTCGGTTGCGAAGTCCTACTGCCCATTGTTATCCTAACCGTGGAATAATTAATAGCTTGCGCAGTTGTGGTTGAGCAGGTTGGAGTTTTAACACGACAGTCTAACACTCACAGCCTCGAAAAAGACACTTTTTCGTCCGTGTTTGGCCCATAGCATCTATGCGATAAGCAATCGGGATGGTTAAACGTTACGACCAACTAGAACCCAAATGGAGTCTTTGTGCGAAAGAACGGGTTTTTTAAGTCAATTTTTAGGCCTTTTATGGCCCGGACGGCGGACGGCGAACGGCGGACGGACATTTCAAATTTGGATTCTACGCACCTTGAAACGTAAAGTGACAAAGTTTGAGTGGGGGTTATAAAAATTTTTTGCTACACGATCACATAGGCTTATTATTGGAAATAATAAACTAAAAGGGACATTATCGTAATTCAAATAATCGTTAAATCCTGCTCTATCACAAGCCAATAGCAATCATTATAGGAGCCAGAAAATAACGCGTCAACAACTTTATTTTTAAAAGAGATTTCAGCATCCTCTACACATTTATGAGTAAGCATTTTGAGATTTTCACAATCCAAAGTCAGTAGTTGTTTCACTCCACATTTTATAAGAAGTTCATTGAGTCAGCCAATTAAATCTTATAAAATTATGATCGCTTATTTAAGTTAAACACCCATTCTTGAATTCCGGATGACCATTTGAACAGCCGAGTTGTTTCGATTTTTCATTGAACCTGCATGCATGAAGAAGTGTGCCTTAAAGTTGTATTCTGTCTCGAGTTTCTCTAGGTTTTTTATTTTTTTTTAATTTTTTTTTTTATGGAATCCCTCTGGTTGGGTATTTTTGAAGATGAGGATTTCGTTGAACTCATTGTAAATGTTTCAATTTTTTTTAAATTGGAAAAATTTTGAAAATTTTTTTAAACTTGCTAATTAAAAAGAGGTTTTTGACTTTTAGCTTTTATTGCAGTTATTATCTATTTTTAGCAAATTTTAATGAAATTTAATTGTGTCGTTGGAATTAGTCGGGATGTAGCCCAGGGAAAAATAAATGAAATTATTTAATTTAAAGTTTTATTCGATTACGTTTCGTCCTCTTACTGAGGACATCTTCAGATCTTGGTGTGTCCAGGAAAAAATTTATAAACATCCGAATATAACGGATTTGTCAAATAAAACAGTGGTTCACCAAGTCAACTTCAAAGTCAAGGACTCATGTCCTTGAAAATATCAAGAAAGCAATAAAAGAATGGATGGTTATTTTGTATATACATTTTGAATATTCTATTTTATAGTTGATAAACTTTATTCGAGCAATATTCTGCTATAAAAATATAAACATACCTATCTTTATCCGTTTTTTCTATTAGTTATTGTGATTTTTTTAGCACGTCCCCCCACCCTTCCAACTCCTAAGATAAGGCTCTAAGATAATCTCTTGTAGACGTCACCGGAACACCGGAAGTTCAACCTGGGATCTTGGATCAACGGTGGTTCAACTGTAGTTGTAGGGAAACCCCATTAATTATTTTGTTAGTTTCAAAATATTTACGTATGAAATGTTGCAGAATTTCCAAAAATAGTTATTTGTATTTTGCTAATAATTATCTTCTCTTAAATTAGCATTACAAAGTGGTGACCCCGACGTGATTGCTTTCCAAGATCCACTACTGATTTTATTACTCATATCAACGGATTTCTATGATAAATACTTGAAGTTCTTATGGATAAACCACAAATAATCGTTCACACTGAGAAATCCAAAAGCTGCTCCATGTATGATGGTTTAAGGGTCCCCTGTGCAGCAAAATTCGTCATTCTCGGGTGCACGGCCAAATCAGAGGATATCATCGACTTCTACGAACTCGAATCTTCAGAAAGCGTTCTCATCAAAGAGTTGAACAGAACATGCGTTCAAATGCGGCACCTTTGGTGCTTCATCCCTGCGAGATCGTCATTTGGCCACTGGGAATTTCGGCGGTCAAATGCAAACTTGATCAGATCTCGAGCATATGAAAGAACCAATTTACGAGGTAGATGGCTACGAGAGCATAATAAACTCTATCGACGGTTTTCAATGATCCGATTGCATAAATCTCATAAATTTCCAAAATCCGATTACATAAATCTCAAAAATTTAAAAGATCCGATTTCAACAATCTAGTTTTCAATTATCTGAGTTCAACTTGGTGAAACCGAAATGAACTCAAACTGAGATCAATCCCATGGTTTAATTGAACTTGGATCCCGATAAACCGTGAACCTAAATCGTGAATGCGGGTGGTAGTTGATCTAACAATTGAAGACCTCTCTGTTGCACAACGTTACCTGCGTTGCTATGCTTCCTCCATGATCCCCCGATTGATGTTTTTTACACGGGAACGAACTAATAATCGGTTTAAGTTAACTTTGCCCACATCTCAAATGTATTGAAGCAGACAACTGACGTGTACCAACCTTGGGATATGGTATCGACGATAGCGGTGAAGACTTCTATTTTTAGGACGTGACAGAGGGAATTCGGGGATGTAACGAAATCGGCACCTGTATTCATAATTACATATACAGGAAATTTTAAATCGCCCAAAACGAAAACAATCTGCTGGGCAGATAATGTGGGGGGTGAATTAAAAAACAGGGAATTTTGGCCATATTTGTGCTAAAGTCGGTAAACAGTTTTCACGACTGGACGACCATTGCGAAAGACAGGGGATCTTCAGTCCGATACCCTTCCTCCAAAAAAATGGACTGCCGGAAAGATAAAGGGCGTTGAAACCATGATTCCATGGTTATCCCCAAAAAATCAAGATTTTTATTTGGACTAGACGGTTACTAGTGCATTGCATGGACCCACATCTGCGGGTCATTTTTACCAGGCACCTTGTCATTTTTACCCATCAGTCCCCATAAGGCTTCAACTCAAATTTCATTAATCAAATTTCAAGTTGTACCAAATTAATTTTTCAACTAAATGTCCCCTCAATATAACCATCTCATAATAACCTCAGTTAGGTGCGTTAAAACTATTCCCGACAAAAATTGCTGCAGTTAATAAGGCGTTTTGAATATCAGTTTTGGAACAGATATCTTACGAATAAACAATTGAAACAACAATTGTTGTTGTTCAATAACAATTGAAACATAATAATAAAAAACAATAAATAACAGGTTTCAAATATTAAAATGGAAAGCGCTTGACTGACTCCTCACCCTGCAACACGAGCTTGCTCATAGTGGGGGAGGATTATTTTGGACCTATTGGTATAATATATTATTAGTAGTTATTTATTTATGTTTCGCTATGAATTATTATCATACATATTATTACTATTTTTTTCATAAGTGGAAGTATTGTTTACTATACACATTGATGCGATGTACATTATATCCTATAGAAGTTTAATGTTTACTTTTGTAATATTTCACAAAATAAAGAAATAAAAAAAAAAAAATTAAAAAAAAAAACTACTTGACTCAACCCACCAAGATCGTTTTGGTATCGTCGAATTCGTTATCGAAAGTTCTTTACCCGTGAACCATCATAATTTGACGTAAGCTCGATGCATGTCAGCTTTTTCCTTAATTACAAAGTTGTTTACGTTCTTACCGGAAAAGCTGAGTTATGAAGGAGTAAGTCTAGAGGATTGTAATATTATAGTTTTTGCGTTTACCAGGGACCCTATTAATGTCCAGGTACCATTTCAGCTCAATGGGTTTACGTCATTGAGTACCACATAAATAGACACCATTAGATTTTTATATAGGTACCTAATAGTATAGATTATATAAAAAATGGGGAAAATTGTATGTAATTGTACGTTTTATTTTAACTGTTTAACGTCTCATGCTTTCCTTACATTTTAATTACTTCTTTTAAATTCAGTTGGTGCAATAAAAGTTTCAATTACCTACTTATTTCATATTCAACCCTTTCTTCAACATTTTGTGACATAAGAATCAGAACTCAGGCTGAAATGTATTCAATAAACTAAAATTTGACCTTCCAGGTTACCAAAATAAGTTATGCAGGGGATGGGCACTTTTGGTTGGAATTCGCTAAAAATAGAATAATTAATTTTAGTTGTTGATTTATTTACTAATTAAACAATAATAAAATGTACAACAGACATGGAAAACTACAAAAGACATTTCATTCTTTTTTTTTTTTTTTTTTTTTTTTTTTTTTTTTTTTTTTTTTTTTGCTCGGCTATGAACAGTTTTTTGAGTCTGCTGGACAATTTTACGAGTATAAATGGCACTTGGGATATTTTGTATATGGCGGTCTTCAATTATACTTCCACCTCCCAATGGAATTACAATGGTCTCGCTACTTTCCACTTTTGTCTCGGCTATATCCATATTCCGCCGTTTATTCCACTTCGACTGACTTCCGATACGCCAGAGGTGTTACTGACATTCGCATATTATTCACATAATGACAGGCTGTTGATTGGTGGGCGTCCGAAAAAAGCGATGCTCCCGTTTTAATTCCGCAGTTTAAAAAAAATTCAAAGCAAAAGCCTTTTTAATATTGCATTAATTAATCGGGAGTAGTCACGATTATGCAACAAGAGAAAAAAACATCCCAAAGCAAAATCCTATTCATTTCATAGTCTAAGTAGGTAAGTACAAACCGCATTATCATGAGAATTGTCAGGGTTTAACAGTGCGGGGAAGTCCAATAATATTCAGTGAAGTCCGTTTACTTTAGCATAGTTTAATAATAATAGCATATTATGCCTATCGAGTTTTTAAGGCCTTTTAACTTCTCGGCGCGAGCAAAGAATGATATTATAATAATATTGTTTGTTCTTTATCGTGGAAGAGAACAAAAAACTTTTTTTTTTCATTCGGTTATGAATATGAATATATGAATTTATCTACACGACTGAACACTGGGGTTTCACGATGTGCTGAAGTGCTGAGATGAGCAGAGAGTCCCCCCCCCCCACCTCGTCACCCTCCTGTTGCTTCCACTTGTATGAGGGCGGACCGGATTTATCAACTTCTCCGATCTTTAGCGCTGTGTTTAGCGACAAAAAACGTCACGGTCAACTAAGAATAATGGCGTTTTTTTCCCTTTCAGTTTCAAGGAAAGACTATCAAAAAGCGCGAGCATGAGAATCTCAATTCTAAATAATTTAGTGGCAGGCTGGTTCCACCCATAAACCATAACTTTGAATTCGATTATTTAAAAAAATAAAATAAAAAAAAAAAAAAAACCATAAATAAGTAGATGTTTTACACTTTTGAATTTTTCCTCTCCCAGAAGAAGCCCTAGACTCGTATACAAGCTCTAAGAGCCACTCAGCTGATCCGGACCCTGGGCATCCTCAAGTAAATGTCCTAAAGAGGCTACATACGAAATTACAACTTCCTAGAGTGTAAAGTATAGAAATTACCGATTAAAATGATTTAACCACCGCTTCACAAATCAAACCTTTCTCGCAATATTCGGATCACCTGCTATGTGAATCAATCATCGTAACACCTGCTCAATGAAATCATCAGAAATTAACAAGCGGTTGCAATCATGTTCACAATATCAATTATTGAGAACGATCACCTGTGTGTAAACAATTGTTCATATAACCGTGCTCATAACTCAGCTTGTTGGCCACACACTTCGCAGTAGTTAACATAATATGGTTGGATGAATCGAGAGCTTTCGAACGAATGGTCAACGAATTTTGTGGGATGACAAACGAAGAAGTACCATTTCCCTAGCAACGACTCGGTTGTAAGCGGAAATCATCAGAAAACCAACTGTAACGCTTTTTTCGTTTATGTGCCAAAGTAAAGACATAAAATATCAATAAAATAAATACGAAAAAAGTAAGAGTGCCATATCAATTCTACACACACATGGTTTACAACTAACTTTTCAGAACGAGAATCGGACAAGCCATTTTGTCACAGTTTTGGGAAAAGTTTTATCTGATTTTGAAGCACAACATGGTGGCAGCTATTAGAACTAAGGCCTTATTCATACGTTGGGTGTAGTTCCGTATGTGTCCCCACTTCCAAACCAATGTAAATCTGTCATTAACCTATCAAAAAATGAATTTGACGACTGTTTCGGAAAACTCCGAATCTTCTCTTTCCCATGGATTCATGATAAATCAAATTTCTCCTTCGCGTACGTAAGAAATAGGGAATTGAAAAAAGTCAAAAACTTGCAGTGTCCCTTTGGACACCTTGTTCAATGCCGCTAATGACCCTTATAGTTGAGGTGCGGCTTAAACCACTAACTAAATTATATATATATATATATATATATATATATATATATATAAATTTATAGTTGTCTGCATATTCCATAGTTTCTACAAATAAACAAATAGTAGCCAATCTCTGTGGAGTCAAGGCGCTGATCGAGCGGGGCGAAGGCGACTGGCGCTTCCATACATAATTCCTTATTCTCCACTCCGAAAATAAATAACACTATAATATTCGCTTGGTTTCCGATCTACAAATTTCAAACGGATTTGTATTTCAAATCGACATTCCTATTTCCTGAACCTTCAAACGCATGAATCAATATCCGTTTCAATAAAAAACGGAAGTTAAAAAAGAACGAAAGATCTAATCCCACGAACACCGATGTTGTACAGTTTTTTCAACATAACATCATGCTGTATGGAATCGAATGCCTTTCTACGTCAAGAAAAATGTCTACTACAGACAAGCCTTGGTCAAATTTCGACGTAATTAACTTATGTAAGTTATATGCAGCATGATTTGTAATCACCCCTTTTCGAAAACCGTATTGGTTTTTTGACAATAAGTTATGTTCATCTATTAACGAAATCAATCGTGTCTTAATACATTTCTCCAAGATCTTGGAGAGTGAAAGAGTGAGAGCGATTGGCCTATAGTTGCTAATAGAGCTATTGCAACCTTTATGAGGAGGAACTATGACTGATCTCTTCCATCCAAAATTATTCTCCTTAAACACCAAATTGAATAAGAAAGATAGTGGGGCACTTATGAAACGTATTGTTTTTTTAGAATAGCGTTAGTTATAAGGCCTACGTTATAGGAACTTCTTTTATCAAGTTTAAAATCTCTAATTCAGAGACAGGAGACATAAAACAACGGTTCGCAGGGAGACTTGACTATAGAAGAAGAGATTTTCTCAATGTAGCCTGCAGGAGGGTTTTCCGGAATTTCAATAGCATCACGGGTTCTGTTTCCGACGTTGGCGAAATAAAAATTGAATGCCTCAGCAACATCAACATCGCCCACACTGTCCATCAATACCCCTGAATCATTCCACACCTTCAGAAACATAATCTCCTTTCATATCATGACGATTAGTGGCATCTTTGACTGAATTTTAAATAGTTTTAGCGTTACCATTAATTTTATATAGGTACATATATATCAGTGTGGTCTTATCAAAAAGTTAGCTCCAGTACTTACATAGAATTTCTAGGCTGTTGACAAACACTGTAGAAATGGCTACTTACTTTAAACAATCTAATATATAAAATTCTCGTGTCACAGTTTTTGTTGCCATACTCCTCCGAAACGGCTTGACCGATTTTGATGAAATTTTTTGTGCTTATCCGGTATCTATGAGAATCGGCCAACATCTATTTTTCATCCCCCTAAATGTTAGGGGTAGTCCACCCCTAAATGTTAGGGGTAGTCCACCCCTAAATGTTAGGGGTAGTCCACCCCTAAATTTTTTTTTATTTTTTAGACAAAATTTTTAATTTCTATTTTAATTAACGTCTGCCAAGTTGGGTGGGCAGTATAACTTCCTCAAGCGAGCGAAACGAGCAGCATCCCCCACAGAAGTTAAACCTACCCTTAGAGATCTACCGTTTGCGAGCGAAGCGAGCAACATCCCCTACATGTTTCAATTGTAATACATTCCATGTATACAGCCACACTTTGCGAGCGAAGCGAGCAACATTCCCTATATGCCACACTCTGCGAGCGAAGCGAGCAATTTAATGGGGGGTCCGAGGGGCTTGCCCCCCGGCTGGACGTGGAGGCGAGCGGAGCGAGCCGGAGCGGCTAGTAAAAATATATAATTTAAACAAAAACAAAAAATGTACCTACCTGCTGGTGACTACCGCTCTTTCTAAAAATTCTTTCAAATCTCTTTCGAATCATGGGCAAACTTGTCACACTGAGGAACCGAGCCGTTCGGAACAGCGAATGATCCAGAATCCTGTTCACAAGCAGTTTTTCGCCGTCTATTTTCAAACAAAGGGCTTCAGATAACACATCTTCAGTGATCCAGCGATACACCAGGGCGAGCATTATGTCTACGTCAGGCAATCACTGGTGAATCTCCTCAAGCCAGGATGCTTCCAAAAGATTTAGCGCTTACTTCCAACAACTCCTTCCATTGTTTCGCGTATAAAACGGCCCCATGTGCTCCTAACCGCATTTCTCTCTATCCCTGTTCAACTCGATGACTATCTCAACAACTTTTTTCGTTGTCCGCCCGACTTTTGTCACGCGCTATTACTTGAACGTTAGGGGTAGCAGTTCCTTCTTTTTTTTATGTAATTGTTTCTAATAATTATACGATTTTAGTCATTTGCATTTTAAAAGAATTTAATGGTCGGCCTCCGCTCCGGCGAAGGGGTACTTCATGGAAGCATAATCGCCACTCATTGCGCTAACTACCGTATCCTGTTCACTAAACGTTTGAAGCTCCCATGTCATTGTTCAGTGAGCTTTGCCAAGATCCACCTTGAGTCATCAACTGAGTACCAAGAATCCAACATTTTTCTCTCGCTGAACTAATAACAACGTTGGAAAATGATTTGCTAATGTGGACAGGACCGCCTCCTTACTTATCATAATTTCCTTGTGTCTTTTGATAATGACGTTGAATAATCCGCACTGGTTGCTGCTATTCTCGTAGTCAAGCAGTTTTGATATACTCCACCCCGGAGAAGTACCTAAACCTTGTTTCTCTGTTACACAAAATAAATACGTATAGTGTTCTACAATTATACATATTGGTAAGTAATGCAGGCATTTCAGGGACTTCTCAATTACTTAATGGATTCTTATTTTAATAAAAATTAAAATACTAGTAAAATATATATATATATATATATATATATATATATATATATATATATATATATATATATATATATATATCGGAAATACACACAAAATTAAGTCGATCAGTGTCTAAAAAAGTTCAGTCATGCAGCATGACCCCATGAGCGAATTTTTGAAGAAATCTTTGACATTTCATTCTCTATTGATCGTGTAGAGAAATTTTAGTTTATGATTTTGATAGACAAACATGGAATCAAATTATTAACACATTCACAGAGTAAACTCATCAGTTGTGATTACTTTTTTTTTTTTTTTTTTTTAACAAGCACCTACTACCTACGTTTTAAACAGCATGGTTCTAGGATTGGTTATACAGGGATACTTCCATAAGAGTAGTTCAATCTGAATTTGGACAATGTTTCATGCAAATATTACCGATTTTTACAACTAGCGAACGGCATTATTTCGATTTTTGACTGATTTTTCAACTTTGAAATTTTTGAAAACTTGATACATATTCTTATAGGAAATTTTACGCTGATTCCAAATATACCACATGTTAGTATGCCGAAAAAATTATTTCGCACAACAAATCGCAAAAAACAGGCTATTTTGAAATTTTTGACTACATTTTTGAAAATTTCAACCCGAAGATGTAATCCGATCATGCTGGCCAACGAACTTGAACTTTCGTTTTGTGTCGTTAACATTTTAAAATTTGTTTGAAGTTTCTAGCACAATTCTACGGACAGTTATCGTCTGGAATGACACATACATACATACATATATACATACATACATATATACATATATACATACATACATACATAAAAAAATGCGTTAAACTTCAGAATATGATTCAGAATAGCCTGAAACGGATTTCTGCATAAAAATCAATAGCCATAATACCTACATAATCAACCTACCTACTGTTTTGACGAAGAAGGAAACGAATCGTGTTTTCCTAAATGATTGCAACCAGTGTTTTTCGATTGAAGTGAATTATTAACTGTTTCACATTTACCAGTAATAGACAAAAAATGTTTTAGAACGTAATATTTTATTTTTATTTTCATCTTTAATCAAAAATGTACTTTGTTCATTTAATTTCAACGTGAGTGTTTATTAAATGTTTTTGTTTCTAAAGTAAATTGAAAAAATAAAGAGTGTATTATTATTTAATCCTGTGTTTACAATATAAATGTATAATTTATAAATAATATTACATCACGAGGACTGAAGTTATTATGTAGTATTGATTTATATCTCCAGCGTTTTATGTTTCATTCCTTGCATTTTCGACATAATTTTGCCAAAAAAAATTACTTACCTATAAATACGAGTAATTATTTTATTCTTTGTTGATTTTATTATTTATTTATTGCGGAAATGGATGTTTGGTGAACAAGCTAATTTTGTGCAAATGAAAATTATGTTTTTCACGTTAATTTTACATACCTAATATAAAGTGTGGGTCTAAAACCTCTAAAACTGTTTTAAAAAGTTTTTCAAAGGTCTTTCCTAAAAAAAAAATTCCCGGGGGGGGGGGGGGGGGGGGGGGGTACTCCCGGTAGAGGATTACCGCACCCACCCACGAAATTCTATTAATCCGTCACTGCTCCCACGTGGATTTGTCGCACGCGTCAACGCGTTCGGGCGTTTACGCGTTCAGACGCCGGACCAATAAAACCCGCGTCACGTTGACCTGTCCTCATGGCGACGCGTCCAATAAAATCCGTCGTCACGTGACCCTGTCCGCTTGGCGACGCGTCAGCGTTGAACGCTTCGGTTACCTTTTCAAAGAAGTTTGATTTTTATCGCGGTCGCCGCGCGTCAATTCGTTCATATAACTTTTCTCAATCTAATTCAACATTTTCCCAATCAAATTCAACATTTTCCCAATCAAATTCAACATTTTCCCAATCAAATTCAACATTTTACCAACCAAATTCAACATTTTACCAAAACAAATTCAGCATTATTTTCTAAATCCACAAAAAAAGCAAGGAAAACAAAGAATAATTGTTGAGAAAAATACAAAAAACAGCAAAATAAGCTAAGGAAACCTCTCATTGAATCCGTCCCCAGTGCTTTGCATCTCTTCCTTCTGGACCTTCCTTAGTCCTCTCTCACTTCATTAAACCGGGCGACAATGACAAGGGGATCGAGTGTGTTACGAAAATTCGATTAAGTACATGATCTCGCTGTTAGCGAATTTTTGAAGAAAATTAAGCTATTGCTCTCGCCTCAAAATTTGTAGAATGTGAATTTTTGAAAACATTTTATGCAGAAATCCGTTTCAGGCTATTCTGAATCATATTCTGAAGTTTAACGCATTTTTTTAAATGTATGTATGTATATATGTATGTATGTATGTGTCATTCCAGACGATAACTGTCGGTAGAATTGTGCTAAAAACTTCTAACAAATTTTAAAATGTTAAGGACACAAAACGAAAGTTCAAGTTCGTTGGCCAGCATGATCGGATTACATCTTCGTCATTTTCAAAAATGTAGTCAAAAATTTCAAAATAGCCTGTTTTTTGCGATTTGTTGTGCGAAATAATTTTTTCAGCATACTAACATGTGGTATATTCGGAATCAGCGTAAAATTTCCTATAAGAATATATATCAAGTTTTCAAAAATTTCAAAGTTGAAAAATCAGTCAAAAATCGAAATAATGCCGTTCGCTAGTTGTAAAAATCGGTAATATTTGCATGAAACATTGTCCAAATTCAGATTGAACTACTCTTATGGAAGTATCCCTGTATAACCAATTTTATACCAATTTTATGTCAAGATTTGATGATGTTATGATAGGATACTGTTAAGATTTCAACTGCCTCCAATACTAACCACATTGGACATCGTTATCTATGAATATTTACCTACATTTGTCTTTAAATCTACAAGATTAGTTTAATAATAATAAAGTATGAGTACCTCCTAATTATTTTTAATAATTTGATTCCATGTTTGTCTATCAAAATCATAAACTAAAATTTCTCTACACGATCAATAGCGACTGAAATGTCGAAGATTTCTTCAAAAATTCGCTCATGGGGTCATGCTGCATGACTGGACTTTTTTCATTTTTCTCATCTATTCAATCTTTCCCAATTCGATTGAGAAAATGATGAATTTGGTTGATAAAATGTTGAATTTGATTGGGAAAATGTTTAATTACTTCGGGAAATGCTACATTTGATGTTTTTCTAACCTCTTCGACATATTGAACTTGTTTTCGTCCTTTTTCCGCACGTTGTCTTTTGTGATATTGAATTTTGCAGAAATAGAAACGACCAGTTCTACATTCGTTATACACCTTTATCGGAAGATGCCCAGTTTCGAAGAAAATTACAATATATTAGAGAGTTTTCGTTCTTCCTGTACGATTTCCCCCCGTTTACGCGTAGAGCAGCGTCTAGAGCAACCAACTGCAGATGCTATCTCTTTGCGTATTTCTACCCGTACTTTGACACGTGTGTACACAAATAACCGAACGCTATCGTCAAGCTATAGGTAGTCTCTTTAGTATTTCATTGTCAACGATTCTCTTGAATTCGAGATCGAGTAGAAGAAGATTGAATTCGTTTTATATTTACACGCTACTTTATCGGCTATCTTCACAGGTATCGAATACAGACCTACGACCTAAGAAAAAAAGCCACAGTTCCTTTGAGCCTGACGGCTAAAATTAAAAAACATGAATATGCTTTAGCCGTACACGACTCACTCCTCGTCGATTCTCTGAACCCGACCCCCAATCGGCCTCTGAACTCTGTTTATCATTCTGCCATCAATCCTAAAACATGGAATCATGTTTTAGCTCCTCGCTTTCACTTTATTATAGAAATGATCACGACCATTGAGCTCTTGTGAGATGATGATCTCCTAATAGAAACTCGAGAGTAAACATTCACTTTATTATAGAAATGATCACGACGATTGAGCTCTTGTGAGATGATGATCTCCTAATAGAAACTCGCGAGTAAACATTCACTTTATTATAGAAAGAGGCTAAAGAGGCTACATACGAAATTACAGCTTCCTATAGTGTAAAGTATAGAAATTACCTATTAAAATAATTTAACCACCGCTTCACAAATCTAACCGTTCTCGCAATATTCGGATCACCTGCTATGAATCACATAATCGAAACACCAGCTCAATGAAATCATCAGAAATTAACAAGCGGTTGCAATCATGTTCACAACATCAATAATTGAGAATGATCACCTGTGTGTAAACAATTATTCATATAACCATGCTCATAACTCAGCTTGTTGGCCACGCACTTCGCAGTAGTTAATATAGTATGGTTGGATAAATCGAGAGCTTTCGAACGAATGGTCAACGAATTTTGTGGGATGAAAAACGACGAAGTATCATATCCCTAGCAACGACTCGGTTGTAAGCGGAAATCATCACAATTATTGGCGCTACTTTCGTTGCACTCTCGTGGGACATTTTTCGGTAGTTAGGTCACGGCTAAAGCATATTCATGCTAAAATTGTATTCACCCTTGTGTCGTTGAATACATTCGTTCTCGTCTGATTCACCGAAGTTGAAGCAACGTCGGGCTTGGCTAGTACTTGGATGGGTCCGGGAGAGCCTGAATTTCAGCATATTTTTATATTTTTTGTGTCATCATTCACTTTTTCATCTATCTACATCAAGTTTACTTAATCAGACCTCGTGGAATAGTTCGTTTTGAGTGCCTTCCCTGCTTTATCAAATGCTAATTTCCAGGATCTGAGAAGGTACCGAGCACAGATTCCACTACTAACCTACTCAATTCGTTATTGAACTGACAACAGCTTTTACATAAAATCATATTCAAACACAAACCCGCTCATTGTCGGAATCTTTATGTTGGTAGTTACAACTTTGTAGTACGAAATGTACTTGCGAATGCTTACGAAGAAAAGGTATCTACGTACTTTAAAATCAGAAAAGTATCAACGATTGCATTTACTCCCAAGTAGGTGAACTGGATATCTGGCTGTCGGACGAAGTTGGTACTTTGTTCACATAATCAACGGAATTTGATTCAATTATACAATTATATTTATCACAGGTTCTTCCTTTTTTGTGACTAGGTGGGTAAATGAGGAAGGGAAACGTTATTAGACGACAGTCATAGGGAGACGGAACATCTAACCTATTCTTAAAACTGTGGTTACCTTTACGTCAGGTTATGGTGACTACTCGTAGGACGGGATTCCAACGAAAGCATTTTTCCCGCCTACGTGTAGGTAGGCCTCTTTCCCGTACACGCGTAGTTCTACGCGTTGACGCGCAAATTCGCGCATGCGCATTTGGTATTTCAGTCTTTTTGCGTTCACGGGTAGAAAATTACGGGAAGAACAAAAACTCTCTATTCTCCAGTCCACTCTTTCCGCAATAAAGTCTCTCTATCTCGCATATAGTGTTCTTTTATCGTGTGCGTGTTAACCGCTACCGTTCTTGAACAATCCCTGTGCTGGAGCATGCTGCAATCAAAAAGCTGCCCTGAGCACAAAACATTTTGGTCCGGTCGATCCGAATTTTATATCCTCGACCCTGGAACATCATTTTCCTATACATTTCGCTCATGAACCGCGGGTTGAATCATGAACCAGTACAGCATGAGAAAGGGTTTACTGTAGATTACCTCTCGAAATCAACTCTCCGCCGCTGATGTCGTGACGTTGAGAGGACGATACATCGAGTTACAGCCAGGGGCGTATTTCATAAAGCAACAAGTGACAAGTTACAAGCCAATTTTAGGTAGGTACAAGTTGTAAGAATTGAATGTGTAGACTTGTAATGGCCTTAAATGAATTCTCTCTCTCCCTCAATTGGGAGTATAAGTGAAAATCATCGAACTCGTTCTGATACGAACTAAATCACTCTCGACGAAGTTGTGGAAACCCATTTCAAAACGGAAGTTAGTGAAAAACGTTGTCTATTTCCACGAAAAATAAAGAGTTACAATGTTAAATCGATTTCGACGGTTAGGCCATCATCAGTAACAAACAATAGCTGAAGACACATTAGAAAGGACACAGCTTTTATAGTAACAGGTGAAGGGAGTAGCTTTTATAGTATCAGTGGTGAAATATATTGAGGTATATCCTCATTTAAACATTTACCAGAACTGTCACTTTTGATAATTTCGAATTTTTCAAGTACATTCAACATACCTCCCTTTGGACAAAAATGAAGAAATTCTACGAATCATCAAAATTCCATCTGTCAAATCAAAATTGTAACTATGATTGGATTCCTTAAGATTTTTCGCAAATGTAGACTTACCCTTAGTTACCCTGAAATCCTCCTGATGCTCGTCTATTCTTTCCCTGAATTTCCTACCAGTTTGACCGCAATATTCGTAGCCACAAGAACATTTTAGTTTATAAACCCCACTTTTATCCTGAACATTGATTTTGTCCTTAACGGATCCTAGTAATGCTTTAAGACTATTTTTAGTTCTAAAACCTACTTTGTAACCTCTCGATGATAGAATTTTGCCGATTTTATCCGAAATTTTCCCATAATAAGGTAGGTAGGTATACTCTTATCCATTGCTTTTCTTCTAAATTTACATCTTCCCTGGCCAGATTGGAAACTTTTTCTCTACTCCACTGATAGGTAGGATAGACCACTGATAGGTCCATTTTTATAAAGCTTGGAATTATCCCATCACAATGTTGAAACCATATTTAGTTATTTCCCCCTTTCACTTCATCTAATTAGCTCTAATCCCCCATCACCTTGTTTGCACTTAATTGGTTGTACCTTTTGCCCCTTTCCTTTCTCTTGACCAACGGGATTCAATCTCCCTTCACCTGTTACTATAAAAGCTGTGTCCTTTCTAATGTGCCTTCAGTTATTGTTTATTACTGATGATGGCCTAACCGTCGAAATCGATTTAGGGGCCGTTTATCAATCACAAATAAAGCCCAGGCAAACTCTAGGTCACTAGCAGCCTCAGATAACATCTCGTTGGCTGTTTATCAACTCACATTTATCCGCAAGGTACCGCTATCTGCTTGGTACCCTTACCTGAGACTCACCTCCCTCAGTTAGCGATTTATCTTGTGGGTAAAGTTATGTGGAGAGGTTATATACATGGAGAATAAAATACATTTAGAAACAATCGGTTGAAAATAGCGTAAATACTACAGTTCATTCCCCCCTCCATCATTCCTCCTCACAAAAATCCGTCCACAAATTGAAATCTCCGATTTTTAGCACATCCAAACGAAAAAAGCATGATTTATCGGGATTAACCCCTCCTTACACCTCCATCAATAGTAAATTTGAAACTTCCAAGGTTTATTGCATAACTAGACTGAAATTGGGATCGAACAAAAACCAGTCACGGAAATCAAATCAGAATATGGAAACATTACGGTATATTTATATCTATTACCCGCTCCGTTCACCCCTTCCACAATTAACTTTTTATTTCCTAACATAATTTTCTTAAAAATAATTCGAAATCTCAATTCATCGCATAGGAGATCACATGGGAGATGAAACGGAAAGGACAGGAGTGTTGTTGTTATTGTATTGTACTATACCTATCAACTTTTTACCGATAGACGTCACGTAGAACTAAAAATACCAGTGTTGTAAGGCTGTTTTGTGGGGAAATCATTGTTGTAGTAGTGGTACCCCTTTTTCCCTCAGACGAAATTGTCTGAGCAGTTAGCTATCTATAAGCTACCTGAGGGGACAAAGTTGATTGATAAACGCCCTACGAAATTTGTTCGAGAGGTTGCGGTAACCTCTAGGTAACTACCTGAGGTTTGTCTAGAAGTTACCGCTGTGATTGATAAACGGGCCCTTAATAGTGTAACTCTTTATTTTTCGTGGAAATAGACAACGTTTTTCACTAACTTCCGTTTTGAACTCATTCTGGCTTTTAAATATTTCCTCCATGGGTCTCCGTGTTGTATTTTTATTATTTTCAGCAAAATAATACAAAAGGGCCTTTGAGCTGGTGATGCTCGTCAATAATAAAATAAGCGTGCTTAACAATGAATGTTATCTGAGAGCGATGGCGGCTATCCCGTCCCGAGATTGCAGGAGCGGCGGATCCGCTTCCGAATCGCTGCACCGAAACCGCGACCTACTCACCTCCTCCAAGACAAGATCAAGACAACCGCACTTCCTACCTTACAATTGATAACCCCCGACCATCTGTTCTGCATTAATAAGACACCCAGCAATTTCACACCCAAACCTTCCACGGGAGGGCTATCTCCTCTCCTTTTACTCCTTTTTTTTCCCTTCTCCCTAGAAGCAAAAGCGGTACGAGGGGATCCCACAAGCTCGCAAAGACGCACGTCGGATCAACTGATATCCCGCACTTTGATACCATTGTTGCTTTCGGAGTTTCCTTTTTGAGATAAGCCATCAAGTCTGAGGTTGGAAGTCCCGAGTGAAATCCTCAGGGCATATGAGTCGGATGCCTGGAGATCGGTGTGAAGCTTCCAGCCAAGTGGACAATGTTATCTACCGCAAGGAGGCGCTCCTCATAACCAGCCTTTTGAAACGACTCTGTCATTACACCGAAATCGGCTCTTGCGCTCGCACTTCCTTTTTTATATCAAACGGCTCGATCTCTTTAACGTTTTTTGTTAGCGAATTTCCGTAAAAAATGAAGCTATTGGAGAGTTTTTTGTACTTCTCGTATTCGTATTTCTCGTAAACTCGAAAACTAGCTGTTAAAGCGAGCACAATGAATGCTAAACCTTTTTCTCATTGATTTCTTGTAGAGTTTTCGTAAGCCCGAGAGAAAGAGGACTCTTATAGTGAAGTTAACGTGACTCTTGTAGTGAATCACTGCTTAAAGCCCGCAGTAGACGATTTTCGAAATATAACGTGAAATGAGAAACAAGATTCAGCCATGAAGAACACAAATCTATAAACATGTAAAATGAATCTTGAGATGACATTGCTGAAATCGTCGCGGTAAAACGTCGAATGTCGAAAGCACAAATAAAATGCCGCTAATGTTGAGGCTGAATGCTAAATGCCATTTTAGTTGAGGTGCGGACAAAAGACAAATACAAAGACCATAACTATAAATGCACATCTGATCATTGTTCTTGTGAGAGTTTGCTTTTTAGGGAACATTGTAAATACCTTGGTGTGATTTTTGACCAAAGACTTAATTTTAAAATTCACATTCAGGTGCTAGTAAGTAGGATCAGAAAGTAATTTTATGTTTTTAAAGTTATCAGAAAATTTTTGTCGTTGAAACAACTAAGGATTGTATATTTTGGGTTGGCTTATTCTATACTGAAGTATGGAGTGCTGGCATGGGGAGGAGCCTGTAAAACAAGTCTTAAATGTTTGCAAACGGCTCAGAACTGTTTAATTAAAATTATGTTAAATAAACCGCGGAGACATTCCACTAGAGCATTATATAATGAATCAAAGTTGCTCTGAGTCAAGGAAATTTTTTTGTTTAGAGGCTTGTCTCCATGTTTTTAAGAAGGGCGTTGGTGAGGAATTCTTCAGCAGAGCGTGTCAGACTCGTACAGCTACTGGTTCAAATTTGAGATTACCTGTGGTGAGAACCGAACTCTTTAAGCGTACAGCGCATATCCAGGCTGTTACCTTTTTGTACAATAAAAAAATCAATATTTTTAATTTTTCGAACCGTAAATTGTTCAAACAAACTTTAATTGAACAGATTTTGGGCAGTCCACCTTCCTATTCATCCTAAAGATTCACTTGAAAGTTTTTTTTCTCTCTCTCTTTATTAGTTACTTGCATTGTCTTCTGTATATTACTTGATCTTTTTTTTATATGATTATGTTTTATTGATTAATTAACATACTCGTATGATTATGATTTATTGATGGGTTTTGTATGATGACTCTACCGGAGAGCACAAGTGATTTTTACTTATTCTCCGGTAGGCGGCAGTGTGATATTTATTTTATTTTATTATAAGGTAAATGTATTTCATACACCTATATGTAAAAACGGAAGGATGAGTTTGTTGGCCAGCACTTTTTGAGGACATTAAATTGGTCAAATTAAAAAAAAGCGTGCTGAAAAAATTACTCAAAAAGTTCCAGTCATGCAGCATGATCGTATGCGCGAATTTTCTTAAATTATCCATCGTATTATAATATATGTTAACATGTAATGAAATTTGAGCAATTACATTAGAAATTATATGTTACCTTATGGCAAAAAAAACTTGTACTAAATAAAATTCGGTGATTCAACAAAGATTTTGGAGTTTTAGGTTTTTTTCAGTTTTAACAGATTTTTCGGAAAATATTAATGGAATTCAAGTACGTTTTCTGCTTAATTTTGAGCAAACATTTTTTAATGTCCTAGTCAATCGTTAGAAAATTTTTTTTGTTTTTTTGTTTTAGGTAAATTCTGCTAAAAATGTTAAATTTAACGGTTTTTAGCCAATTTTAGCCATTTTTAGTACATTTCTTGAAATTTGACCAATTTATTGTTTTCAAAATTGTTGGCCTACAAACTCATCCTTTCTTTTGGAAAGCTTGATTTTTTGGAGCAAGAACGGGACTTTTATATCTCAATCCTAAGGAGATTTATCGTCTGGAATGACACAAACATATATGTACATATATGAAAAAGCGCAAACTTCAGGAATCGTTTCAGAATGCCTCAAAACGGATTTCAATGATGAAATTTTTCAAAAATTGTTATTTTCAAATTTTCCGAGCCAATGCAATAGCTTCATTTTCAACGAAAATGCGCTAAAATGGCTTCAAACGGCTAAAAATCGTTAAATGTATAACTTTTATTGTAATGTTGCTCAAATAAAGTGTTTCAAATTCAAAATAGATCATTAAAAAAAGTATGTACAAAATTATGCTGAAAAATTTATTTAAATTTCATGAAAATTCGCTGTAAAATCGATAAAAACTGCAAAAAAAGCTAAAAATCCAAAATCTTTTTTCGAATAGCAAATTGGTATTTGGAATACATTTTTCGCTGAGTAATTTCTCATGGAGGGGCAACAGTCGAGGATTTCATTTTATTTTATAGTTTGCTATTAATTTCTAGCGCTTGTTTAGTATTTATGAAGACTGTTAATAAGCTGTCAAACGTTCATATAAGTAGGTAGGCTGTGCTCAATTTCTTTTCGTAATGATCTGAAATCACGGACGCTTTCATATTTATAAATTTACCTATGGATTATCAAAGCATAATACTGCTTAGACAAAATATTATCCAAATAACTAATCAGAACGTTAAACACTACGATAAATACGAATAGGTAACTACCGATGAACTGAGGTTTATTATACTATTATACTAGACTTACTGCATGCAAATTCATATACCTATGAGGAATTTTTCTCTTACAGGGTTATCCTCAATTGCTACTTCCGCGCGAAACCACGGCTGAAATCACGGACGCTTTCATATTTATAAATTTACCTATGGATTATCAAAGCATAATACTGCTTAGACAAAATATTATCCAAATAACTAATCAGAACGTTAAACACTACGATAAATACGAATAGGTAACTACCGATGAACTGAGGAGCACTAGGTTTATTATACTATTATACTAGACTTACTGCATGCAAATTCATATACCTATGAGGAATTTTTCTCTTACAGGGTTATCCTCAATTGCTACTTCCGCGCGAAAATAACTTTTTCTGGACAATATCACACAATTGTATTATATAAGTAGATACCTACCTACGCAAAATAAAATGCAGGGCATGAAATCGGGATCAAGAAATAATAAAAACAAACTCAAACCAGCAATATGCTAGGTTAGAATAGAATTATTGCTACACTACAATAGATTATTTTAGGCTTTTCTATTAAACTATTTCAATAACCACTGCAGGCTTCTATTTATTGTATTCTTGCTTTATTTTAACTGGGATTTTATTCGTAATTTATTGTATAATACATCGGAAAACTGTTTTGAATCGAATAACCAAGCTTCATCAAGTAGACAGTGAAAATTAGGGGAACTTCATAGGGGAATTTTGGTGGATACTGAACAATTGATATTTTTCTAGGAAAATATCGCATATGGGCTCGCCCCAAAAGGTAGTGGGGAACGACTTGATTTTAGTTTGCAGTATCCACATTTCCGTTTCGTTGACTAGGTGATTTTACTCCTCTCCGTGGGGCTGTATAACATCCACGCCATTTTACCCCTACACAAACGAACCTAATAAAAATTTCTTTATTTCTAAAAGCGCCTCAAGTCGCTAGGCAACCGGATTCGTATAATAATAATAGTAGTAGTGTTTTACTAATTGTATTTTTTAATTGAAGGTGTTAGGTATTGAAGTTGGAAGCGTAAAATTATTAATTTTGATTGTATCCATACAACAAAATTCTGCATCCTCTATAATTTATGGAGGGGCTCTGCCCACCCTGCCCCTCCTCAAACTAAGCCTCTGACGATAACAAGAAAATTCGCTCATACGGTCATGCTGCATGACTGGAACTCTTTGATGTCGATTCACAAAACCCGCGCTATTCGACAATAACCCTACATCACTGCCGACACAGCTTCAAGACCTGTAATAATGACTGACATCTTCGCAAAAAGGCTTGCAGACAAGGGTAAGTACAGTTAATTTATTCTCAGAGTTTCCTGTTCTGCTTGGAGATCTAGATCCTTTTGAAAAAACCGCGCGGCCGTTTTAATTGTTTAATTTGAGTTAACTTCCACTCGGAATGAAATAACTCACGTACTGCCCATTTAAGAGTGTAATAGCCGTAATACACGACCCGGTTGTTTTGTCTTCCTTGTATTTCGTAATTTTTAGAATGCTGATGAACAAACATTATGGAAGACATTAGTGTTAACCATACAGATGTGCTGAATTGAAGTGAACTGACAAAATGATTCTAAACGCGTTTCATATGAGAACCTTTGCAATTCAGATGTAGGATTGTTTTAGGAAATATGGACACGGCAATTACGCAATAGACACGCAACTTATGGACAAAAAGTTCCAGTCATGCATCATGATCGTAAGGGCGAATTTGTATAAATTACCATAGCTATTTTTTAAATGTGAAATTGTCTTGAAAATTTAAATACTTTGAGTACAACGAAATTTGCTATTTTTTCGAAATTAGACGAGTTTAATGTGCTCAAAAACTGCTAGCCAACAAATTCATCCTCTATTTGCACATGTGCAGTAGCTATTAATGATATAATCGTGTTGAAATTGATATGAGGTAATCAAGTCATCTTCTTTCAACAATCATCCAAATTTAAGCGAAATCGAACGACTCGAGTGTGAAAAAATGAAGGATAATGGAATTTACGTTTGCGCATGTGTAGAATGAAGTATTGATTTGGCAACAATGAAACTGATAGGCCCCTAACACCTAACCCGCCTCATGACGATTTCATCGAAATCGGATGAAACAGTAGAAATTAAGGTGGTTACAATGATTTCACATAGGCGCTTGCGCTGTAGCTATTAATGATACAATCATGTTGAAATTGATATGGGATGATCAAATCGGCATCCCCCAACTATTGTCCAAATTTGAGCGAGATCGGACTGCTAGGACGAGAAAAAATGGAGCACAATGGGATTTACGCGTACGCATGCGCAGAGTGAAGTATTGATTTGGCAACAATGAAACTGATAGGGGACCATCTACCCCTTAGCCCACACATCCCCTAAAAATTTCATCCACATCCAAAGAAAACAGTGAAAAATAGGCTTGTTACATGGATTTAATATTGGCGCATGCGCCGTAGCTATTAATGACACAGTCAAGTTGAAATTGACATAAGATGATCAAATTGTCATCCCCCAACTATCATCCAAATTTGAGCGAGATCGGACGACTAGGGAATTAGAAAATGATGCTTGGTAGAATTTACGTAGAGTGAGGTATTGAGTCAATAACGATGAAACTGACAGGGGACCGTCTCCCACCTAGCCCGCACATCCCCTGAAAATTCCATTCAAATCGGATGAAAACTGTGGAAAATAAGTTTGGTACAAGGATTTGCGAACACAAGACAGAGACACACACACACACACACACACACACAGACAGACAGACACGGAACCAAAGTTGTTCAGAATGGTCTAAAACGTAAAATGCGAGTGGAAATTTTGATTTTGGAGACCAAAAATTTTTTTCTCTCCCGAAAGTGAAAACAATGCTCCCGCTACATTTAGGTACTCGGAAGCAAAATAACCTCACACGAATCCGTTTCAGAACATTTTAAGACCGAATCCGTGAGAAAAGAAACCATAGGTCTGTGTGAGTGACAACTTTTGTTGACGTTGCCCAGTTTACAGTTTTCAACCGATTTCCGTGATTCATAGTTTGTTCGATTCCAATTTTACTCTAGTTGTGCAAGAAACCTTGGGAGTTTCGGATTTGCTGCCTCGGTAGGGGTGAGTGGGTAATTACCGATTCTTTCAAGCACTGCCCTGGCAACAAATCTTAACCGATTTACGTGATTCTTATTTGTTCCATCTCGAATCGAATTCGATGTAGTATCGGAATGTACGTCAGGGAATTCAAATTTCATTACTGGGGGGTGAATGTAGGCAGTAATAGTAATAAATCGTGATGTTTTAACTATTCCCGTCAAATTCTTTTGATTTTTTTTTTTTTTTGGTTTTGGAAAATATGTCAGGAGTTTCAAGTTTCAAGATGGAAAGGAGTGTATAGAGGGGGTAATATAGATAATTCTTGATATTTTTACAATATTCATCTGATTTCCGTCACAATTTTTTAAAATTTGTTTGATCCAGATTTTAGTCCAGTTACGTAAAATTTGAAGTTTCACATTTACTATCGGCGGAGGGGCTAAATGGGAGGGAAGTGTGATTCCGAGAAATCGGGATTTTTTCTCTCTTATTTTAATGCTCACCAATATTATGTACAATCCACTCAAAGGGACGTCCCTGTGACAATTGACCCACAACCTACCACAGGGCCTTGATTATCTTAAAAGATATAATTTGAAAATTGTTTGTATCATTTCTGTTCTGAGAACTAGCATTCGTTCAAATAAAGGTGAAAATAGTGATCACAATAAAAGTTTTTTTAAATCGTTGAGAGCTATATTTTTAGTTTTTTCCTTCAAACAAAAAGATACCACCGGTTATTGATTGAACCTGTAATTTATTACATGTGGTTCCCACGTTGACGCAGAATATAAAACCGAAGATTATACGGCTACGAAAATACAAACAGAAATTAGTGAAGGGTGCGGAGAATGAGAAATTCGAGTTAACCAAATACCCCTCCGTTTTTCGAGGGAGAAAACGGGTTGACGTGTTATTATTGTTATTAAACAGACAGAGCAAGGCGGTGTTTTGGGGAGCAGACCACAGGTGGTGGAGTTGGCACGCGAAGGCACACAACAAACAAGGGCTCTTGTGTTTTTCGGCCAATTAACACACGAAAACCTGACCCCGTGACTTCAAACTACGAACTCCTGGGAGCATCGTCGGGACCCTTCTGGCAGGAGCGCGTGTCTGCTTTTTAATTCCTTCGCTTCAATAACATGAATTAGGAAACTCCTATGGAACGAATACTTGGGTAAAATACAGAACAAAACAGTCGTGCAGCGATTTTGGTTTTAATTTTCAATAATGAACCTTTGTAATCGACCTAGAAAAAAAATTTAACCCCCCCCCCCCCCCCCCAATTTGTTGGTTTACGTTTCAAGATTCGTAGAATCCAAAAATCGAATAAAAAAATAATCCGTCCTTCCGCCGTAAGCAGTCCGCCGTTCGGAACTTTTCTCCTAAAGTACTGGACCAAAGTTTATGAAATTTGGCTCAAAATCATACATCAGCCGGGGACGTGCCAGTAACATCGGCATAAATTTTGATCAACCCTAAAGGGTAGTAAGCGAGGGCTGAAATACTGAAAAATCTAGATATTAGATAATTTTAAGGTAACAGTAATGTTTTTTTGGGTGTTATCGATAGATATCATCCCATGTACCTATGGGCTAAAACATTGACAGTATAAAAATACATCAACATGGGAGTGAATCGCAGCTTGTGAAACAGGAAAAATCGCATCGAAAACTACGGCATCGTATCAGCTGTTTGGTTCTCATTTACATAAATGAGTATATATTTTTAAAACAAATCGAATGAAATCATTCTGAAGGCCGTACGACCTGGCGCTCCATCACCGCATAATGTAGCTGCGACCCAATGATTTTTTAGAGTCAAGTTTCTTCAATGACCGCTAGATAGCCGCACGGCAAAAATGGATTATTAGCACGCAAAAACGTACTCGCTAAGATAAAATTACGCAGTTGAACAAGTTCCTCTTGTTTCCTTTGTGCAGAGGGATCAGTAACTATGACTGAATATAAGAAAAGTTCATTTATATTTCATAGAAGTTACAAGAAACTGAGATACGAGTTCGGAACATATATGTACCTACGACAAGAACAACAATAAAATGAATGATAAAATTAAATTTCAAAATCTTTAGATAGATGGCTATTTTTATTCACTGTTTTTATTCACGGGGTCGAAGTTTTTCTTTTAGAGATCTTTAGTTTAACCCACCTACAAGTTTTTGACGGGTAGAAACATGCAATGACGTGTGTTATTAATTACACCTTTTTAAAACTTATTTTCTCCTATGCAGACACATCAGATACCTACCTAATGATTCATTTAATAGTGCATACCTACAGGTGTTTTGAGTAGAAGAGAATAAGTACACAAATAATAAAACTCTGTGTACCTAATAGTTTGCAGCGTTTTTTTTTTTTTTTTTTTTTTGAAAACATAATTAAAGCCCCTTTGTACTCAATAATGGGCGATTTCTTAATTTGGTATTTGAAGAATATCTTGAAGGTTCTGTCACTTGTTTTTCACTTACAACTATGAATCACAATTTCATTAAAAATGGCATTAAAGTGAACTAAGTTTTTATTGTTTATATGAACGTGAAATAGTTATCAATTTATCAGACAATAATTAATAATCACTGAAGATTGTAAGTTGCTGCATCTTCTCCCTTCCCCCTTCGAGAGAAGACTCGCAGCTCCGCTGGATATTCGTTTACTCAATTACTCTGCCTGTTCATTCCGAGTCTACCGAAAGGTAGCGGGAGCATAGTTTTCACTTGTGGGAGAAAAAAATTTTTGGTCTCCAAAATCAAAATTTTCACTCGCATTTTACGTTTTAAACCATCCTGAACGACTTTGGTTCCGTGTGTGTATGTGTGTGTGTTTGTGTGTATCTGTCTGTCTGTCTTGTGTCCGCGAATCCTTGTAACAAGCTTATTTTCCATAGTTTTCCTCCGGTTTTGATGAAATTTTCAGGGGTTGTGTGGGCTAGGGAGTGGACGGTCCCCTTTCAGTTTCATAGTTCTTGACTCAATTCCTCACTCTGCGCATTCTTCCAAGCATCATTTTCTCACGCGCTAGTATTCCGATCTCGCTTAAATTTAGATGATAGTTATGAATGACAATTTGATCATCTTATGTCAATTTCAACACGATTGTATCATTAATAGCTACTGCACAAGCTCCTATGTGAAATCCTTGTAACGACCTTAATTTCCACTTTTTTCATCCGATTTTGATGAAATTGTCAGAGAATGCGTGGATTAGGTTTAAGATGATCCCCTATCAGTTTCATTGTTGCCGAATCAATACTTCATTCTGCACATGTACAAACGTAAATTCCATTATCCTCCATTTTGGTTTATTATTTCCAATAAGAAGCCTATGTGATCGTATAGCGAAAAATGTTTATAACCCCCCCTCAAACTTTGTCACTTTACGTTTCAAGGTGCGTAGAATCCAAATTTGAAATGTCCGTCCGCCGTCCGCCGTTCGCCGTCCGCCGTCCACCGTCCGCCGTCCGGGCCATAAAAGGCCTTAGAATTGACTTAAAAAATCTGTTCTTTCGCACATAGACTCCACTTGGGGTCTAGTTGGTCCTAACTTCTCGCCAGCTCGATCGCTCTACACCCATGGGTGCTATGAGCCAAAAATAGGTGAAAAAGTGTCTTTTTTTGTGTATATTTCAAGTTGTATAGAAATTGGAGATTTATGAGTGAAAAGAAAATGTTAGCTATTAATTTTATGGAAAAAAAAAAGTATTCTAAATGATACTCTTCTATTCAAAAAGAGATTTTGGATTTTAGGCTATTTTTTGCAATTTTATAGATTTTTTAAAACAAAATTTAATGAAGTTCAAGTTTTTAGCATAATTTCGTACATAAATTTTTGAATGTTCTATTTCATAGTTGATAAACTTTATTTGACCAATCTTATGCTAAAACATATCAATTTAACAATTCTTAGCCATTTTCAGTGATTTTGTCAGCACATTTTTTGAAATTTGACCAATTAGATGATATCAATATACAGTATAGGTAACACTTTTATGTGTTGGAAAGATGACTTGGTAATAAATTGTTTTGTTTATCAACTATATTAAAAAGTGTAAAATTGTGAGATTCCGCTGCTGTAATGGATTGAACCCATTTGTGAGGTCCAAAGCTCCGAGTTCCGATACTAAATATACTATAAGCGGCGTTTAATAATTATGGACCAGAGATCTACGTAGAAGGGCTGTCTAATACATAAATAATAAACCTTTGTGTAATAATTTGCAGCGTTTTTTCACACTCTAGTCGTTCGATTTCGCTTAAATTAGGATGATAGTTGGAAGAGAATGACTTGATTACCTCATAACAATTTCAACCCGATTATATCATTAATAGCATCTGCGCATGTGCCAATGTAAAATCCTTGTAATGACATTAATTTTCACTTTGTTCATCCGATTTCGAAGAAATTGTCAGATAATGCAGCGGGTTAGGTTATAGATGGGCCCCTATCAGTTTCGTTGTTGCCAAATCAATACTTCATTCTGCGCATGCTCAAACGTAGGTAAATTCCATTATTCTCCATTTTTGGTTTATTATTTCCAATAATAAGCCTATGTGATCGTGTAGCAAAAAATTTTTACAACCCCCCCTCAAACTTTGTCACTTTACGTTTCAAGGTACGTAGAATCCAAATTTGAAATGTCCGTCCGCCGTCCGCCGTTCGCCGTTCGCCGTCCGCCGTCCGCCGTCCGTCGTCCGCCGTCCGCCGTTCGCCGTCCGCCGTCCGGGCCATAAAAGGCCTAAGAATTGACTTAAAAAACCCGTTCTTTCGCACATAGACTCCATTTGGGGTCTAGTTGGTCCTAACGTTTAACCATCCCGATCGCTTTACTCGCATAGATGCTATGGGCCAAAAACGGGCAAAAAAGTGTCTTTTTCTACCCGCGCACGCCTGGCACGCTTGGCAGGGGGTCACGGTGGGCGGTGAGGGGGGTGAGCGGGGGGGGGGGGGGGGGGGGAGTGAGAGGAGGCGCCGGCGCCGCGGCACCTTGTGGTGGGTACGGCGCCGGCGTTCCTTCGAGGCATGAATATATGTTTTTTTCAAGGTCATATTTGTGTGTTAATACCAAAGCTTTTCCTACGCATATTTAATAACATATCCTCTCGACTTTTAGGAGCTTACGATAGGAGCTCAAATCGAGAAATATAAACATGCGTATATAATTATAGAAGTATAGGTTGTGGCAACTCGAAATAGGACACGCCGGGGAGTCTGGACGGGCCTTATGACGTACGCTAGCCAACTAAAACTATGATCATACTCAATTGAAAAAATAATAAACCTTTGTGAAATAATTTGCAGCGTTTTTCACACTGTAGTCGTTTGATCTGGCATGTACGTTTGGATGATAGTTGGGGGATGTCGGTTTGATCATCCCATCTCAATTTCAACATGATTATATCATTAATAGCCACTGCGCATGTGTCAATTTGTCACGATGGACCGTGTAAAAGTACGCGACTTTCAAGATGGCCATACACCGATCAGCTGATGTCATATGAGATGTTGATTGTTAATACCTACTGAATTCATTAGTTTTAATTGAATTCAGTTTAATTATTGTAGTTTTCTATGTATGTATGAATCGTATTCGAATATACTTACTCAAATTTTTCGACGCAGGATGTTCTGTGATTTAATTTTTAACTAATATCTACGAGGCGTTATTGCGTACTATGAGCAGGTGCGTAGCGGGAACCGTAATTTTCGTGGTCCAGCGCGACGCCACCGGTACCCCATCAACTGACAGGAAAACAGCGTTGAAATAAGAGCAATAGCCTTCCATATTGCATTGCAAGGAGTTTGCTCAAATATTCATCACACCAAAATTGTTTCAACAGCACGAAGTCAAGGAAGATCATTCAGTCATTATGTAATGTCTCAAGCATCTACAAAGTATAAACAAACGCCGTAAATGAGTCCGAACGTCTGGCACTCTGTCGGGATTTCGATGAGGGGTCATCAACTAATAAAACCCCGTTGGGGGAAGACTCAAGTTATTTTTCCGGTCCACAGGCCTTGGTGTTGAGAGTCGTAAAACGATTTAGACGATGTCTCTGAAGTGGGAACATTTTTATTGGGGTCCGTGCTATTACTTAGTAAGGCGGGACCCAAGGACTCTTCAATGGTTTTTAGCGGCCTGACGTCAAATTGTGAACCGCATTTTATTTGAAGAGCTCTTTCTGGACAATCAGTTGAGTCTCACGTGGGTGACAAACCGCGTTCTTGTAGTGATTTCCTCCCTGAAAGTGTGTTGTATTACCAAGTACTGTGGGATGCCAGGTATTCTACGTAAACCACATTCATGAAGAAGTTCCAGTCATGCAGCATGCATGATGCAGATGAGCGAATTTTTATAGATTATAGTATTATATTATTGTTTTGTACCTAAGCAAGAGCCTGCTGTTTGGTTCCAGCTAAAACCCTCCCTATGGTACGAATGGTAAAAATGGTAATGATAGCACAATGAGGCTCCTGGTAACTACAATGGTACCCTAGATTCCTAATACTACCTCATGTGCCTAAAGTGGACTGTATTTTTAAATATTATTGCACTATAACAACCAATGACTAGATGTGATAATTTGACTAGGATAATTAAATAAATATGTGGATATAAGTAGCTTCTGAAGATTTATTCAACAGTAGGTATGTACCTACGTGAGGTAACTTGTTGAGATTTAGTTTTCCTACCTATAGAGTGGCCACAGAAGAAAGAAGATATATTTAACAGAAGTATCACAGATATTAAATAAGTTCAGAAATGTTCATTCCATAGGTGAAGAGGTAGGTAGATAGATGAAGAATGAAGGCCCAAATCCAAGTAAGGTAGGTAGAAGATAGGTAGATGTAGAAGGTAGGTAAGAAGAATTGATACAGCCAAACAGACCTTAAGGTGAAATGAAGATAAAGATGCAATAAAGAAAGATCTCACCACAATTATCTCTTAATCCTGAGCTGGAGATCGATCAGCATGCAGGTGGCACTGATTGGAAAATGATGAACCAACCAAGTACAAATAGATATGTGGCAGTATCCACACCGGCAGCAATTCCCAGTGATATTTCGGGAAGGTTGAAGAAATATGCAGCGATTTGGTACCAAAATCGATCTGGATAATTGCTAATAACGCACGGATGTTATAGGATACAATTTGAAAAATGATAAGAGGTCTGAATTTTGCAACGGCTGAACTAGAAGTGTGATGGCGGCTAGAAACATGGCAAGTTCCAGTCAGGGATGCACGGTGAAGCAGCTGATTCAGATGTTGAGAACACAAAATCACAACTCACTCACAGTAACTTGTAACAATATAAATAATACAAAAAAGGGCATACAAAATTTCCTACATTAATTTAAAATATGATAAACTAGGATAAATGTAAATAATTGGTACAAGCTGACCCTACAAGAGATATATGGAGGAAGGATACGAGCTGCCACCACAAGAAATGGATCCCGTAGGCACTGAAAAGATAACGGCTTATCATTGTTATTTTATTTTCCCTAATGAATCAACAGGTGTTTATAGAACTTGATGAATGTATTGAATCAGTGTGGAGTGATGAAAAAACGGATATTATGAAGGAAAAAATAGGTGTAGGTGAAGTGATATAATGTGATGGTGGAATGGAGGAATGCGGATTTCATCTGAACGGTTGCAGGTAAGGTCTTCATTTACGATTGCTTTGTGTTGCTGATTCCTGAACGATGTTTTACAACCAATTATTGTAATGGTAACTTCTTGAGGATGCAGGACTTGAGGAATGATAACTCCAAGAAGTCAGAAGTAGATGGGATACATTTCAGTGGCCTCTTGGCTCTTTTATGCATGCTGGCCTGGGGAGGTGTCCCCTCCCCCCCTCACCAGGCCTGCATGTAACATAATAAGGGTAACATAATTTCACGGGTCCGTGTGTGTACTACACCCCTCCCGCCTTTATAAGGTTTTTTAGCCGCAAATTTCACGAGTGGGAAAAAATTTGCTGTAATTCTTGCTGACCGTGTTGCAATTTTGACGGATTGTTAGCAATGCCCGGTTTACAATTGGTAGGGGCGTGTTGAGGTAGGGGCGTGTTGAGTACAGAAGCGATGGAGAAGATGTGTGCAGCAAGGAAGGTGTACTACAGAAGAGGAGAAGGCTGCAGCAGAGGAAGTGTGCTGCAGAAGGAGGAGCCGGACCCATGGAAGTTTGAGCCAAGAGGGCAACTGTAAAAGAGAGAGCTATTAGTAGCTGGAAAGGGTGTGCGTGTTGAAGAGTACAAAGCAAAGTTTGCTTAAGGTTGAGTAAATAGTTACAGTGGTGATGATATGGTCGAATTTCACAGAAAAAGTCAATAAATGTCATTAAATATATGTGATAATGGGTGACCAATTGTGAAGAATTAGGTACCCAGTGTCCAAGCAGAGTTCTGCTACCACTGGAGCAATCTCCAGAAAAATATTACCTAATAACCTTAACAAGGATGTCCTATTGAAATTGATTTGAGACGAATAGGCTGGGCTCCAATCGTTGAATTCGCTTCGAGGACGCCCCTCTGAAGTTAGGTAATATTAGCAAGGCTTCGCATAATATAGAAGGGACGCCCTATTGAAATTGATGACCGTGACGCATTTTTATGGGTTGTATTCGTGTAATCGCCGACAGACAAATACGATTACGCGAATACGAATATAATCGCAGTTGACTCAGAATCAACGAACTATTATCGTATTCGTATTCGACGATAAGATTATGCCCAACACTGATATCAAGTTACATTGTTTTGAAATTTGGGCACTATTGGCAGAAAACTGTTAACTGCTGACCATATAGCAAATAAACTCAAACTAAATAATATTCTATAATTAACAGTCATTTGATTTTTAGCAATTTTTTATTTATTTTAAATCGATTTTTCAGTGAATATTAAAGCAATTAAATTTTCATAAATTTAATTGTGTTCTAATTCGTTTTTAATTACTATTATTGACTACAATTTTGCTTAAAAAAAATAAATAATAAATAAATTCAACAATATTAAGCCGTTTTAATCCATTGTTAGCGATTTTTTTTTATTACATTTTTGAAATTCGACCAATTTAATGTGCTCAAAAAGTGTTGGTCAACGAACGATTTTTTAGCTTTTTCTAGATTTTTTAGCTTAAGAACGGAATTTTTATCGCAATCCTAAGGAGAGTTATCGTCGTTATCGTATATATTTATAAATGTACGAGTATAATATGTCCAATAGCTTCATTTCTTAAAAACATTCGCTTAAAAAAAAATAAATAAAATAAATAATATTTACGAGGAACTTTTGATCAGAAATGAGCTTTAGAACCAACTCCTGCAGTTTGGCGGACTTGTTTTGTGTGTATAGGCAGGATGAGATTGCTATTTCATACTGACCCCCTCCGCAGTTCTTCAGGTAAAATGTAGCCTACGTTTCAAATTTCATCAAAATTGGCTGAGGGAGTAGAAGTGAGTGGGTAGAGAGTCAGGGAAGACGAGAAGAGAAACAAATGAAGAAAACATGCAGAAACTAACGGGGCATAACAAAGGAGGCATCAAACTGTGATGCCTTGTTTGTTATGCCCCGTTAGCTTATGTAGAATCGATCTGCCGATATATATTAGGTATCAGGTGACTCAGGAGGCATGCCCCTCCCAGGATATACAAAGAAAATCAAGTTTGAGCCGATAGGGTGAGGTCAGGAGGAGGCCAATGTTGTGCCGAAGTTCTACTTTGTTACTTATCTCAGCGCATCTAGTTGAATGGACAGTGCACTGAAAACGTTATCGCTATTCGACTGACTAGCTAGCGATCCTGGGAAGAAAACGATACGTTGAATTCATCTGAATTTGATTGTGCAATTATCTTCAATTGACAAGCATCTAATTCAAAAACTATGAAAAGGCCGTCTTAAAAGTAGAATAAGAGAAAAATAATTCACAGGTAAGTAATCAATTAGGCAGTTTTGTGTAGTAGCAAGCATTTTGATTAATGGATTAGATGCTTCAATATTAATTGTAATATATTGTGCGTATTCTGAATCATTAGGTAACGAACCAGGTTCATCAATCAGCTGAACATCCAGGTGTGTTCATTAGGACTACCTGTACGAATGGTAATAGCCAACATGTTGAAATCCAACTGCTGGTGTGCTTGTCAGTCAACGAATTAAAATATCGACTAAAATAATGTGATGTTTGAAGTGTTTCAAGAACACAGCTTGAACGGAAAATCGAGATCGGGGCCTCAACCAAAAATATGAGTAGGCACCTTTTACATTATGAAACTCCAGCCTGGTTTAGCATAATCATAGAACAATCCGGAAGTGTCGCTGCGATGTTATTATGCCCATAATTTCCTGAGTTTAATACCTCCAAGTTACTTGACGGGCCGGCTAAATGAGATTAATGGTCAACAGACCGAACAATTAACTCGAAATTATGACAGACATCCTGTGTTTTATTAATGAAACAAACTGAATCAATAAACTTTTCAGCCCAATGCGGGTTTAATATAATATGAAGTTATGATCGTCAGCTGTTGCATTTACACAATATGGATGCTGATTTTTTTCTTTATTGTTACAATGATAATTTTCACTTATAGTTTCACTTTATTCGAGCGTGTACTGCAGCTAATAACGATACGATTGTGCTGAAACGTATTCATGGGATGGTTGAACCATTTTTTACCAACTACTGTGCGAATCTGAGCGAGATCGGACTTCAAGAAATTGAGAAAATTGTCCTTGATGGATTTTTCTTAATAAGGAGCAGACGACATAAGAGCATACAGAGTGGAACCAAACGTAACGGACTTTGTTTGAGTTCTTATGGGAAATTTCACTCTGATCACGAATATACCACATATTTTAAGGGTCCCTGAATAAATCTTGACCACTTTTTTTCCACAAAAAACCACTTTTTTTGGAAATGTGTGTGTTTTTGGGAAAAAAACAGGAAAATTATCTATAAAATTAAAAAACATCTCGAAATAATCGTTGTAGAAAATTAAATTCTGCGTCGAATGAGGCCAACTCCAGCTTTTAAGATTGTACCTACCATTTTTGGCGAATTTAAGAAGTTTTGATCTGTTGATAAACTGACTGATGGGAGCACGAAGGTCTGGTAGTATGCAAGTAATAACTGCAATTTTCAAGAATCTCAAATAATGCTGTTTTCGAAGCTCCAATAAAAACAATTAACCCTACATTTCAAGTTCATACTGGGAGATTTTTTTCGAGATTTTTTCGATTTTCTAGATAATTTCCGTATTTTTTGCCCAAAAACCTTTCAAAAAACCTCAATAAAGTGGCCAAGATTTATTCAGGGACCCTTAATAAGTGGGATATTCGTGATCAGAGTGAAATTTCCCATAAGACCTCAAACTAAGTCCGTTACGTTTTGGACCACCCTGTATGTATATGGAAAAGTGTTATACGCTAGGATTCGCTTCAGAATGTCTCAAACCTGATTTCAATAAAGATAATTTCCAAGAATTTTTATTCAAAAATTTTAAGGAGCCATTGCAATAGCTTCATTTTGACATTTTATGTTTTTACTATGGCACATAACTCAAAAAGTGTGACGTTAGGTGTGACGAAGAAAGCGTTATGAAAAATGTCTAATGATTTTCACGTACAACCGATTCGTTGCTACGGAACTTTAACTTCGCCAGTTATCATCGTACAAAAATCGTTCACCACTCGTTGGATAGCTCTCGATTTACCTAACCATATTACGTTAACCACAGCGGAGTGCGTGGCCGACAAGCTGCGGTATGAGCGTGATTGTTTAAATAATTGTTTACACACAGGTGATCATTCTCAATAATTGATATTGTGAACATGATTGCAACCGCTTGTTAATACGCTTGCATACGAGTCTGCAACTAGAGTAATAAAATGTCCCAATGTGTTGCAGACTCGTATGCAAGCGTTTCTGATGTTACAATGTCGAGCTAAACTGGAAAGCATTTTTATATTGATTTTTACGTACAACCAATGGATTAGTAGCGAAGCGTTTTTCATTTCTTGTAGCCAATTACTTCCATTCAAGACGCGTAAAAGCATGTCTTGGGAGAGGCGAGGGGTCCCGAAGTTTGATACTCGAAACTCTGCTAGAATGGGACAAGTTGCCAAGAAATACTCAAGATCTTCAAGTACTCCCATGTTGCAGAGAGAGCGTGTTTCAACGTGGTTGTCCTCTTCATATGGTACGTGTGGTCGACTGTTAAGTCTGAGTAAATCGCCTTGAGCTGTGCAAACCCATCGCAAGACAAACATTGAGGCTCTCTGCTCCATCTCAAACAATTTTATAGACTGCACATCCAAATTAAGAAGCCTGTAGATGCGACAAGTTGAAGCGAGTGCTCTTGCTTTAGTGGCTTCCATCCAGGACCCCCTCAATCCCTCCTGCATTCTTTCCAACTGACTTCTCCATTCAATCTGGTGTTCGAATTGGTCACTCAGCATCCACCCACACTGTTCACTGATACCCTTCAGTGCCCTGTACCAGAATAACCCTCGACAGACCACTTCTCCACCACCGGCGCGGCCCCAGGAACCACCCACCATGGCGGCTTCCCGGACAGGCGACTGATGATGGAAGTCGTTCTTTTGCTTCCTTGTTTGTTTAAAACTTGGTTAGCGGGCTCCCAATGCTCCCTGTAATTCGGAGGTTCACCTAACATAATGGAATCTGTCAGAATCTCAACAGCCCGCAATGTGATATTATTTTATGAACAATGAAATAGATATGGGAACATCTAACTGGCACATTCCATGAAAATGTCATCAAAATCTCGCGCAAAATGACATTTGTTTCGCATTGTCTGATAAGCAAAATTTTTATTTTAGTATGCTTTTTTAAATTCTCCTAAAAATAGAACAATGCCTCCTACCTGTAGGTAAAGTCGGAAACAATAAAAATTTATAAAGTGATAAATTACAAAAATTCACTCATTAAGTCATGCTGGAAAACTGAAACTTTTTTACCTTCTCTAAGATCACTCAGCTCTGCAACAATGAATTTCCATCAACGAATCATCGCAATCACAATTCAAACTACCTATAACGGCCTGTAAGTGGTTCCTGACCTCTAGAATAAGAGCCGATTAATTACGGAAAACGTTGTTTTTCTAACCTTTAACTTTTTACCCTCTTTTCCTTCTTTTCAAGTCAAAATAGAGACCCATCCATTTGGTTGCACCCATTCATTACAAAATCCACATTATGACTGTTTTGGTTCCTCCGTTTCGGTGTTATTAACATGCAAATCAGGGGGCGGGGTATAATTAGCGGGTTGGGGAAAGAGAAAAGATCAACGGATCAGAACTAGAAACGATTGTTTATCATGTCTTGCCGCCTTTTGAAGTTAATAACAGTGTAATCAAGTTCGGACAGACTCATGTCACTAAACATCAACATGTTGATCAGAGCGATATCTGTAGTTATTATGTAGAGCACATTTCACATTACCTCACGCGAATTTCCATGTGGCACATTCATGGGCTTCTATCACGAATATCGTAATCGTATGGGCCATTCTAACAGAAAGTTTTGGGCCAGTCTCTCAGTTTTGAGATTTTCAAGTATCCTTTTGAGATACTCGCTAGACAGACCTGTGCAAATGGTTTCGCTGGATATCCAAAGCTTAATACCAGGTCTTCGGACAAACAAACGCAAAATATCGGTCTATGAACTTGAAGCACACGTTCTTGCAATGCTCTCAGAAAATTATTCACATCATTATAAGGTGAATTATCCCTAGCGGCGTGGGTATAGGTATCTTTGATCCCCAAGAAAATTATATAATGCAACATAAACTGCCTTCTTCTTTTCAAATTAGAAGCGCAGAACTCCTTGCAATCAAAGTCGCAATACAACATGTAATCAAGAAATGTGGAACAAATGAAGCAGTTACACTAACTGACTCCAAAACTTCATGCCTGGTTCTTGAAAATATCCATCTCAGTAAGCCTACGAACTATATCGTTTACGACATTGCGAAAATCCTGGCGAACGCGGCAAGCCCCATCACGATTCAGTGTATTCCATCGCACATTGACGCGCCAGAAAACGACAGGGCAGATAAAGCGGCTAGAGTGGGAACCATATTACCTTCCATTAATTACAGCAGAGGTTCTTAATCCCAATACCTGATACCCTAAAAGAAGTTGAAACTCTTATGATCAGCGATTGGCAGAGCACCTACGAAGAAGAGTCTCTTTATAAGGGAGCCTTCCATTTTGAGATCATGGACAAAGTGACCCCCAGACCTAAATTATTAAGATTAAATTTGCGGGGAGACCTTGTACAACTATCAAGAGCAAGAACTGGGCACGAACGGATTAATAGAGGCTTATCCATAATAGAGGTAGCAGACAGTGCATTTTGCGAGTTCTGCGAAGACCAGATTGAGGACATAGAGCACAACATGTCAATTTGTCCTCTGTACGAGGAAGAGAGACGAGCGTATGGGCTGCTGATGAACTACCAGAACCTTTCGAATCTGTTGAAAACAGTGACCATCACAAATTTTAAACAATTAGTGAAATTTGTGAAATATTGTGGAATAATTCTATAGAAAATTCAACTACAAATGCACTGGTTATATGCTTCAATAAATAAATAAAGCACGACAAAAAAAAAAAAAAAAAAAACTGTTTTGAGATTGGGTTTCCAAAATAATAAAACTGATCAAATCGAGTTGAAAAAAATGAGGGATGTTCTCAACCCATTAGTCAAAATTTCCGGTCCCCTCTTCCAAGTCTGAGATATATCTTTTTCTGACCCAGTGATATATAAGGCACTAAAATAAAAGGTACATGAAATAAGTTTTCAAGAAGACCTGTATCACAGGCTGTACATGCAGTATTTTTGAGGAAATTTTGTTATTATAGTTCTTAATTTTAATTGTGAAGTGGTGTCAACTTGCCTATCTTATTTGTGCAAATAACTTTTTGAATTGAAAAGTGACATCGTGGTGATTAAAATACTCGTTAAATCATAATAACGATCTAATGAGAGACAACCGTCTCGCTGGACCACTAGACCTTAGAGGCCCAAGTGTCACGCAGAAGGGTTACCTAGTACAGAAGTAGTTAACCTTTGTGAAATAATTTACTGCCTTATACCGAAATAAGTCTTTATTCATGTCAAAGTTTTACTTTAAAACAAATAGACGAAAAACAATTTATTCATCTGCGACTTTACCCTCATATTCGTCGTAGGGGTCTTGTTCGCCTCTCTATTCCCCAATAACGATATATGGGAAGTCCACTGAGAGCGGAATCCGGTCCTGGGCAAATGGGCTTAGCGGCTCGCGCGCGTGCGCTCAACACCTAAATCATCTTCAGGTGCCCGCCCGCATCCCAATATCAACCTTCCGTGAGCTTAATTGGTCCCCAATTAGGCCATTTCAAAAGCTGTTAACCCGGCAATGTGAGCAAGCCGATCGGGAACCCACATAATTTTAAATAATCCTAAAAAAACGAACCAAAAAAATGATCTTATACGTACGAAAAAATTCCGGATATTACACTGCAAACCGTTTTTCTAAGGCAGATTTCGTACCGGCAGATGCGTACTGACCTCACAATATGCAGCTATTGAGTGGGTTGAGACTTGGGATCTTAATGGTAGTTGTCACCCCTATATAATTTCTATAAGCTCAAAATTCATTTAACAAGATATGGCAGCTCTAATATTGATCGTAATTTCTCTTATGGAATTATTTTTCAGAGCTTCAAAAGCAGGTCGTTGTAAATTTTATGTGGACGAGAGAACGTGTTCAGCCGCCGTGCATTTTTTTGTCAGCCCGCATAAGTAACTATTTTTTGTGTAAACGTGCTATGTAGGAATTCGTGTGGGATGGTAAGGGGCAGCTGAGAAATGAAGTAAAAACGAAAAAAAAGCAAATTATTAAACAAAAGAAATATTTTGACTCTGTTTATACATTCATATAATACTCAAGAAGATATCTACGATTTTATCTTCAAAATAAACTCGTAAAGTTTATTCAGAATAACTTACCACAAATTCATACCTCAGGATGGACGTTTAGCAGTGAACGAAAACTTTATGGAATTTATTGATCGCAGATGGAATCGTGATAAATGCAGACTGATTTTCACAGACGGATCGAAGACTGGTGGGATAGGTAGTAGGAGCGGCGTTCATTGATGTGCAAACGAACGAGGTGAAATGTTCAAAACTTTTGGAACAGACCAGCAGTTACTCAACTGAGCTTATTGGTATAATTCAAGCCCTGAAACATATCAGTGCGTCACCCTACCAGCCGGATCAACATATTATAATATGCACTGATTCACACAGTTCACTACAAGCAATTTCCTCACTACACCTAACGAAATTGAAAAACCAATTAGTTGCGGAGGTAGTTAACCTTTTACACCACTGTAAAATCTCTGAAATGAACTTGCATTTCGTGTGGGTCCGATCCCATATAAGACTTCAGTGTAATGAACGGGCAGATATGGCGGCGAAACAAGCGGCCACCACGGGCAATATTGTACAATATGGATTGACAAAGGAAGAACTCTACTCTATTTCTAAGAGGGAAAATCAACGCCCATGGCAGGAAGTGTTCGCCCGAGGCTCCAAGGGTCAGTTTGAAAAAAATGTAAATCCTAGAATTGGATCAGTGTCTTGGTTTAGGATAATCAATAAAGAGAAGAGGTTCATAAGAATATTGTGCAGACTCAGGGCGAACCACGCCGTATGCCCAGCCTATTTATTCAAAATCCATAAACGATAGGATCCTGCGTGTGACTGTGGGGAACCAAATGGTGATGCGGAACATGTGGTAATGAATTGTACTACATATCGCCAAAATTGGGAAAACATGTTTAACAGTATAAAATATCTTATAAATAATCCATTTAATTACATTACACTATTACAGACTAAAAAATTGGAAATATGGGAAGAAATTTATTCGTTTTTAAACAGAAGCAACATAATTATGTAAACATATGTATGAATTGTAAAATCGATTTAGTATATAAGTTTTTGAGAATATCTATGTAACTATGTAATATTAAGATGTGGAGAAATATTCTGTAAATAATACTGCGGCTGTATGTAAATAAAGACAATGCCAATAAAATAAAATAAAATAAAAACTCGTTCAGTTGCATTTCCAATATCGAATTCCTTAGAAATGAGTTTCTATTGGTTGTGCGTATTGCAATGAAGTTACCCCTCTGTTTGACTAGGGAGTGCTGGTTCATACAAAATGAAAATAATCTCAGTCAAAGAAATTAGGACTGCAAGGATTTTTTTCGCGTGTTGAACTTTGTGTCACTAAAACTGTCACAACTCCCTACATTTTCAATCAAAACTCAAATCTGATTATGCCGTTGAAAAGAACGAAATATTTTCTATCTCCCTAATGACTTTATAAACAATTTTAAATGGAATGAAATGGTGAAAAATAATCCGAAAGTGAAAACATGAAAATTCCGAAAATTTTCACTTTCTTCAAATTTTATCTCTTGAGACGTCCTGGATGGAAATTTTCATGCTGTACGCCTAAAAGTTGCATCACAATCCTAGCTTTCTGACGGTGTAGTCAATTTTTATTTTACTTTGTTAATTGGGGGAGAAAAGTATGTTTGTATGCTGAAAAACGTGGTTTTTTTCTTTGATATCGAGGGTTTTCGTGAAAAATGATCACCTAAGAAAATACTAGTTTGGGGTTTGGTTTCTACTTATTTTTTCATGCTGAATCGAAGGGTAACACTCGCAGATCTCTCCGTTACAACCGAGTTTTACACTTTAATAAACTAGTTTTCAGTGCATTTATTAAGGTCAATTTTATGTTTTTTAGCATGAATATGCTTTAGCCGTGACCTAACTACCGAAAAATGTCCCACGAGAGTGCAACGAAAGTAGCGCCAATAATTGTGATGATTTCGGCTTACAACCGAGTCGTTGCTAGGGATATGATACTTCGTCGTTTTTCATCCCACAAAATTCGTTGACCATTCGTTCGAAAGCTCTCGATTTATCCAACCATACTATATTAACTACTGCGAAGTGCGTGGCCAACAAGCTGAGTTATGAGCATGGTTATATGAATAATTGTTTACACACAGGTGATCGTTCTCAATAATTGATATTGTGAACATGATTGCCACCGCTTGTTAATATTTCTGATGATTTCATTGAGCTGGTGTTTCAATGATTTGATTCTTAGCAGGTGATCCAAATTTTGCGAGAACGGTTAGATTTGTGAAGCGGTGGTTAAATTATTTTAATAGGTAATTTCTATACTTTACACTATAGGAAGCTGTAATTTCGTATGTAGCCTCTTTAGCCTCTTTCTATAATAAAGTGAATGTTTACTCGCGAGTTTCTATTAGGAGATCATCATCTCACAAGAGCTCAATCGTCGTGATCATTTCTATAATAAAGTGAATGTTTACTCGCGAGTTTCTATTAGGAGATCATCATCTCACAAGAGCTCAATCGTCGTGATCATTTCTATAATAAAGTGAATGTTTACTCGCGAGTTTCTATTAGGAGATCATCATCTCACAAGAGCTCAATGGTCGTGATCATTTCTATAATAAAGTGAGAGCGAGGAGCTAAAACATGATTCCATGTTTTAGGATTGATGGCAGAATGATAAACAGAGTTCAGAGGCCGATGGGGGGTCGGGTTCAGAGAATCGACGAGGAGTGAGTCGTGTACGGCTAAAGCATATTCATGTTTTTTAATTTTAGCCGTCAGGCTCAAAGGAACTGGGGCTTTTTTTTTTTTTTTTTTTTTTTTTTTTTTTTTTTTTTTTTTTTTTTTTTTTTTTTTTTTTTAAGGGTAAAACTTGATTGTAACGGAGTTGGAGAGATCTGCGATTCCGCGTAAAAATATACGTAGAAACCGATCCCAAACTAGTAGTATTTTCTGAGGCGGTCATTTTTCAGGAAAAACCCTTTATAGAATCGGTATAATTTTCTCTATGATAATTACTATGTTTTTCTACAAATACGGCTTTAATTACACATTTCGTGTGAATGACAAATTTTATTGAAACAGTGGCAGCACTTGGTAACTGAAACTCTTCATATTTTTTACAAGACTCTGTTTTCGTCAACTTCAAACGGTGTGAATTGAATATAAGGGGAACTTGGAAACTGCCAGACCAGGAGACTGTCCGAATTTCTGCCCCAAAACCGATTCGGGGAGTTCAAGGAGTTCACGTAAGTGTATCCGAAAGTAGGGCCAGAAAACTGTCGGAAAACAGAAAGCTGCAGAACTGTCCGAAAATATTCCGGCAGAATGGAAAATCCCCGTTTCGACTTCGAAAACTGTCCGAATGTCTGCTCAGGGCTATGAACTCCGAGTGGGTCCTTTCTAATCCAGTCACATTCTAATCCGAGTCACATTCTAATCCGTCTTTGTAAAGCGTCTTCTTCCATTATTAGAGGGAAGCCTATATATGGCCATTCTCTTATTGAGTCACATTCTAATCCGTTATTACAATAGCACCACTGCGTCTTGTGTTCATTAGGGGGAAGCCTATATATGACCATTCTCGCACCATAATATTTCATTCGAAAAGTTTCATGTATGAGAGTACGATATTCGTTTTCCCATCTCTGTGACGTGTTTCTGTACGTTCAATGTAATGCAGGGCCAACGAGCCAACTCACTTCTTTACGTTGACGAGTGCAATAATTTCTTATATATTAGAGATAAATTAAGTATTTTCTACACATTTAACGTAGAATACTTTTTTGGAGAACTTCTTGTCACAATTTGTCATCTAACAACGCAACGAAAAATCTACAACGATTTCATAATTTCTCCCTTGAGAGGGAAAAACATTAAATCATGTTTAATGTTTTTCCCTCGCAAGGGAGAAATCATCGAAACACCAACTCAATGAAATCATCAGAAATTAACAAGCGGTTGCAATCATGTTCACAATATCAATTATTGAGAATGATCACCTGAGTGTACACAATTATTCAAATAACCATGCTCATAACTCAGCTTGTTGGCCACGCACTTCGCAGTAGTTAACATAATATGGTTGGATAAATCGAGAGCTTTCGAACGAATGGTCAACGAATTTTGTGGGATGAAAAACGACGAAGTACCATTTCCCTAGCAACGACTCGGTTGTAAGCGGAAATCATCAGAAAAAAAAGTTGCAGATTTGCGTGTCGGAATTCACAGAACGACCCCCAGCCCTAAAACATTAAACATGTTAAAAAAACGTTGCAGATTTGCGTGTCGGAATTCACAGAACGACCCCCAGCCCTAAAACATTAAACATGTTAAAATAAAAACTCAGTGTGTTACAAGAGATGTTCGCATACGTCATGTGCTGGAACAGAAAGATGACCGACATGCCGGAAGATGTTAGCTAATTACTTACATTCGTATTTCTTTGATAAGGCCCAAGGTGGAACCTGGTAAAGGGATTTACGACCCTACTTTCGGACAGTTTTCAGTTCGTACAGATTCGGGCAGTTCCCCCTCTTCGCACTCTGTGTTTCAAGTTTTCTGGCAGAATCCTCGTTCCACCTTCTCGGGGAGTTTGGAGGAACAGGTTTTCCGGGAGTTTTGAAACGAAACCCCGATCTCCCCGAATTTCCAGGAGGGGCGTTTCGGACAGTTTCCTGGTCTGGCAGTTTCCCCCCCGACCAATATAAGTACATGTTCTGAGATTTTCAATTATTCGATTATAGCAATAACATAAAATGTTATCACTTCCCGAAAACAAGACAAGCCCTCTCCCTGAAATCTTATCCCGTTTCCAGATTGAAGCAGAACTTAAGAAGCGCAGAGTTTTGTTTCTCTAAAAATGCCTATCTCTGAACGGAATAAGATATCGCAATGTGTTTTTCATCTCTAAAAATATTTAAAATGAGATGTCAGTCGGCAAAAAATGGAAAACAAATTAATTTTCCAAGTAGTTAGGTACCCACTACCCCCCCCCCCCCCCCCCTCCAAATAATCGATGCATTTTGGAATTTTTTGTGACTTAAAAATTTTTTTTTTTTAACTTAGTAATTTGTTAAGCCCCAAAAACGCCCTTTAAGTTTCACTTCGTTTGCGGAAAAAGGCGGGAGGGAGGGTGGTCGGTTTTACTTGCCAACAAATTTTTACGAAAGTGTTACTTTTGTGGGGCCAAGTTTAACTAATAATAAAATTAATAAAAAAGACAATTAGATTCAGACATTTTTCTACTCAGACAAACTTTTGAAAATTGAATTTTTTGGCTCAATTACTTCAATACTATAATTTTCTTCGAAAATTTGTTAAAAACAAGTGCAGATTTTGATTTTGAAGAACTGAGCTCATCTTTCAATATTCTACACAATTACAAAGATTTCTTACCTTCTGCATTAAGGAAGCAAGAGAAAGAAACTAATAATTTACTTACGAGTATAATTATAAATCTTGCCAGATAAGTTGCATTAGATATTCATATAAACCTGATGATGAGGTGATGCTACGTTCCCGAGCCATCACACTTTTCCTAGTTCCCAAAAGTCCTATCTAAAAGCTATACTTCACAGCCCACGTCACAATCTAGTTTGAATTTTTTTATAAGACATTGTTTTGGAAAAAAATAAGAAAAAACACACGCAACAATTGCCTAATGAGTTTTGGCGTGACCGTTTTAATTTATTCAGAATAATTTCTTGATTTAATATGAGTTTTAACTCCTATATTCGTAAGGGGTATTAATTGACGTGAACTAGGTTTTATGTTATCGGCGTGCGTTTTGGGAGGGCCGTCACGCGAGTCATCTATTTTCGTAATGCTTGATGGTTGAATTACGAAAGACCACAATATTACTATTGTATCCTTACTCTTTGAGAACTCAAGGCAAGATAAAAAAAACGTCCGCCAAGTTGGGTGGGCAGTATACTTCCCTCACATATTGTAACATGGACGTATAGAATCGGTTGAAGAACGAAGTACGAGTCGAAATGATTGATTATTCGACGTTATAAGAAATTAATGTTTGCGCATGCGCACAGGCGGCAATGATATTTATGGGGGAACATCTAGAAGCTAAACCGCACAATCCTTTAAAATTTCATAAAAATCGGGTTATTAGTCTCGGAGTTGAAATGAAATTAAAAACATATTATGTAGATATACCAGTGCTGTAGTGAAAATGTTTTTTTTTCTTCTACATATAAAATTTAGGGGAGTTTCAAAGGTCAAAAATTGAGGAAAATGGGCAAAAATCGATATCTTGGGTCGAAGAAGCAAGTTTAGGAGTAGGAACATGGAGTATATTCAAAATCAGTGCCAAAGATGAACTAAAGTAGTTTTTTCCAAAAAAAAAAAAAAAAGAACAAAATTTCTTGTGTCTTAACCTTAATTCTAAACTTGGTATTAGAACCTCTTGAAACTCATACGGTGGATACAGCTTTCGTACAAGTACGCAACCACGAGAGACATTTTATGTCTTTGCGCCCCCTTTCCCCTTCCTATAAAACCCCGTATTGCATTCTAGAGCGACTTAGCTGATCTGGGATCGGTCAGTTGTGTTCAAAAGTCCCTCAAGGGCCCACATACCAAATCTCAGAATCGTGGGATCATTAGGGAAAAAACTGGATTCTAGACCCACTCAGCTGATCTGGGATCGGTCAGTTGTGTTCAGAAGTCCCTCAAGGGCCCACATACCAAATCTCAGAATCGTGGGATCATTAGGGAAAAAACTGGATTCTAGAGCCACTCAGCTGATATGGGATTGGTCAGTTGTGTTCAGAAGTCCCTCAAGGGCCCACATACCGAATCTCAGAATCGTGGGATCATTAGGGAATCTCCGCGTAACGCTCTCCGCGTGACGCTCGCCCGCGTGACGCTTTTTCATTTATGTTCCATAGTAAAGACATAAAATGTCAAAAATCTTTATTTACAAGGTAATGTGCCTATTCAATGCATGGGACCATGCCCATTTTACAAATTCATAATTAATAGCAGGTACTTCATTACTACGAGCACGAGTATGGTCACCTTCTTTAGTAAGATTGAGAGATGCACCCGACGGACAAACAATTAAACGGTAATAGGCTATAAATTAACAATGATTTACTACCATGTATTAAAAAAAAAAAACGGCGCTCCGGTTCATTAGTCTCGGAGTTTTGCCTGTGTCAATCATTAGTTTCGCGCATGCGCAATGGTTATTACTTTACCAATTGCGATATAATTTATAGGGCATTTTCTTGGAACATATACCCAATTACCTACCGAGCTTGAGCGAAATCGGACCAACAGATGATGAGAAATCGACGTTATGAGAAATTCAAGCGTGCGCTTGCGCACAGGCTGCTGTTGATTCGAAGGCATTGCAAATTATAGGGAACCGCCTAGGAGCTAAACCGCAAAATCACTGAAAATTTCATCGGAATTGGACTGAAATTCGGCATAGTTTTTGGCGTGACAAGGATTTACCAGAGACAGACACGGAACCAAAATTGATTAGAAAGCTCTGAAACGCAAAAAGCAAGTGGAAATTTGGAGGACAAAATTTGTTTCGACTTCTATCACGAACACAAAGCTTGAACCTTCGGTTGTGAGGAAGCAAAATCGTAGGATATAATTCGGCCAAGCCGTGGAAGATGCGTCTCACTCCCAAACACGTCAAATGGAGTGAGAGAATGGAGAGTTCCTAGAGATCCGACGGCCTCAATATCGGGTGCGGTTACGAGAAACTTTACTTTATAAAAGAGAGAAATCTATTTTTACGTGAAAAGCCCATAATTGACCAAATTTAGACAATAGGGCATGTGGAGTGCCACAGTCGAAGTATTTTTTAGTGCTGAGACGATTGCATCCACTCCCAGATCTCTAAGATTCATAAATAAGTGAGAAAAAAATATTTTTAAGCGGAAAATGCCCATAATTATCGACAAATTTTCGAGTTCGGCTGCGCGTTCTAAAATTGTCTTTCAGATATCTTATCACGCTGCTGTCCCCTCAGTTTTATTTAGGACATGGTTGGCCTCAATGATCAGAATTTAAGTGCCTAATGTAATGTTATCCACAATTTTTCCTTGGAAATTCGCTCTATTAGTCATGCTGCATGACTGAGTACTTTTTTTCCCTTTTTGATTATTAAAAACAGTAAAGTAATGGAAATGCCAAGCACAGGTTAGCTTATCCGTACATATACCAAAGACATTGTAATAGTAAACTAGACCCACTCGTAGCGCTAGTGTCGCGTTGCAAATTGAACGGTCTGTAGTCGGCCATATTGGGGGCAACATCGTTTATTTATGTGCAATGAAGATTGTATTATTATAGTTTATCTACTCATGAAATTTCTTTGATAATGCACAATGGTTAAAGTGTGTGCGGCATTTAACTGCATAAATCGCAAAACTGAAGACTGCACTCTCTCATTTCACAAGTAAGTATAGATTTTCACGATTTCCTAAAGATTATTTTGGTCTGTTGTAGGCCTCTTGATGTGGTAACGCAGTACCTATTGTAGTTGGTAATAATTTTCTTTTTACTAACTTATCTATGCATGAGCTACAAAGTTTCAAATTAATCTAAACTTTGTTTTGTTTTTTCCACAGATTTCCTTTGAACAAGAAATTGAGAGATGAAATTATTTTTTGTATTGACATTGTATTGTACTATTGTATATTGTATTGACAGAATTGTATGAAATTGTATGTAAAATGAAAATAATATAATAACATAGAAAGTGCCATGATGTAGTTATTCATTTACTTATTCAATTGTTCAGCTCCTCTGATCATACTCCTTACCCCATCTAGGTGAACCCATGGTGTTTGTAAAACTGTGTCTTATGTACAAGATATTGTCTCAATATTGAAATGCAGAGCGATTCTTCTGTTACTTTGGAAGAATGGTTCTGAGATAATTGCTTTTGAATAATGGAAGGATCTTTCACTTTAAAATACCTAACTAACTTATGCCCTAACTATTATAAGTAGGTACGGTATGAAAAGCACAATATCGCCACTACGCAAATCTACATGTAATCATATTGGTAAGTAATGCATGCATTACACGGACGTCCCTATGAATGGATTTTATATATATTTGGTGAGAGTTAAAATAAGAGGAAAAAAAATATATATATATATATATCATGACTTCTCAACCCCCCCCCCCCCCCCCCCCCAATTAACTCCCTCCACCGACAGCAAATTCAAATAATAAAACTTCCAGTATGAAATTTGAAGCTCCCGACATATTTTTGTAACCTAGACCGAATTTATAATCGAATTTAAAAAATGATCTCGAAAATCTGACTTGAATAGTTAAAACATCATGATTTATTACCATTACCTCCTTCAATCTTCCTCGTCCATAATGAAATTTGAAACTTTTAGTACACCTTAAAAAACTAGACAAAATTCTTAGTTGAACAAAAAAGAATCACAAACATCTGATGATATTAGTTGAAACATCATGATATTTTACTGTTACCCCCTCCATTCACCCTTTTTCATAATCAAATTTGAAATTCCTATCTGTAGTGGATTTGTTGTTTGGTTATGCGGATTCACCCCTTTGGGTGAATTTACATATACATGGCTGGGAGTTGGTACTCCCAGTGGACAGTTTTAACTTGATGTTTGGGGGCCCTTTGTGAATTTCACCACAAGATCCAAAACTAGACCAAATTCATAGTTGAACAAAAAAAGAATCACGAAAATCGGACGAGAATTGTGGCCTAAATAAGTTTGTAAATCGTCATATTTGGTTAGATATTCCAAAGACAAGCAGCTCCCACAGTTTGTCTCTGTTGAAAATATTGCATAAAATTCATTCACAAACTGTGTTGTCATCATAATAATTGACGTTTTTAATGATTTTAGACTAGTTTTCATCAAGATAATACAAAATATGTTTACTACGAACACTTATACACAAACTAGCTAGCCTTACAATTCAAAAAGGGCGCGTGAAGTTGACCCCAATATGTCCGCCAATGCTCTCTTCAATTTGCAGTAGGCGGCGTCTGAGATCCACGTACAGTTGTAGGGCCTTGGTACATACTATTAATAGTGGTTCAAGTAATATAATTCACAACAATTAATCTTGTAGATTGTAGCATACGAGCTGGCCAGCTTCACACTTCATAACCGGATGAAATCTATACAGTCCAAGTTTGCACGGAAACCCCGCGAAATAATCATTGGGAGAGTATCAATTATTTTCATTAGGGGCTTCGCAAGAGGGTCGACAAACTGCTATAAATCATCGGTATAAATCGTTATAATTATGACCATAATTTAGAATCCAGCGTCATAACAAGCTTGAGAAATCTCGGGAAAATTTTAATCAGCTATTAATGAAAATGCGGAAAACGTTATCGCCGACTCAGAAGTAACACCCGATGAATAACAAACGGGCGAATATAATATTTTTCTCTTTGCTGACCGCCTTCAACACTCCGAACGGATTAACATCTTCATAATACGTGTGACTTGCATGAGCGCATGCGCTTTGCATTGCAGTCCCCCGGCGCCGTGCACTCGAAAAAACTCCAGTGTGAAAAGGAACTGTCAGTCGGGGGAAGGAAGTCATTTTCCGTTGGAAAATAAAGCCGGATATTAATTTATTTATGTTAATATTTTTCCCCATAGAAAAACCCTTACCTCAAACTTCTTGACGCCTCTTTGGCGCAACCTTAATAACAGGCTCCGGGGAAGGATAATTACGGATATCATGTCTTGAAATCTACGAAAAAAACCGGGAACAGTTGTTTACCTTGTCAAACCACACGATTGATTTTAGTATCAATCCTAATAACATGTATTTTATGTTGGGTTGCATAGATTCGTTATCTCAATGGCTCCAAAATTAAAGATGTGACTACCTAGTCAAAACACTTTTTGCATCCCCAGTATCGCAGCATTGAAGATAGTAGAGCTGGAGATTAAATTGTACTTAGAGAATTTTCGTAAAAAATGCAACTATCGCAATGGCTCGGAAAATATTAAAATCAAAATTTTTGAAAAATTTCTTCATTGAAATCCGTTTTGAGGTATTCTGAAACGATTCCTGAAGTTTGCCGTTGGGCCCTTTCGTAACCCTACTTCCAAGGAGGGATCGAATAGTGGTCAACCGGATTGCCACTGGCCATACCCGTCTTACTTACAGACACCTGCTTAGTGCAGAACCTCGAGATGTTGTGTGTGGAAGGTGTGGGGTGATCTGTCCACCCGCCAATTTCTGGAGGACTGCCCAGCCCTTGTGGACCTTCGAGTCCAGCATCAGCCCCCTCTTCCTCTTCTTCCTTGTCTTTTTATCCGGTCCAGACAAGGTCCGATCCCTGTTGTTGTACCTGAGAGCCACTGAGCTTTACCACGAACTGTGATATCTGATCTGTGATATATTTATATACATCTACTCGTAGTTTTATTTCACTTTGCTGATTGTATATAGTAGCATGTATATAGTTATTAGCCTATTTTACATCTAGTCTTGATTGTATTACTTTATTTTTGGGGTTTTTTTTAATCCACTTTGGGGGCTAAACAGTGGTCATCACTGTACCCCTCATTTTTTGGTCCCCTCCTATTTGCCAGTGGAGTTCATGACGGTGCTCCGTTTAGTAATGGATGGCAACATGGCTCCCCTTAGAATCATGCCACTTCCAGTGTCACTTTAGACACCTTGTTCATGCGGCTAATGACCCTTCTGGTTGAGGTGCGGCTTAAACCGCACATTTAGAGAAAATAACAAATAAATAAACATTCAAAATATTTTTTAAACAGCTAAATATAATTTTGAACGATTTTTTTTTTTTTGCCAATTGGTAGTTAAAATTTTGCTTCCTCACTACCGAAGGTAGGGAAGCTTTGTGTTCGTGCTTGAAGTAAAAAAAAATTGTTGTCCACCAAAATCAAAATTTCCACTTGCTTTTTGCGTTTCCGAGCTTGCTGATCGATTTTGGTTCCGTGTCTGTCTGTCTGATGTCTGTCTGTCTGAAACAGATTTCTGAAACAGATTTCAGAATTTTAGTTAATTGAAGTTTATCAACGGTAAGATAGAAGAAAAAAATTATACACAAATTTATGCTGAAAATGTTACTTCAAATTCATTAATATTTCACGAAAAATAGATAAAAACTGCAAAAGAATTTTAAAATCTTGCGCAGAATCGCAGATTATTACAGAGAACGAGTTTTAAGTCATAAAATTGGTAGATAAGTATTTCTTTTCACTCAAAATCCTTAATTTAAAAAAAAAAAAAAAAACACTATACAAACGAAAACAAACGAAAATTTACCAAAATTCGCTCATAAGATCTTGCTGCATGACTGGAACTTTAATAACTTTATACGTTACTTTTGGTTTGAAAGAAAAATCCTTCAAGTTTCAGTTCAATCCCTTCCAAATAACTATTTGAAAGACTGAATAATTTCAAACCCTTAAAATAACTTGGAGAGAAAGAGAGAGAGAGAGAGAGAACATGCTTTATTTAACAGAAATATAAAGTACAAAAGAATGTACACAATAAACAATTATAGAAAATGAATAATAGAGATATTGTACAATAGAAAATTCAAATAAGCATAATACAACATGGGGCTATCAGCCCGTCTGTCGGAAGTGCAGAAGAAACACTGACGTTTGTAGTCTTTACATGAAATCCTTGTATTTCATGAAAACCTAATATGAACAAGCATTGGATGAATTTAATTAGTACGGATTCAGCAGTTGAATTCCCGAACTAGTTCCCGCCTATATCGCCAAGCGACCCAACAGTAACCAGATACCGACGACCAATGTTCTCTTTGGTTCAATAGCACCACAACCTCCTCTCTAGATAGAGAAAGCCTGCCCAACCAATGAACCCTAAAGTCCCTGAATACGGATGATAATGGAAGGCGTCCTCCAGGTTCCTCAAGTTGCACAGCGAACAGACCACGCAGTTCGGGTTTTCTGGGAGAAAGGGTTTATGATTCAAACTATGGATTGAACCTCTCAGCTTCATAATCCAGCACAACACAGGTGTCTGCTGGTCCTGCAACGACCCCACCAAGTCCACGCACTTAACTTGATGATGTAGAAGGGTGTACTTCAGTTCTACCCCCCCCCTCGTCCTTTCAAAATGAGAATTCCCCACTTCAAACCATCGTATTCCAATTTTACAAATACGATTTGGAATCGTTAGAGTCCCCTCTTTCTCATCGCTGACATTTGAAACATCCTAAAATATATTCACATTACTTAATTGTCGTTTAAAAAAATTGGAGGGGTTTTTATTTTTTTGGAATATGGACAAAGAATCCAACCCTGATTGTCAAAACCGAATTCAACTTGAAGCAACTATATATATTTTGTTTTCCATTGTATCTATTCACTTGAATTTGTATTATACAGCTTTTCTAATATTAGCAAGAAAGGAAGAAATGGGTCAGACTTTGTAATTTTGACGTGCCTCCTCCACAGAAACTCAAGAGATATGTGTAAAGACCGTAGATCCATTTTTCCTATTAATCTGTATTCTACAAGATGGATTGATTTATGATATTTTTTTATTGTTGAGATGCGAGCTTACGAGCATCTAGACCACCAAACTATACCACATCATTCTAATCTATTTTTCCAATTAATGTATATTTACCAAAAGGCTTGATTTAGGATGTATTAATTTTTATTTTTGTGATGCGAGCATCCAGACCACCAAATTATACATATTATTCAGTTCTATTTTTCCAACTAATCTATTTTTTACCAAAAAAGTTCCAGTCATGCAGCATGATCGTATGAGCGAATTTTCATAAACTATCTATCGTACTATAGTATGTTAAATTGCATTGAAATTGGAGCAATTTTAGTTGACAGAAATGGTTAAAAACCAATTTTATGACAAAAAACTTATTCTAAATAAAATTCCACTGATTCAAAAGGGATTTTTGATTTTTAAATTTTTTTTGCAGTTTTTATAGATATTTTAGCAAATTTTAATGACATTCAAGTACGTTTTTCATCATAATTTTGAGCAAAAATGTTTAATGTCCTAGTTAATCGAAATTTTTAATGTCCTAAAAAAATGTCCTAAATGTTTTAGTGTTTAATGTTTAAATGTTTAATGTCCTAAAAATTTTAATGTCCTAAAAAAAAATTTTAATGTCCTAAAAAAAAATTTTAATGTCCTAAAATTTTTTAATGTCCTAGTTAATCGTTGAAAATTTAGTTTTGACTAAAATTCTGCAAAAAAATAGAATTTTAACGATTTTTGGCCGTTTTAAGCCATTTTTAGTGATTTTTTGGGTACATTTTTCGAAATTTGACCAATTTAATGTGCTCAAAAATTGTTGTCCAACGAACTCATCCTTTCTTTTGGAATGCTTGATTTTTTGGCGAAAGAACGAAGTTTTTATCTCAATTCTATCGAGAGTTATCGTCTGGAATGACACACACACACATATATATATATATATATATATATATATATATATATATATATATATATATATATATATATATATATACATATAAAAAAGCGTTAAAATCCTGGAATCATTTCAGAATGCCTCAAAACAGATTTCGATGAAGAAAATTTTTGAAAATTTTTATTTTAAAATTTTTGGAGCCATTGCAATAGCTTTATTTTTTAAGAAAATTCGCTAAAAAGATTGATGAAACAAATTTTTAATTTTGAGATGCGAGCTTGCAAGCATTTAGACATCCAAATTTAAAAAATTACAAAATCCCCCCAGACTCCCCTGAAATCGAAGAGGGTCGTGTTCAACAGTTAAATTACTCGACTAATAAATTGCTTAAAGTAGACGAGTCCAACAACTCCCACAGTGATTACTTACTTCTATATCATGGTATCTAAGCCTTCAACTTTCGATCCAAGTGAGTACCTGTGCTATGAGTAATATACATGTGTTAAGTTTCTGGTTTTTTTTTACCGCCAATTATATATTAATAGAAAGGGGGAGGGGGACTAAAGTTATTGACTAGACAAAAACTTTAGTGCTGCCCCCCAGCTTTTAATTAAGTAATTAAGTAATGTAAATATACTTTAGGATGTTTCAAATGTCCACGTTGGGAAAGAGGGGACTCTAACGATTCCAAATCATATTTGTAAAATTAGAAAACGGTGGTTTGAAGTGGAGAAATCTCGTTTTGAAAAAGAGAGGCAGGACTAAAGTACGCCCATGTAGAAGCAATCAAACTGCTTGTGCCAGTAGACAGATGCTGAACAAAGAAAGGATAGAACATATAATTTATTTTATACCTTACAGAGTCGAACTCTTTCGTTGCGGGTCGAGAAGCTAGGTGGCCACAACCGTTAAAGTGCTGAAGTGTTTTTGCCGTTAAAATCATTTGTACGGGAAGGGAAGTATTTAATTTAAATGTACCTACCGTTCCGTAGGCCGAGGCCGTCGTTTCCAATTAAATTGATGTTCATACACTCAATTACCGACTCGATTTCCGAACATTCCCAATTATACCCATAGACATTCATTATGGGCAACGATAAGGGCGGTGGTTGCAACAAGGTAAACTTCGAGGCGAATAAAGTTTGAAGCATCTGCTCTCGTAAGTGAAGACGCCAAATGAAAATAACCCGTATGAAGAGAATCTCCCAGATGCGCGACCCCCTGCAGGATTAGTCCGGCGGGCACGCGTTCAAGCTCAACTCCCGGCCACAAAGACCCCCATCCGTCCGGCTTTTGTCGCTTCGACGGCTGGTCAACCGGTCAACCCCCAAAACCCAGGTCGTAATTGGTCACTTTCCGTCGGACGACTCCAGTTTTTCCTTTTGAAGGCAAAAACGGCCGACTAATAAGACAAATCAGCGGGAAGCAGTTGTCCCTTTACCCCGTTTTCACGCCTCACGCGTGATTGACGCTTGGACATGAGTTTTGAACGCCTCCTGAAGCCTCGGAAGTTTTTCGCACCAAAGGGTTTTGGATCGATGGTCATTTCACTATAAGGCTTTTGTTGCAGCTGGTAATGGGACAGGGACGTGGAACGTGTCACCCTAATCCCTGGTGAGAGTTCCGTCCACTACTAGTAAAATCGGATTGTACAAACCACACTGACAGATGCAGTTTTCACACAATACGATCATCTCGTCTTTTAAGATCAAATTATGGTTTGAACTAATAAACAGTTCCTAGTAAATCTGTAAAACACTATACGTCTTGCGGTATTGACAATCCGGCTCCGTAACTCTGACGCAATGAGTTACGGTGACGCATCCTTCCGTACAGATACTTTACCGGATCGTAATCCGGAAAAAACGTAATCGTCTAAAACGACCTCCTTCCATGGACTCAAATAACCTCCTAGGGATAATTTCCTCCTTCCATGGATTTCGCGTTACAACTAGATCCGTTAAGGACATGACGTGACTTTAAGGTGCGGTAAAGTTTCTCGTTACCACACGCCGTATTGAGCCCGATGGATCTCAAAGAACTCTAGGCACTCTAGAACAAGAACTCTATCTAGGCACTTTAAACTGTGCATAGGTTCTAATAGGATCAGTTGTGAAAATGAACTGTAAGAAAAGATTGTATTATACATTGGAGTATCCAGAAGGAGGGGGCTGTCCCCCGAAATCAAGGAGGCGTGAACTAGTGTGCCCAATTTTACAGAGAGAATTCGAGGATTCGGAAATATTATAAAGCTCAAGCAAATATAAAAAATTAGCGGAAATATATTAAAGTTAATCAATATCTTACCAGTTCAATATAGGTTAGGTGATGTGTATAGTTTGGTGGTCTAGATGCCCGCAAGCACGCATCTCAAAGTTACATAACATCAACAGTTAATCCCTTAGTAAAAATTCAGATTAGTGAACATGCCATCAGGGTCGATGTCATCGCGATTCGAATCCGGCCTGCCCCCATTTTCCAGTGTCTGAAATGGATTTTATGGTTAAACTTTTAAAAACAGTCTCTTCGAAAATTGTTGGCCCCATGGCAATAGCCTAACTTTCTTAGCAAATTCGCTAAAAGGTAGCACAATACTATGCGAAAGTATATCGTGCTACTATTCTACAATGAAAAAAAAAACCCTCAAACTGTTCAGTACTATTACTCATTTATTAGAAGAACGTATGAGACGCCGTATTCTGGACTAATGTAAGGTTCTTTAAATAATAAAGATCATAGTGTAGACTGAACAATAAGTATCAAGAAGCTGTTGTTTTCTTGACCTTTGAATACAGTTTGCAGGAGAAGGAGCAGAGTCTGCAGAAGGAGCAGGTGGCATTTTCGATTTATCACAACACAACTGACTGGAAGTCTCCTTGTGGTACATTTTTTAAACTGTATTCTGAACGGTGATTCTGTGTGTACTGAACAGTTTGAGGGTTTCTTTTTCAAACGACGATTTGGAAAACTTTTTTAAATCGTAAGCGGTTCAAGTGTAATGTCATCCCCCTGATGGTGATTGTTGATTATGGACGCTGGGGTCTGATGATAGATAGTTTGATGCTGATTTCAAAAGTGTGGTGAACATCTCAAAATTGAAGATAAAAATAGTAAGAAAGTGTTGGTAATGTCCGAAAGAAATCGGCGATTGTCTGTATTTCGCAAAAAGTGGAATAACTCAGAAACGAAGCCCCAAAAAGAAAATTTAACAGAGGCATATTCTGTTCCAAATTCAACCTAGAATCGGAAAAAGCAATAAAAAAGGGGGGTCAAGAGGAAACCGTAAGTTTCAATCAATGATAGAGACATGGAAAAATAAAAATCGGACTTCCGCAAAAAGTGGAATAACTCAGAAACGAAGCCCCAAAAAGAAAATTTCAATGAGGCATTTTCTGTTCCACATTCGACCTAAAATCGAAAAAAGCAATAAAAACGCTGCAAATTATTTCACAAAGGTTTATTATTTTTTCAATTGAGTATGATCGTAGTTTTAGTTGGCTTGCGTACGTCATAAGGCCCTTCCAGGCTCCTCGGCGTGTCCTACTTTGCGTTGCCATAACCTATACTTCTATAATTATATACGCATGTTTATATTTCTCGATTTGAGCTCCTATCTATTCAAATAGTTATTGCCTTAATAATATCATTATCTAAGTACGTACGAAAAGTCGAGAGGATAGGTTATTAAATATGCGTGGGAAAAGCATTGGTATTAACACACTAATATGACCTAGAAAAAAACATATATTCATGCCTCGAAGGAACGCCGTGCCCACCACAAGGTGCCGTGGCGCCTCCACTCACTCCACCCCCCGCTCACCCCCCTCACCATCCACCGTGACCCCCTGCCAAGCGTGCGAGGCGTGCGTTCGTTCGTAAGTCCACACTGAAAGCCTTGAAAAAGACACTTTTTCGGCCATTTTTGGCCCATAGCATCTATGCGAGTAAAGCGATCGAGATGGTTAAACGTTAGGACCAACTAGACCCCAAATTGAGTCTATGTGCGAAAGAACGGGTTTTTTAAGTCAATTCTTAGGCCTTTTATGGCCCGGACGGCGAACGGCGAACGGCGGACGGACATTTCAAATTTGGATTCTACGCACCTTGAAACATAAAGTGACAGTTTGAGGGGGGGGGGGGGGGGGTATAAAATTTTTTTGCTACACGATCACATAGGCTTATTATTGGAAATAATAAACCAAAAACGCTGCAAATTATTTCACAAAGGTTTATTATTTTTTCAATTAAGTATGATCATAGTTTTAGTTTGCTAGCGTACGTCATAAGGCCATATACTTCTATAATTATATACGCATGTTTATATTTCTCGATTTGAGCTCCTATCTATTCAAATAGTTATTGCCTTAATAATATCATGATCTAAGTACCTACGAACGAAAAGTCGAGAGGATATGTTATTAAATATGCGTAGGAAAAGCATTGGTATTAACACAAAAATATGACCTTGAAAAAATATATATTCATGCCTCGAAGGAACGCCGGCGCCGTACCCACCACAAGGTGCCGCGGCGCCTCCTCTCACTCCACCCCTCCCCCCCCCGCTCACCCCCCTCACTGCCCACCGTGACCCCCTGCCAAGCGTGCCAGGCGTGTGCGCGTAGAAAAAGACACTTTTTCGCCCGTTTTTGGCCCATAGCATCTATGCGAGTAAAGCGATCGGGATGGTTAAACGTTAGGACCAACTAGACCCCAAATGGAGTCTATGTGCGAAAGAACGGGTTTTTTAAGTCAATTCTTAGGCCTTTCCCCTCCCCCGAGGTGCAATGGGGGCCTAAATCCTCATAAAAAGGTAGAGGAGAGTAACAGGCATTACGTCAGAGAGATACCACCCCTACTAATAGCTTTTAATGAGACATGTTCGGGAAAGGTTGATTTTCCGGTCACCTGGAATTCCATCCAACGCCAAACCAGCTGCCAAAAATGATCGAGCACAGCCCGCAGCGCCCATTGATTCATCAACGGGACGCCGACAGCGCTATCTCTGGTGCTCTGACGGGAGCTTGATGGACCTCTCAGGAGGTAACTCTGTTACACTCCTCCCCTTAAAGACATCCTTGATTGAAGATCAAGGATGTTAACTGGGTGGAATAGTTAATAGCTTAGAACTATTGCTCATTCAATCATAAATAGCTGCATTGGCGTTTTGAGGATGGGGGAATAGAAATTAAAACAGGATTGTCAATGAAGCTTCATAAGAAGTATCTTCATTGAACAATCGGGACAAAACGGATGCTCAACTATGGAGACTTATACCTTAGGAAATCAAAATATATATAGAAATTAATTTGCCCAACATTGGGGACTTTAAATTAAATTGCCCAACTATGGGGACTTAAAATTAAATTGCCCAACTATGGGGACTTAAATGGCGCACTAACCTGGTAATTGACATCATAGCAATACTCAGGTGGCATAAAATTGAAAGAAAATATGGTATATAAAATATAAAAGGGGAATAAAAGAGAAATTATAAGTCAAAGACCAATGAAATTATTTATATACCAAAGGGTGATAATGGGAATTCCTTCTGGAACCCCGGGCCATGTTTCTTCTGAAACATTAACGCCCCAAAAAATAGTGGATTGGACTACTAGGCGTCAGCCGTGCATAATCCAAACCACGCTCTGCTACCATATAAGGAATTTAGGTGCCCCCCCCCCCCCCCCCCCCCATTTCAAATTTGGATTCTACGTACCTTGAAACGTAAAGTGACAAAGTTTGAGGGGGGGTTATAAAAATTTTTTGCTGCACGATCACATAGGCTTATTATTGGAAATAATAAACCAATATTATTGGAAATAATAAACCAAAAGGGGGGTCAAGAGGAAACCGTAAGTTTCAATCAATGATTTGAGACCCTAAAACATGGAAAAATAAAAATCGGACTTCCGCATCGTGAAGCTGAGTTGAAATACTATAAAAAAGGTCCAGTTCAATTTTTCGATAGCTCGCACCGTAAGGCTGTAATTTCCCGATGGGCCCGTTTAAATGGGACACCCTGTATATATATATACCTTTAAAAAAGCGTTAAAATCCAGGAATAATTTCAGAATGCCTCAAAACAGATTTCGATGAAGAAAATTTTTGAAAATTTTTATTTTAAAATTTTTGGAGCCATTGCAATAGCTTTATTTTCTAAGAAAATTCGCTAAAAGCGCAAACTTCAGGAATCGGGTCAGAATGCCTCAAAACGGATTTCAATGACAACATTTTTCAAAAATCTACAAAAAATTCCCTAAAATCACCGAACTGAAAAATTTTGGAATTTTTAATCCCATATTCTTAAGATTGACATTAGCTCCACGATTATTTATATGTACATTGTGAATGTTAATTTCCATCAGAACGTGGGGAAGTTGCGTGGTGGAACTGAGCTCACGATTCTTCAACAAACAGCGCAAAACTAAGAGATTGGATCACACATCTTACATATGCATTATACCCATTGCAACTACAGGGCTCTCAAGGAACAAGGGTGAAAAGCACCATTAATCATCAAAGAAACTAACAGCCTATCATTTCAAGGGTAATACTATTAGGTAAACGCTGACAGCCTGTTTTCAATGAAATTACAGGCGCTCGACATGCGCATTGGAAGTGAAAATTACCATAAAAATCCCATCAAGGCCTCATCTTGATGCCGATCGGGAAACTCGCTTTTAAGAAGGATGAAATTCATCAAAATCGTTGAGTCTCTTCGCTTGGCTTCTGGAAAAAAGGGTCCGGCAATAATTTAATATCTGTGATCGCTAACGGTTGATAAGAGTTTTAATTTCACAGTTTGTTTTACTCGAGGTGTCTCAGAAAGATTTGATGGGTCGGAAATTTTTAATAAAGATAGCGTGGGTGATGAGGGTCATGGGATCGCTAAAGTATTCATCGTCACGCCTACAGAATTTTTCCTCTCGCGTGGTCCCATTTTTTGTGAAGATGCACAACGGAGATTTCGAAAACCGCACACCACGATGCTCAAATGGATTTTATTAAGATGAATATTGCGAATAGGATATTCTGGGGGTAGGAATTTTACTATTTCAACCTCAAATTAGCTATCAGCGCCCTCATATAACAAATTTCAGCTAATAGTTCTGGCTAAGATTGTCATTGAACGAAAGCAAAGACTGGTGACGACACGATGTGACACTAGGGTGGTTAAAAAAAAAACAAGTTCTGGGATTTCTTGTCCCCATTGTTTTTTTGCTTCCTCGGTATGTCAGGATGACGCTCCTAAATTTTTAGCAAGAAATATTAATCCTAACCACTTTACCTGGGTCGATTTTGGCCAGTTATCGACCGCTATCGTAAACCAACCTCTAAATTGGTGCCGAGGTGATGATTTGAAGGACGGATTTCAATTTTTTGGGTCAATTTATGGGTTTTTGCATGCGCTGAACACGATGAACTTATTTATTTTTACGCTCCGTCCACTAGTTATCCGGTAAACTGGCAAAGGGCATTGCTTGAAAATAAGTAAAAATCGAAAATTTCACCGAAAATGCTGTCGCCTGGTTAAGAATTGTACTAGAAACATGCTATTATAGTCGGATAATATGCTTTGGCATGTTCTGAACATGATCCCGTTTTTTACTATACTTTTCTGCCGATGATTGCTTCGTTTATCGGCCATAAACCTCAAATTAATTGTAGGGTAATGGACAAATTCACCCTAATTTCATGGGAAATTATGTCGCGTTGATAATTTAAGGTCCCAAAATACCTTGTGCCGATAAAATTGGGTATTTTCCAGGATACTCGGTACAAAGCCGTTGGTAATTAGGCAAGGACTGGAACCGGCATTGTACTTATTCGCCAAATATAGCGGCAAAAATGGAGAAAATAGGTAAAATTTTCTCATTTTTATGTAAAATTCCCTAGTTTTCATCGGTTTACCGGGGTCAAATTCGTAGTTCTGAATTGTCTGAACTGTGATTGGATCGTTAAATAAAAAATGATGTAATATAATTGAAAATAATGTAATATAATTTCAGTTTCACTTGCTCGAGGGACAATGTGTAATTTGGTCGATAAGCTGAAATAATCCATGATCGTGGAACAATAAACATAATAGTTTAACAAAAATAACATATTATAATAGTATTAAAAAAAAATTAACCACGATAAAATATCGAAACATAAAAAAAAATAATTTCAAACAATCTTCGAAGTTTCAACTGTATCCCGTTTACGGCAAGTTTTAGGAAATTTTTCCTTGTGGCGTTGTACCTAGTACATGTTGTAGTATTTTATTGTGGTTAATAATTTTTTTGTATATTTTTATTAAATGCTATTCTCGTTAAAATTCTACCCTAATGTGACACATACGTGTCGTATATTACGTAGGTATATTTTGTCTCTGATATATTTCGACTACTTTCATTCAAAAGATACCCATCATATTGAACCTTTTTTGATTAGCTCATATACCATGATCTTCCAAATGGTAGGCATGTACTCTACTTTACTTCATTTTCATTTTCGGTCTCAGAATATACTGATATTAGTCGTGACATGGGTGTGGGTCCAATACTAATTTTCGTAACATATTTTTTGTATGAACAATGTCATTGTTCTGAAATCATTTCAACGATATATATGATTCAATCATGACTGTTTTCAAAATTTCATTTTATTTATATTTATTGCTTCTGAGTCTACTTGGACTAGGTAGCGGAAGCATTGTTTTTACTTTCTAGAGAAAACAAATTTCCAGTCTCTAAAATCAAAATTTCCACTCGCATTTTATGTTTTAGACCATTTTGAAAAACTTTGGACTTGTCTGCCTGTCTGTCCGTCTGTCTGTTTGTCTGTATGTGTGTCAGCAAATCCTAGTAACAAGCATATTTGCCACAGTTTCCATCCGATTTGGATGCCATTTTCAGGGAATGTGCGAGTTAGGGTGCAGACGGTCCCCTACCAGTTTCATCGTTCTTGACTTAATACTTCACTCTGCGCATGCGCAGAGGAAAACTCTACCAAGCATCCGTTTCCGTTTTTTGCCGAATGTCACCTATTTTTTAGTGCTGAATACGATGGTGAAACCAGTATTGACATAAATATCTTAATCCATTCTCGGATGAACGAAGATGAAGTAAGATTTTATCTTAAAGTACCTACGTTTGGAAAAAGTATTGGAAAGGAGTAGGTATGATAAAAACAAATTGTACAATGATGATTGGTTATTGATATTCTCATCTTCCTGGAAACGAGAGAGGTCTATCCTGAAGAGGTCTCCCATGTGCTCCATTAAAATAATCATCTATAGATTATATATGTATAATCGAACGTAGCTACCCTCCCAACCTACTTCGGAGGAAGATAATTCCAGCGCATATTCCGTATGAGGCCCTAACCAGAACCCAGGAAAAAAAAGAACCTTTCCTGGTCACCACATTCTTTCCTGCTGTACAGCATATCAACAAGCTACTAAAAGAATTACACGCAATATTATACATCACTCCTCTAACACAAGAGGTATTCCCTGATAAGCTGTACATGGCTTATATGAAACCAAGAAATTTGAGCAACATGCTCTCACACAAATCTGATCGCCCATCAGCCGAACCGTCACTTGGGTTATTGAGAGTTGCCATCACCCTCGCTGCCAGCTGTGTGATCTTATTTCACCAGGAGTCGAAATTTCCTCCCCCAATACGCCACTAACCTACAAAGTTGAAGGCACAACTTACTGCCAGAGTAGAATGTGCATATACCAACTGCTCTGCACTCAATGCAATAGTTTTTATGTATTAAAGCCACACAATTAAATAAGTGGTTGAATAACTATCGCTCCACAACTAACAGAGGGCGAGATCAGCCTGTTAATCGCCATGCAGCCCTACATGGACTCAATTTTAATGAGTGCTACAAAATCCGTGTACTAAAACGTCTGCAAGAGGAAAATCCACTTCTCCTCCATTATGCTGAACACGCCCGCATCTGGGTCTGGGTTGCCTCACTCCGCCTGGGCTGAACGATTTTGGTTTATTATTTCCAATAATAAGCCTATGTCATCGTGTAGCAAAAAATTTTTATAAACCCCCCCCCCCCCCCCCCCCTCTCAAACTTTGTCACTTTACGTTTCAAGGTGCGTAGAATCCAAATTTGAGATGTCCGTCCGCCGTTCGCCGTCCGGGCCATAAAAGGCCTAAGAATTTACTTTAAAAACCCGTTCTTTCGCACATAGACTCCATTTGGGGTCTAGTTGGTCCTAACGTTTAACCATCCCGATCGCTTTACTCGCATAGATGCTATGGGCCAAAAACGGGCGAAAAGTGTCTTTTTCGAGACTTTGAGTGTTAGACGCACGCCTGGCACGCTTGGCAGGGGGTCACGGTGGGTGGTGAGGGGGGTGAGCGGGGGGTGGAGTGAGAGGAGGCGCCGCGGCACCTTGTGGTGTCTGGGGTGACCAGGGGCGTAGCAGAGGGGTGCAGGAGAATGGATATTTATTACTTTTACGTGTTATACCCATATAATACACCGCGGCACCATGAGGTGGGTACGGCGTTACTTCGAGGCATGAATATATGTTTTTTTCTAGGTCATATTTGTGTGTTAATACCAATGCTTTTCCTACGCATATTTAATAACATATCCTCTCGACTTTTCGTACGTAGGTACTTAGATAATGATATTATTAAGGCAATAACTATTTGAATAGATAGGAGCTCAAATCGAGAAATATAAACATGCGTATATAATTATAGAAGTATAGGTTGTGGCAACTCGAAATAGGACACCCCGATGAGTCTGGACGGGCCTCATGACGTACGCAAGCCAACTAAAACTACGATCAAACTCAATTGAAAAAATAATAAACCTTTGTGAAATAATTTGCAGCGTTTTTTTTTTTTTTTTTTAATTAATCCATTTCAGGCCTCTTATTCAATTTCAATTTCTAACTCAAAAATTCCTATCAAAAATCTAAACCATCCCACCATTATTATTTATATTTTGTCTAATTCTAAATTTTTCCCTCATTTGCTCATATCGTACCTCCGGGACAGTAGTGATGCTTACCAGCGTGACCATCATGGACACTCCACTGCATTAATCAACATCAACACCAATTGCTAAGAAGAAGAGTTTCATCCAGATCCCAGTCTCAATAACGCAAAATGCAAAACGTCGATAAAAAAATTTTGAAATATATTTATGAATTCCTTTGTGAATAGTTTGTGTACGATTCAAGTATAACAATCAGCACAGCATAAAGAAATTATTACATAAATAATAAATAAGTCTTTGTGTAATCATTTACAGCGTTTTTTAAACTTAGTTTCTAAATGAGAAAAAATTCTCTTATCTTGCGCTTTCCTCATATATATATATATATATATATATATATATATATATATATATATATATATATATATATATATATATATATTACATCTTACTGTTGATTCTGTATTTCAAGATACGAGTCAAACAATCAACCGAAAGGGACTGGAGTGAGTGGAAACGTAGAACCGCGGAGGGCAGAAAGATCAGTCGCATGAAAACAGTCGCCAACAATTAGTCACTGTCCGCCCAGAACAAACAAACAATTCATTCCAACTGTTTATACATGTGCATTATTACACTGAGATTGAGCTGTTGTGCTTTAAGGAGTCCGTCAGATAAAAGCGTTATTAAGTTTGCGTGGGCCCCTCCCCACATGTCCGTGTTAAGCGTTTTTTTGAAAAATGAGGACGCGTTTCAAACTTTCATTTCTTTTTTTCAGAGGGCTTATCGTCTTACCGAGCCGTGCTATCTGATAATGCTTCTTCCTGCTGGTTTTGGTGATAAATATTTTCCCGCGGTTACGAGAAATTATTTAGTGAGGCGGGCTTTAAAGCGGATTATGGGTGTACATGAGCGGAACCACCTCCAGCTACTTGGTTTTTTTTTTCAACATTCGTGTCCTAACTTCAATTCAAGGCAAATAAAAGTTGTTAAAAATACCGGAAAGTTGTCAAAATGGTGTTTAAAACTATCCCACCAATTTTGCTACTAATTCCGAACTTCATCACTCACTCACTCAATGCTCGGGGTTTCTATTGGAAAAGAGATTCAGGCACCATAACCGGCGTATACTCTCCCTCAAGAAGAAGCCCCTTTAATTTAAAAACTCTGAAAATTATTACACAAAGGTTTATTATTTATGTATTAGATAGCTCTTCTACGTAGATCTCTGGTCCATAATTTTAAACGCCGCTTATTATCGGAACTCGGAGCTTCGGACCTCACAAATGGGTTCGATCCATTACAGCAGCGGAATCTCACAATTTTACGCTTTTTAATATAGTTGATAAACAAAACAATTGATTACCAAGCCATCTTTCCAACACATAAAAGTGTTACCTATACTGTATATTGATATCATCTAATTGGTCAAATTTCAAAAAATGTGCTGACAAAATCACTGAAAATGGCTAAGAATTGTTAAATTGATATTTTTTAGCATAAGATTGGTCAAATAAAGTTTATCGACTATGAAATAGAACATTCAAAAATTTATGTACGAAATTATGCTAAAAACTTGAACTTCATTAAATTTTGTTTTAAAAAATCTATAAAATTGCAAAAAATAGCCTAAAATCCAAAATCTCTTTTTGAATAGAAGAGTAGGTATCATTTAGAATACTTTTTTTTTTTTTTTTTCATAAAATTAATAGCTAACATTTTCTTTTTACTTTTTTATTCTTTTCCACTCAATGTCGCTGAGAGAAGCACATACAATTATTATATTTCTGGATCTCCAGTACCGGTCGCATCTGCAAAGAAAGTGCTCTGCGGAATCCTCCTCGAGTCCGCTAGGGTACATAGGTGAGATATTGTTATCTATAATATTTAGCATCCTGCGGAAATCATAATGTCCGGTAAGGATGCCAATCATAGTTCTAATTGAATTTCTACTTTTACTTAGAAGCCAATATGCTCGTTTGGGATCAGAAGACGTAACAAGCATTCTGGTTTGTCTACATTTAGCTTTTCCTCTACTCCAGAGAATGTTGAGGTCCTGTGTGACCTAGTTTTTAATTTTAGTTTTACAGGCATTTTCGGAAATGCAGATGGCAGGAGAAGGGCCCAGAAACTTTTGTCCTGAGCCTGCTCGCGCCAAACCATCCGCATTAACATTGCCTTCGTGATTCTCATGACCAGGAATCCATTTTATGGTTATTCCAAACTTAATTTAATCAAGCGAGACCTTGTCTCGCATTGCCAAGCTTTCAAAAAACCATTGAAACGAGATGTGCCGAGATAAAACAAAGCAGAACTACAACATTGACCCCCCTCTTGGCCTCAACTTGTAGGCACAAACTTTTAACGTAGAATGTTTTTGCCATCATAACCCGGCCAAAATGATACAAAATTACCGTTACGTGACATTTGGTGCGTTACGCTCCTATTGACATTTTAAGTCTTTACTTTGGCTCATGGACGCAAAAAGCGTTGCGTTATATTAAAAAAAAAAAAAAAAAAAAAAAAAAAAAAAAAGCGTTACAGTTGATTTCTAATGATTTTCACGTAGGAACCAAGCCGTTTCTGGGGAATTGAAACTTCTTAAGTTTCCAACGGACAGAAATCGTTCACCATTCGTTGGAAAGCTCTCGATTTATCACTCATTTCTTTCCTACTTGTTCTTGGTATTCATGTCGCCATTTTATATTTATTAATGTTATTAATGGATGTAGTAAACAATGCCACTCAATTTGTTGTTATTAGTTTCCACCTTAGAAATCACTTCGAGAAAACACCAAAATGAAGCCGTGGGTAGAGGTACTTGCTTTATTACAAGAGTTGATTGAAATCATTGAAACTGTTACAATTGTAATTAAAATTATTGTTTTGAACATTATTCGTCAAAATTATTTGTTGAAATGAGGGGGGGGGAATAAACACATAAAATGTCCCAATGTGTTGCAGACTCGGATGCAAACGTTTTGCAGTACATCAATCAATCTATAACTTTGATTTACGTAAAAGTGTATTTTCATCTTACCATTCAACGTTCTATTAGAACGCTCTATTATACACGGTTTTTTCAAGCTCTCTGTGTTGTATAATTTAATTTTTCTGATGCTTATCGCTTAAAACAACCGAATCGTTGCTACGGAACTGTATCTTAGGCATTTATCATCGTGCAAAAATCGTTCGCCAGTCGTTGGAAAGCTCTCAATTTACCTTACCGTATTATACAGGGTGATTCCCTCGCAGATGCAAAAAAAATTTGGGTAAAACTACATCAAAAATGGAGTAAAATGCCGCCAACTGCATATTTTTATCTCAATCCGTTCTTGAGATATGATTTTTTAAAGGTTTTTTCAGGAAAACCGTGTTTTTTTCCTTTTAAACTCAACTTTCTCCACTTTACTTCATTCAATTTTAACTTTTGACCACATTTTCGAAATCAGCACTAAATTTACTATAAGAATAGTGTACTTGGGTTCTTAAAAAGTACCATCCAAAGGCCCTCACATCAGCTCAAACATTGACGATTTTGAAAAAATAATATTTCTGAAAATCTTTAAAACTTTACTACTTTTTTAAAAAGAATCCTAGAAACTGGCAAATCTCATGAAAACTGCTTCATCTAATATGCTTTCCAACGGTATAACCAAGTTTACTTTTATTTTGTTATTTAGTGGAGAAAATTATGTTTTAATGTTAAAAATGTGGGTTTTTCAATGAAATTGTTGGTTTTTTCGAAAGATGACCCTCCATGAACCAACGAGTATCGGGTCGGTTTCTATGTATTTTTTCTCGCTGGATCAAATGGAAACGCTTGCAGGTCTCTCCAACTACGTTATAATCGAGTTTTACACTTTAATTAACTAGTTTTACCCTATAACACACATACGTTTAAGAGTAAAACTCGGTTATAACGGAGTTGGAGAGATCCACAAATGTTACCATTCGATATAGCGTGAAAAAATACATAGAAACCAACCCCATACTCGTAGGTTCATGAAGGGTCCTTTCGAGAAAACCAACAATTTCATTGAAAAACCTACATTTTTTAACATTAAAACATAATTTTCTCCACTAAATAACAAAATAAAAGTAAACTTGATTATACCGTTGGAAAGAGTATTAGACGAAGCAGTTTTCATGAGATTCTTGAAAGTTTCCAGGATTCTTTTTAAAAGAGTAGTAAAGTTTTAAAGATTTTCAGAAATATTATTTTTTCAAAATCGTCAATGTTTGAGCTGATGTGAGGGCCTTTGGATGGTACTTTTTAAGAACCCAAGTACACTATTCTAATAGTAAATTTAATGCTGATTCCGAAAATGTGGTCAAAAGTTAAAATTGAATGAAGTAAAGTGGAGAAATTTGAGTTTAAAAGGAAAAAAACACGGTTTTCCTGAAAAAACCTTTAAAAAATCATATCTCGAGAACGGATTGAGATAAAAATATGCAGTTGGCGGCATTTTACTCCATTTTTGATGTAGTTTTACCCAATTTTTTTTTTTTTTTTTTTTTTTTTTTGCATCTGCGAGGGAATCACCCTGTATATAGTGTAGGTGTTTTCCTTTTAGGATTATGATTATGATTTGTTTATTGAAGCAACGTTTCCACCTCTAACGTTGGTGAGGCCCAAGGTCTTGGTAGAGGCCTTGTAGTTTTAAACAATTGAGTAACTTCTACTTCCTCTCTGTACAACTCTCATCATTTTAAGGTAAGATAAAAAGTATGCACCCACTATTTTGAAATGCACAGAGTTGGGGTTTTCGCAATTGAAAAACCAGATACCCAAGACACCAAACTTTAATTTGTGGACAGGCACATACGATATATACGCAATCGATACTCGTGGTTTATAGTTTTGAATATCATGTATGAATTAAATGAAGGAGCTCCTGGTAGATTTCATATAAAGTAAACTAATATTATGTACGATCATTAAAAATAAAGACTGTCTTCTTTGCCTACTTTATATCGCCGATTTAAATATAGAGTTAATAAATCTCTGACCGTAACGACTGCTGGATGTGGGTAGCACGCGCACGTTTGCTGCTGAAGGACCACCGTAGAAGTACCACCAGGATATGGTAACAATCCCTGACGATGGTAGACGATGCTGCAAAGAAGCGGTACACCCGTAGAATCTGCAAGGAAGTGCAAAAATGTGTGATGAGAATGGTTCACAAAAGGCATACCAAGGCGGGTTGACGGAGTCTCAACTAGTACTTACGTCGAAATGGACAGTAGGTTTGATTAAATGCCGTCCAGTGATAGATGACGTCGAGATGTGGGATTCTGAAGACCCATCAGGAAGACCTGGAGGAATTTTGCGGGATGCTGACGACCCGATTTAAATTTCGAAAGAAAACACGTGTTGTGAACAAAGAGAGATGTTTTAATGAGCTGGCACGGCGGATGACGACGTATTGTACTGATAGCGGGGCAATCAATGCAGCGATCGAATTAGACGCACATGAAATTGCAGGAAGATCGGCTGCAGTCACTTCACTTCGCTTAATAATATTACAAAAGAAAAATACGCTTGGGCGTTAACACCCACTATTAATAAGTCCTTTTGTTTACAATATTCACCATAGTTTATAAAATAGATAATTTCTAATACTCTACTTTTATATTGTCTAGCTTGACTAGGGCCTCACCAATGTTGGTGGCAGAAACGTTGCCTCAATAAACAAATCATAAAACTGGCTGTCTATGGTCATTCCTAAAAGGAAAACACAATACTTCATTTAACTATGCAGCCATAAGGTGAAAACTCATCTTACCACATCAATTTAACCATATTATGATAACCACTGCGCAGCGCGTGTCCAACAATCTCAGGTATGAGCGTGGTTGAAATGATGGGCTCTTTCCTTGTTCTTTCTCTTCCTCTTCTCTCTTCTTTCTCTTTCTCTTCCTCTTCTTCTTTCATTGCTATTTTTTATGTCGATTGCGATCTGGCTAAGTAACTAAACAAAGTAAGCATGTAAATTTCAAAGTATGAACTAAATTTCTGATACTAATTGTAGGAAACGCAAACGGATTTCAAAGGTTCATTTTGGTTTATTATTTCCAATAATAAGCCTATGTGATCGTGTAGCAGAAAATGTTTATAACCCCCCCTCAAACTTTGTCACTTTACGTTTTAAGGTGCGTAGAATCCAAATTTGAAATGTCCGTCCGCCGTCCGGCCCATAAAAGGCCTAAGAATTTACTTAAAAAACCCGTTCTTTCGCACATAGACTCCATTTGGGGTCTAGTTGGTCCTAACGTTTAACCATCCCGATCGCTTTACTCGCATAGATGCTATGGGCCAAAAACGGGCGAAAAACTGTCTTTTTCGACGCGCGCACGCCTGGCACGCTTGGCAGGGGGTCACGGTGGGTGGAGAGGGGGGTGAGCGGGGGGTGGAGTGAGAGGAGGCGCCGGCGCCGCGGCACACAGTGGTCTGAAAACCCCTAAAAACGGCAAAAACCCCTATTAAGTGGATTAATTGACGAAAACATAATATACCCCTGTTTTTTGGGGTGCTCAATTTAAATTTGATGTCAATTCTTGTTCAAAACGTTTTCTTGTTTATACAGGGTGTTTCTTAAAGGATGGTTATGTATTTTTATCTCCGTTACTTGAAGGGTAAATAGTATGTACTTGCAGATTCCAGAAGGGCTTGCTATGAGGATAGGTATATTACATATTTTCAACCAAATGTGATTAAAAAAATTCAATTATTTATTTTTTCGCCCAAACATTAAAATGAAAAACTCAGCAATACTCTTTTGTTATCTATATAAATAAAAATTAATAGTCAACTTCTAAAACAGGAATAATAAAAAATAATCGCAATTCGTGTGATACACTATCTAAGAGTTTCCTAATTTTAAGCCGTTTGGTTCGGTCTGCACATTCATCGAAAGCCTTTTCAGGTCGCCCACCACTACAAGTGCAACTGTGTGAGGAACGTTCGTTGATTTCGTTATAAAAAAATGGTGCATGTATTTTCAAGCCAACTGCTGTGCTTTGTGCAAAATATTCGCATATTCCGACCAGCCTTCATCCATTTTTCATTGAAATGAGGTATAAACGTTTTCGTTACATACCTTCGAATGGTATTTAGGTGGTCCGCATTAGGACGCGAGATGAGTGAAGAGATGCGTTCCACAAACCTGTCCACATCGCGATCGTTTTCTAATAATAAGTTCATTAGCTCGCGGTTGGAACACTGAAATGTAGCCATTGTGTAGAAAACGCGGGTATACCTACTCGGTTAGCCGACGAGAAGAAACTGAAAGCTACCATTTTTGCATTAGACCTGCCTATATTTAAATGATCTTTAGTCAGTGACAGGATTGAACAGATGCGTATTGGACAGAAGAGAACGCGAAAAATAAACAAAACTAGTACGTTATTTGAGATAACGAGCAAAGCCGCCAGTTCCCGCAACGGATTTTTGCATTTCTCGTTTCAACAGGTCCTACTGAGTGATCCTAGACCAACCGCACTTTGGCGCACCTTGGCGCACAGTGTTTCCTTGTCTTTTTAAATGTCAAAAGATGGTATTTTTCGATAATTTATTCAAAAACACAAGCTAAAACCTACTGGAAAAATTTGTAACCATCATTTTTGACTTCTTATGACGTCTATAGACTTGAAATAAATAGAAGTAATTTTCGTTTTTAAAATAAAGCGCTCCATTTTTCTACGTTTCATATGACATAAATTCTTGGAAAATGGGTGTTTTCCCGTCTTTTTGAGCTTGTGTAACGCTGTACAATAGTTTTTTTTACATATAGGCCCATGGAATAAGGTAGTTTACTCCTTCAAACATCAATTGTAAATTCAAATTGTACCAACAATCAAGTTGAAATAGGGGGGTTTTTGCCACCCACAGACCACTGTGCGGCGCCGCGGCACCTTGTGGTGGGTACGGCGCCGGCGTTCCTTCGAGGCATGAATATGTTTTTTTCAAGGTCATATTTTTTTGTGTGTTAATAATACCAAAGCTTTTTCTACGCATATTTAATAACATATCCTCTCCACTTTTCGTACGTACTAAGATAATGATATTATTAAGGCAATAACTATTTGAATAGATAGGAGCTCAAATCGAGAAATATAAACATGCGTATATAATTATAGAAGTATAGGTTGTGGCAACTCGAAGTAGGACACGCCGAGGAGTCTGGACGGGTCTTATGACGTACGCTAGCCAACTAAAACTACGATCATGCTCAATTGAAAAAATAATAAACCTTTGTGAAATAATTTGCAGCGTTTTTTCGAATACGTAGGTTTTCGAGAGGGGATCTCTGATTACGGAGATATGCCGTGCAGCTGAGGACAGAACTTTGAGGGTCGTTGCTTGACGTGACAAGAGGAAGGTGGCACTGTGCATACGGTGATACGGTGCACAGCCCTGTAAGAGGATGTTTTTTCAAAATGATTTTTTGGCCCTTTGCAATAACTTGCTTTTCGACAAAATTCAGAAAATATATAGAAGTCATATCTGAAACCGACTAATTATTCAGAGGCAATTCTTTCCCACCTACGGGCCAGTCCTGGCATCGCTAATTCCGTATCTATGAGTTCCTGTGAGTAACGTGTTGGACGTATAAGAAGTAACGACCCACAAAGACTACGAACACGGTCATAGGTGGTAATTGCAGCTCCAAAGCGCGGTTACATCAAGGTTCAATTAGGTTTAACCATTCATTTACAATTATACTGATCAGCTTGGAGTTTCCGGCGATCAGCTGTACTCAAAGTTTCCGGACGTTAACTCCAAGCCCGCAATTCCCTCCGCTCCACTACCGCTATTGAACGCGGATTCGTCAGTTTTATTCCGAAGGAATATGCATGACATCGCGGAAAATGCAGATTAGCGAACCTCGTTTTCTCGTGCGGTTCAGTTGCTCTCTAGATTACGGTGATTGAGCCAAATATGGAAAGTGCACATTGCTTATTCGCTCTGAAACTGCTACCTAACTATACGTGGGTGGCAGCAGGCACATCCGTCGGTCGGCGGTTCAAGGTCCATTTCCAGGATCACGCACATATGATTAGGGAGAGTGTATGTAACCGTAGATTTCAAGGATACAAGAGCAAGTAGCCTATCATCAAAACCTAGGTGAGAACACCATGAAATGCACTTTCTTATTATAATCTAAGGTAATCAAAAAACGCTGAAAATTGTTACAAAAAGGTCGTTATTTCTGTATTAGGTAGCCCTTCTACGGAGACCATTGGTCTATAATCATTAAACCCCGTAATAGTATATGATCAAAATTTGGCGCATCGTGCCTACCAAAAGGGTAAGCCTTTACAGTTCCAGGACCCCACAATTTAGCGATTTATATTAAACTAGAGGCCTGTTAGGGTTTGGAAAGCCCTAATCTAGTCCGTATAACAGTAGTACCTAACAGGAACCCAGCACATTATAGTAACGATATAAGTCCTACCTATTTGCGGCGTTATGTGACCTGGTGCAAAGCTAAGGCGATGTTAATAAATGATTAACAAAGAGGAAATAACGATCAAATTGTAAGTAATGCAATAAAATAAATACCACCAGTTGAGGTGGTCCTCGCCACTCAGCTGATCGGAAAAGACCCCATCACTACGTCCCAGAAAGTCTCCCTATCAAATTTCAACTTCCTACAGTGAACAGGAAAGAATTTAGCTCACTCAGCTGATCAGAATAGACCCCATCACTACGTTTCTTACTTACCGACACTTTTGCAACAAAATTGAGGCCGTGCTGATTCGGAATTATATATAAAGACCGTTCGGAATTATCTTTATATATAATTCCGAACGGTCTTTGAAATTGTGAAGAACTTCGCGGTCCGATTTTAGTGCTAGACTGCTCATTCGAATCAGCACGGCCCCAAGTTTGTTGCAAAAGTGTCGCCGTTCGTCTCTATACCCGCCTTGATCGTGTTCTAGGCGGTCCTTATCAACGAGAGTTGTTTATTAGGCTGTGGCGGTAACAACAGTTGCCATCAATTCACTGTCAGTAAGAAACGTAGTGTAGTTACTAACGTCTAGGAGAGTTATTTCTGAGACTTTATAAATATATAATTCCGAACGGTGTAGAACACGATCAAGGCGGGTATAGAGACGAACGGCGACACTTTTGCAACAAACTTGGGGCCGTGCTGATTCGAATGAGCAGTCTAGCACTAAAATCGGACCGCGAAGTTCTTCACAATTTCAAAGACCGTTCGGAATTATATATAAAGATGTCAAAAAAAGAAAAAATGTAGAAAACAAGAAAAAAGGTCTGCCAAGCTGGGTGGGCAGTATAGCTTCCTCACATATTGTAATATGGACGTATTGAATTAGTTGAAGAACAAAATACCAACGAGTCGAAATGATTGATAAGTCGACACCTATTTATGTGACGACAATGCAATTTATAAGGGGCTGTCTAGAAGCTATCCCGCATAATCTCTGAAAATTACACCAAAATTGTCCCATTAGACTCGGAATTTTGCCTGTGTCTATCGACATTAGTTTCACACTACATGTTACTGCAATTATACAGTTACTGCATGATTAGAGAACAAACGCTGACAGCGCTCACTTCGGAAGAGAAGGAACTAAAGCTGCACAAACTGCTAGACTCTCGTGAGTTTAGTGGCCTTCCCACTTTAACAGACTAAGGACTGTCTCCACAAAAATTGTGTGGAGGTGTGGTTAAAAAATTTTGCGATGTGTGCAATGCTGTAGAAAGCATTTTGTCGTCATTCTATTAATTTCAAAAGTCGTCATAACAAAAATAAATTCACGAAAAAATGAAAGTTTACAGAAAAGTTACTTTATCTATTTGGCTCGAGCGAAAATTGGGGGGGTTGTCCAAATTGGCCACAAACCGGCTCAGAATCAATTACAAACATTAAAAGCCGAAATCTGAGATGTTATACTTCTGTACGTGAATACACACACATCTACAGCGGGTGCCGCATACCAACTGTCGAACAGGGGCTGACCCTGACCTTCGCCGGGTTTCCAGTGCTAAAAACAGGGGCGACTTCACTACAGGCCGCGGCACGTTCGAAGTCGGCCCTGGCCGAGCCCTGTGCCGCACGAAACTAGAGAGTTCCTGGTTACTGCGGCTACAGATCTCACGGTGCACGTGAACCATGATCAGCTGATCTGGTAACAGTCGTCAGCTGACAAATTACTACAATCCCGCGGCATGAGCAGGAGACCGCTTGATTGACTACGCAAGATCGAGCCTTAGTACGTCTTTGTTACCACGTCTTCTACACTACGCCCGTAAATGTTTAAACCGAGGAAGGTTTCAGTGATAAGCGTGTTCAGACCATATTTTTATACTAAATATATTAATTATATTATTTAAAATATGAATTAAATACATAATTATATCAAAACTAGAGGCCTGTTAGGGCTTGGAAAGCCCTAATCTAGTCCGTATAACAGTAGTACCTTAATGTCCCAGAGAGTCTACCTATCAAATTTCAACTTCCTACAGTGAACAGGAAAGAATTTTGCTCACTCAGCTGATCAGAAATCGTTTCTTACTTACCGACACTTTTGCAACAAATTTGGGGCCGTGATGATTCGGAATTATATATCAAGACCGTTCGGAATTATATATAAAGTCCGCTAAGTTCTTCAGTTAATTTCTTCGTTCAGAAATAACTCCCCTAGATGTAAGTAACTACACTACGTTTCTTACTTACCGTGAATTGATGGCAACTGTTGTTACCGCCACATCCTAATAAACAACTCTCGTTGATAAGGACCGCCTAGAACACGATCAAGGCGGGTATAGAGACGAACGGCGACACTTTTGCAACAAACTTGGGGCCGTACTGATTTGAATGAGCAGTGTAATACAAAATCGGACCGCGAAGTTCTTCACAATTTCAAAGACCGTTCGGAATTATATATAAAGATATACTAATTGTATTTATATTCATCTTATTTTCACTCGAAGCAGCCCAATCACCGAGTGCCCTAAAAAAAACTTGGTCAACGAAACGGAGGATAAAGGGTTGCCGAAAAACGGATAAAATCTCTTCATTCCAATCATATCTACCTTTTTCTACTAAGATACCAACATGTATTATTTTACTGAGTTTCCCCACAAAATGCATAAAATCTCTTTTACCACCCTCTATATCTACATACACCAATATAACTACTAACGAAGTTGAGCGAGAACTTACTTGAACGATCGCCAGTGTTCCTGACGGATGTGTCTTCAAGATAAACCTGGAACACATCGTCTGGTTCGCCTCTGCTCAATAAACTAGGGTGATAATATACCTAATTACAAGCCTACGAAGTCTAATACTTTTCGATGAATTTCGTTGCACAAATAAAACCCAGGACGAACGGAAGACGGACTGATTCGATTTTTGAAATCTACGTATCTTGAAACGTATGAAACGTAACCAACAAATTTCGAGAGAGGGGGATAAAAAAATTTCTTGGCCGATTACAAAGGTTCACTTTACAAATATCACTACAAATTGAAAACAAAATAATACAACACGATGATGGGTGACGGAAACTGGGATCAGGTTGAACGAAAGCAGAGTCGGAGAAATGCAAGATGTCGGAATCAGCATCAGGTTACAAAACAATTGATAAGAGACGACGTGTGAAGACGCTTGAAACATTGAGCTTGCACCGTAGTAACAGCCAGCGTGTTAGCAAAATTTTTATTTTCCCTAGATTCACGTTCACCGTATTAGAACACCGTAGTAACCAGGAACTCTCTACTGTCTCATTTTGACAAGCTGGGTGCCGAGTTCCCGTCCCCCGCCCCAGAACGTCGATCGTACGCTCGTTAAGACGTAAATTATGATAGTCAACGCGACTGTGAATTCCGCAACTTTCGCAGAAAGTCGACCAATGCGAATCGATCTTATCGGGTTTTCTCGTTTAAAATGTTTATGCCTTATTGTGAATTGAATTATTTCAAGTTTATGTATCTAGTACACACAAAAAACTCCAATTGTAAAATGGGTAGTTAAAGATTGCATTATAATAGGTACGCTAGGATTTTTCACATTAATTAGCAGAGACAAACCACGTGCTTATTACATGGACGCCTTCCTCTTCACCATCTACAAATATTTAACTTATTACGTAGGTAATGAATAAATTTGATGTAGAACATGCTAACCGCCATATTTTACTTAGTAGTTATTACGTATGTTTCATATTTCTTCTGAGTTCTATATTTTGTCTTAAATATAGTTTACAGCAGTAATTACGATGGAGGTCTACTGATATCTCTAAGATTGTAAAAGGTTGTTAAAAAAATTACAACAGTGGTTGAGCGGTTCACTTGTTTTTTGCATGTTGTAAATAATGCAAATTGCGGCGGTTTCCAAGAATTATACCACCCACGACGGTGCAAGATCTCTGACACATACAAATGTCTTTTTAGGTTATTAATTAATTAAGCGTTCTCTGACAAATATGCAAGGATACTATCTCGAGCTCATTCGTTATGTGTGTAGGGGAGCCGCAAGGAATGCGCATGCTCTTCCAAGATGCGCGTATAAAAACGCTGCAAATTATCCACAAAGGTTTATTATTTCTATGTTAGATATCCCTTCTACGCAGAGCATTGGTTTATAGTTAATGAACCCCGTATGTAATACATGATCAGAACATGTTGCATGATGCCTCACAAAAGGGTTAACACCTTTACAGTTCCAAGACCCCCGCAATTTCCCGCTTCTCAGTAAAAATGTTCAACTAGAGCTCTTTAGGTAAGGAAAGAATATAAGTACAGAGGCCCCCCTCAGCTGATCAGTGCGCCTCCGTACCTCGTAATTGTTTGCGAGGAGTCCCAGAGGAGCTCCATCGAAATACCAACACCGTGAGTCGAATAGGAAAGTTAGCCTCGGAGGTTCTGAAGCTGGTCTGAGTTCATCCATACTTTGTAATTGTATTCTAGATCTCCAAAAAGAATAGCATTTCAGGTTTCAGTGTCATAAGTCGATTAAAAAACAAATTATACTCAAAGGCCCCAAAGCTGATTAGTGTCCACTGATATTGAATTCTTGGTATTACAAAGAAGTTCCTTTTCAAATTAGAGATCCATAGGTTGTCATCAATGTGTCTACTATATAGGCACCTAATGACAACTAAAAATTAACCTTGTTCCTGGGGATACACTTTCACGCATGCGGAAGCTACTAATGATGCAATCATGTTGTAATTAAGATAGAATAATCAAACCATCGTCCCCAACTAAGTACCGAAGTTGAGGGAGAATAGACGACTAGGCGTGAAAAAATTATGTTTTATTTATTTATTTATTTATGACATACGAGCTGAAGCCCAATTACAAGAGAAATGTTAGCATAAATATTATAAAGGTACAGACATATTGATAAGCGAACGAAAAATAATAACTGATAAAAATAAAACAAGAAAATAAAACAAGGATTTCTAATTATAAAGTATCAAGTATTTTTTTAAACGATAAAGGGAAACTGTTCTGATATCTATTTTCTCGGAGACAGAAGGAATATTGAATATGCGCAATATGTTGAAGTACTTAAAGTTTGCGCATGTGCAGAATTAAGTATGAATTTGAGAAGTATGCAATTATTTGGGGACCATTTGCTGCCTAACCCGCACATTCCCTGAAAATTGTATCCAAATCGAATGAAAACTATTGAAATAAAGCTCGTTAAAAGGAATAAACATTCGCGCATGCGCAGTAGGTACTAATGATGATTGAAATTACTAGGGAATGCTCAAATTAATTTCTCCCACTTATCCTCCAAATTAGTGCGAGATCAGACGACGGGGGCACGAGGAAATGATGCTTGATGGAATTAACGTTTGCGCATGCGCAGTGAAGTATTGATTTGGGAACAACGAAACTGATAGAAAACCATCGGCATCCTAATTTCATTCCATTTCATAAAAAATTTCTAAAATTCATTCTATGAACATTTCATAAAAATCGGTTGAATATTGTGGTCAATAAGCTTGTTAGGTTAGGATTTGCGGATACATGACACACACACACAGACACACTGCACACACAGAAAGACAAGGAACGAAAGTTTTGCAGAATGTATTTCAATGCATTTTAATGCTAGTGGGAATTTTAACACTGTAAAAAAAAAAAACTCAAAAGCGAAAACAACGCTTCCGGTACCTATAGGTAGACTTTTGAGCAATTTAAGAGAAGAAATTTAGCATCTAGGTACCAATACCTCACCAGTAGTAGTACATTCGCACGGACAATAATTAATAAACTCGATTTCGCAAAGTTAGAATAAAATAATACCATTGCAACTATGTCACCTGATAATTCCATTATTGGCATTATATCAGGTAATATTTACTAGGTAGGCAATTTCTCTGTTTACCGGTTCCACTATCTAGCGGTCATTAATGGAATTTAGAGCTTAATTTGCTAATCAATACGTAGCAGCGCATGATGAAATTATGTAAAAATCCGAAGGTATTTTTCGTACTTCTAGCCCTCAAGGAGAGCGAACCGTTCCAACTACCACGTTGCGGATGGTTTTAATCGATCCCTTGGGATTATATTTATCATTGACAAGCATAAAATCATTACTGTTACCTTAAAAGTTTTCGAGATCTCGATTTTTGATTTTCTGCCCTTTAATACTACTTGGGGTCGATAAAAATTGATGCCGATGTTTTTATTTATTTATTTAATACGGGCAAGCCCAATTACATTTTAACACAGAATGTGTTTTAGCCATGGACTAACTAGCCGAAAATGGAACGCGGGATGGTAACAAAATGTGTGACGGATGATTTTCACGTACAACCGAGTCGTTGCTAGGGATATGGGACTTCGTCGTTTTTCATCCCACAAAATTCGTTGACCATTCGTTCGAAAGCTCTCGATTTATCCAACAATATTATGTTAACTACTGCGAAGTGCGTGTCCAACAAACTGAGTTATGAGGATGGTTATATAAATAATTGTTTACACACAGGTGATCATTCTCAATAATTGATATTGTGAACATGATTGCAACCGCTTGTTATTTTCTGATGATTTCATTGAGCTTGTGTTTCGATGATTTGATTCATAGCAGGTGATCTGAGTATTACGAAAACGGTTTGATTTGTGAAGCGGAGGTTAAATAATTTGAATAGGTAATTTCTATACTTTACACTCTAGGAAGCTGTAATTTCGTTTGTAGCCTCTTTAGGACATTTACTTGACGATGCTCAGGGTCCGGATCAGATGTGTGGCTCTTAAAGCTAATTTCTATGCTTTACACTCTAGGAAGCTGTAATTTCGTATGTAGCCTCTTTAGGACATTTACTTGACGATGCTCAGGGTCCGGATCAGATGTGTGGCTTTTAAAGCTAATTTCTATACTTTACACTCTAGGAAGCTGTAATTTCGTATGTAGCCTCTTTAGGACATTTACTTGATAAATCGCTCTTGATTTATCACGAATTTATTTCGTATATTTTTTTCGTAGTTTCATACTATAACTATATAAATTGATGTTATAAATGAATAGTAAACAATGACGCTTGTTTGGTTGTCACTTGGTTGCGCGACAACGCAAACACATTCTGTGTTTCAATAATTTCGTCCGAAGTATGTAAATAGAGGTAACCGGGGGTCCAGGGGGCTTGCCCCCTGGCGAGGCGCGGAGCGCCGAGTTATAAATAATAAGTCATTCTAAACCAGGGAACGTGAATCTAACTGATATGAGGAATAAAAGATGAAGATTTAAAGAGAAAAGAAACCAAAAAGGGGAGGGGGAAATGAAAATGAAAATCTACTGAAATGAAACATGGGAGTTAGAAAATAAAGACTTGAGCGATGAGAGGGGAGAGAAAAAGAAATCGAACTGGGGATAAAAAGTCAAAAAGAGATTGGCACTTCGGGGAAGACGGTAAAGTGGACGCTGAACAATAACGGCGATCGGGAAGCGATGCGAGGGACAAGGAAATCAATCCACGACAGCAAGGGCGGGCAGTGGATCACGTCGTTGACGATCTTGTAGAGAAGAACTAGGTCGTTCACGCATCTTCTCCTCTCGAGCGTGGTCAAGGCTGTAGAGACTCGAAGTCGACGTCCTCATTTGCTATACCCATCTTGTAGGCGATGTATCGTAAGAATTTCTTCTGTACTCGCTCGAGCCGATATTTATGAATTCCATATGAGGGAGACCAGATCGTAGAAGCGTAATCGAGCGTGGGTAAAACAAGGGCTTTGTAGATCGTCACAATGGCATCAACACTCGAGAATTCCCTAGTGTTCCGCTTTAGGAACCCAAGCGTGCGCATAGCTCTGGACGCCAACGCCTCAATGTGACTGGAGAATGATAAACGTTCATCACATAAAACTCCAAGGTCAACCAACCCATCAGACCTCCGGAAGGGTGCGCCACAGAGGGTGTAGTTGTACACGATTGGCTTGGATAGGCGGTGGAATGTCACGACAGAACACTTTGATGCATTCAAAAAAAGGTGGTTTGCTGTACATCAATCCTCCAGACGGTAAATCGATGCCTGCAGCGACTCACAGTCCAATGGTGAATTCGAATGAACAAAGAGCTTAAGATCATCGGCAAAGAGAAGACATCGTATTCCATCAGCGATGGTCTGGTCGACAACACTGTTGATCATTATAAGAAAACAGCGTCCCCAGATGACTACCTTGCGGAATTCCAGAGGAGGCAAGAAAAAACGAGGAAAGAGCCCCCTTCACACGCACAACAAGCTGACGTCCCACTAAATAAGAGCGCAGCCAGGCCAAGAAGGACCCATGAATTCCCAAGGACTCAAGCAGTGATAAGAGGTGGCGATGAGACAACTTGTCAAAAGCTTTAGCAAAGTCTGTAGCAATCACATCCGTCTGAACCCCACTCCGGAAGCCATCCATAACAAAATCCTGGAAGACCAGGAGATTTGAGGACGTGGACCGGCCCCGCACAAATCCATGCTGCTCGTCAACGATGAACGACCCAAATCTGGGTGTGAGCTGAGGGACAATCAACTTCTCGAAGAGCTTGGGGATTGCGGAAAGTGAGCAAACGGTAATGATTTATAAAGCTCTTGTCTCCAGACTTATGCACAGGCATAACGAAGGAGACCTTCCACTTATCCGGAAAGGAGCCCGACTCAAGTGACATGTTGAAGAGCTTCGTAAGAGGTCCCAGCAGCCCTGATGCACAATGTCGCAATAGGATGGGAGGAACGCCATCCGGGCCCAATCCCTTCTTCACGTCCCGCTGAGCGAGACCGAGAGCAACCTCATCTTCAGAGATAGAAAGAGAACCCAATGATAAAATATCTTGAGGAGGATAATAGGTGTCTCCGGGTATCGGAGGGTCGAAGACTGATGAGAAATGCCTAGCAAACAGCTCAGCTATGGGTCTCAGTTCAGATGCTCGAGTTCCATTCAGGGATAAGCAGTTGGGGAAGCTATTACCTCCTTCACGGTAGCTGAAGTAATTCCAGAAAGCCTTAAGGTCCTCTGGGATGGAGTCCTGAACTTTGGTGAGATACGTTTCGTAGAGCGGTCCTGAGCGTTCCTTACAGCGGCTCCGAAGAGAAGAAAACAAATCGTAGTCCTCGTCGCTGCCTTAGATCTTGTAACGTGAATGCGCGACCAGCTTCTGGCGAGTGAGCGATATCAAATCGGCATCAAACCATTTGGGGTAAGAACTTGAAAATTCTTTTATTTTGTGAACGTAGGTATTGATGGCATGGGAGAGTGTAGAATTAAATGTCTCAACTGCATTTTCTAAAGGGCCCTCTGTAATTTTGTCCCATGGACACGCCAAAAGATGTGCATTCATAGCCGTGTAGTCGCCCCTTTTAAAGTTGTAGGAGAACCTACAGTTAGGGAAGAGCACATCACGGGTATCTGGCAATGGGATAGAAAATTCGAGAGGTGGGTGAGCTTTGTCAACGGGCAGCAATGGTTCCGCACACTTGACGTCAGACATGTCCAGGTTTCCCAATACAAGATCAAGGATATTCCCTGATTGATTGCTGATGAGATTGAATTGACGAAGATCGTGGAGCAGCATAGCTTCGTAACTTCTCGCCTTTAGGGTTGAGATTCTCAGAGAAATTATCACAGGACTGGTTGCACCACTGGATACCTGGCAGATTATAATCACCAACCACAACCAATTTGAAGTCCGGATAGGCGATTGAGACGGAGTCTACTTCACAAAAATGAGCGTCGAGGACCTCAAATGGCTGGTCACCCGGCAAATAAAGGCAACCAAGGATCAACTTCTGATCGGGAAGGATGACAAAAACATGCTCAACCAGGTCAGGCGACTCCCAACAATAGGCGCGATATTGACGTGAAACCGCCAAAAAAACTCCACCCCCAGATGATTTATTATGACGGTTATTAGATGAAGAACGATCGATACGAAGTATGTTGTAGTTATGAAGGCGAAGCTCCTCCGTTGCGAGACCCGAAGAAAGCCAAGTTTCTGTGATGAAAAGTATATCGTGAGAGGTGAGGTGCCTGATGTCGAATTTCCGATAACTTTGTATTTACTCCTCTCCGACTTACAGTTACTGGCACATCCCTGGACGATGTCCGGGAGAGCCAAGTTTCATAAAGGTTGGTCCTGTTATTCTTGGAAAGCTTCCGTGTCTACCTAATGGAAGCGGAAGCATTGTTTTCACTTGAGGGAGGAAAAAATGGTTGGCCTCCAAGATCAAAATTTCCACTCGCATTTCACGTTTTAGACCATTCTGAACAACTTTGGTTCCGTTGGACTTTTCATCCGATTTGTATGATATTGTCAGAGGATATGGGGGATAGGGGGTAGACGGTCTCCTATCAGTTTCATCGTTCTTGACTCAATACCACACACTGCGCATGCGCAAACGTAAATACTACCAAGCATCATTTTCTCACGCCCTAGTAGTCCGATCTCGCTCAAAATTGGATGACAGTTGAGGAATGACGATTTGATCATCACATATCAATTTGAACATGATTGTATCATTAATAGCTGCTGCGCATGCGCCTATGTGAAATCCTTGTAACGACCTTAATTTCCACTGATTTCATCCAATTTCAATGAAATTGTCAGAGAATGCGCGGGTTATGTTGTAGATGGCCCCCTATCAGTTTCGTTGTTTTCAACTCATCAGTTCTTCTGCGCTTGCACAAACGTAAATTACATTCAGTACCATTTTTTCGTTTCTTAATTGACCAATTATGAAATTTCACGCTACTTCTTGATTTACTCTTTTCCGCTATGGAATTTTTCAAGATCATTTAATACTTTTCATATAACTCACATAGGTATGATCTATACATTCGTGATAGGTAAACAAGGAAGCTATGTACCACACCCAACTTGGCAGACTTTTTTTTAATTTGATTTTTGGATTCTACGCATCTTGAAACGTACATCAAACAGTATTCAGGGGGGGGTCTATTTTTTTGGCATGGAACATGCTTTAGCCTTGGACTAACTAGCATAAAACGTTACGCGGATGCGTCATGAAATTTTTTCTTTTGACATTTTATGTCTTTACTTTGGCACATAAACGAAAAAAACGTTTAAGAAAAAGCGTTAAAAAATGCGTTACGGTTGGTTTTCTGGTGATTTCCACTTACAACCGAGTCGTTTCTAGGGAAATGGTACTTCTTCGTTTTTCATCCCACAAAATTCGTTGACCATTCGTTCGAAGACTCGTATGCAAGGTTTCTGATTTTGGGTTGAGCCGAAAAGTTTTTAGCACGGAACATGCTTCAGCCTTGAGCTCACTGGCAAAAAGTGTCACGTTTTTTAACGCTTTTTAGCGAATTTTTGAAGAAAATTAAGCTATTGCTCTCGCCTCAAAATTTGTAGAATGTGAATTTTTGAAAACTTTTTATGCAGAAATCCGTTTCAGGCTATTCTGAATCATATTCTGAAGTTTAACGCATTTTTTAATGTATGTATGTATGTATATATGTATGTATGTGTCATTCCAGACGATAACTGTCCGTAGAATTGTGCTAGAAACTTCAAACAAATTTTAGAATGTTAAGGACACAAAACGAAAGTTCAAGTTCGTTGGCCAGCATGATCGGATTACATCTGCGGGTTGAAATTTCCAAAACTGTAGTCAAAAATTTCAAAATAGCCTGTTTTTTGCGATTTGTTGTGCCAAATAATTTTTTCAGCATACTAACATGTGGTATATTCGGAATCAGCGTAAAATATCCTATAAGAATATGCATCAAGTTTTCAAAAATTTCAAAGTTGAAAAATCAGTCAAAATCAAAATAATGCCGTTCGCTAGTTGTAAAAATCGGTAATATTCGCATGAAACAGAGACTACAGTTTGTCTGTGAATTTCTTGCTGTGGGATACTGGATTCGAATGCAACTGACTTTATATCTCTCGTAATATAAAGCCTCACCATCGATTGGCTGTGGAAATACGTTTCTTTCATATGACGTCGGTATGTTATTTTATTTTATGTCAACATTTGATGATGTTATGATAGTATACTGTTAAGATTTCAACTGCCTTCAATACTGACCACATTGGACATCGAAATCTATGAATATTTACCTACATTTGTCTTAAAATCTACAAGATTAGTTTAATAATAATGAAGTATGAGTAGGTACCTCCTAATTATTTTTAATCATTTGATTCCATGTTTTTCTATCAAAATCATAAACTAAAATTTCTCTACACTATCAATAGCGACTGAAATGTCGAAGATTTCTTCAAACATTCGCTCATGGGGTCATGCTGCATGACTGGACTTTTATTTTATTTATGTGCCAAAGTAAAGACATAAAATGATAAAAATATGTCAATGGACTGTAATTTCAGATGGTAATAACATAGATGAATGGCATACATGCCGTTTCCAGTATGCTTGCAAGTTTTTCTAATGATTTTCACGTGCAACCTAGCCGTTGCTGGGGAAATTAAACTTCTTTATTTTTCACCGGACAAAAATCGTTCTCCACTCGTTGGAAAGCTCTCGATTTATCACGCATTTCTAAGGTACTTGTTCTTCTATTCATGTCGTAGTTTTATAATCATTTGTGTTATAAATGGATGTAGTAAACAATGCCGCTTGTTTTGTTATCACTTGGTTGAGAAGTTAATCTTGGTTATACTAATTGTAGACGCGCACCATAGCAAAAAATTACCTACCTAGGTAATTCCTTCTAATTTCGATACTATTTGTCGTATGAAGCTCCTGAAAATTTTGGTTTTTGTTACTCGGTCACTTCTGCCAGGCATGTTCCATGTTTTCGACTTTTAGCTACAGGCTCTACGTAATAACATCCGGGGGGTGCCCCCCCCCCCCCCCCCCAGTGGGGTCTTGCAAGGCCCGAAGAGCCGAGTTTTTTTCCCGATTGCAAAGGTTCATTTTTGAAAATAACAAACCAAAAGTAGGCAGCGTCGTTCTCCGTATGGAACGCAATTCTTACGAGTAGTTAACCAAAAACAACTCCCCCGCTATAATAAAAAGTCCTTCAAAAGTAACAGCAGGGTTTTATAACAGTTGAAAGGCACCGCGTTACCCCGTGCCGGTCGCTCCAAGTTTCAATTACCCACCGCCTCCATGATCATAGTTGAAAAATCACAGTGATGAACGGTCGCGGTGGTATTAGCTCGGGTTCAAAGTGCTACAATTACCGAGGAAAAACGGAACAAAAACGCATGGTCTTCCCAGTTTAATTCTACGAAAGAGACTAATTAAAAGCGATGTGGACACCGCGATAATTTTTTGGGAGGTACAATTAGTTTGGAAGATGGGCATCTTCCCCGGGCCCAAAGGTGGAGATATGGAACAGAAAACGCTTTCAGGTTTTGTGGGAGATTGCTAGGAATATACTTGCACGATTTCTCACGAATGTGACTGAACGGCTGGCCTAGGGTATCGTTGATGGTATCAGTGTTTTCTCTAATAGACGGGTGAGCTTCCGTTGGATGGAACTGGTGACTTTCATATTACACTTTGACTCCTAATTATAGGAACAGTTTGTGTGTATCTGGGCTCCATGTTTATGTACAGCTTTTGCAAATTTAATTCAACATTTTTTAGATAAAATCCAACATCTTCCTCATTAGTTTCAAATCAACTTTTACAAAACGCTCTACTTTAACAGAGCTGCCTATCTTCAAAAATAAAATTCAGAAATGTGAAAATTTGTAAAATTTGTCTTTTTACATGCTGTTTCTTGAGGCATTATAATAATGTTTAATAGTAAAACAGCGATAACGTAATTGAGCGAATGAAGATTGCATTCGAAATTATATGTAATAAACAACTTATACCATTTACCAAAAACGTTGAATCTAATAGAAAACAGAAATATGTACCAAAATTGATTAAAAACTATTAGAACTGATTTAACTGTTAGCTGCGAATTCATTCTTCACAAAAACAAAAAAAAAACCGGAATGGAGGAGAAAAATTTAAGTTTAATCTGAGAAAGTACTTCTTTAATAAATCGGGTGGTTATAGGTAGAAAAGGATTTTTTTTCCCTACTTACTTTTATCTAGGGGAGAGTGGGGGTAATACCGCCAAGTCGAGGAATACCGCCACCCAATATAATTATATGTAACCACTTGAGTGACAAATCTCGTAGCCGATATAGTCATCTTAAGCAGAAATGTTGGAAAAGTTGGTTTGGGGTCATTAATTTGTTTTTATCAAACATAATCGAGTTCACAGTTTTTGAAGTTTGGCGTTCTAGTTTTACTGCTGTCGAATTTTTGTGGAAAGTACCTAACAGTTTTTCATACGAAAAATTATTTAGCTTTAATTTCCACCCATTGCTACATGTTTTATTTTATAACGAAAACTGTAGTTTTTAATGATTTTTTATCTCGAAAAGTTTACTGGGGCAGTATCGCCACACCAAATACAGGCTAATTCCGAAATGGCGGTACTGCCCCAATGCTCCATTCCTCAGTCTTGTTTGATTTTTTCCAAAGTTTTTTGTTGTAATAATCACCTATTTCTATTGATTCTGAGTAATTATAATATAAATTAATATTTAAAAGATGAATTATATTGTGATAGCATAATTATCTCAATAAGCACCTCTATATTTACCTGATCGTGAGTTATTTACCCACCTTTCTACTGAATAATTGTACGGTACCTACCTACCTAACTTCCTTACTATATTAACATAATCGTTGTAAGATTCCACTTTTCATGCTCCCGTTTTGATTTTGACAATGGACGTCTTGTGAATTTTGCTTTGACCTAAAGAAGAGCACAAATTTAAAACTTCAAAAGCTGGGAAGATGGAATGCAATATAATATTTCTTTTTTTAACGAGTTCCGCGTTGAACTTTGTCAATAATTCAGTTCCTGTGAAGAACCAACGTTATTTTACCAATATTTATTTTTTTCCAATTTTACTATTCTGATGTGGAAATTGTTTGTCAACCTTTAGTGAATTCTTTTCCTGTCAACTAAGTTCCCAATATGGTGAGAAGCTACCCAGGAAGAGTTTTTGAAATTCAATAACTCGTTATTCCGATGTTCTGATGAGACTGTTCATTTCCCCCCTTGTTTTAGTATTGCGGTACCTATTACCCTAACCCCATGGCGGTATTTCCCCAGCTAGCTGGAGTAATACCGCCATTTACAAGGGTTTCGTAAGTTGTTGTTTACTAATATACAGTTGCTACACAACCAGCAAAAACTTGTAATTCACCACTGGAGATTTTTTTTTTTTTTTTTTTTTACAACTTGCTTCAACATCTGAAGCTCCTAAGTGCGAACCCGGGGTGTGATAGACAAATATGCTTTAGATGGCGATATTACCCCATTTTCCCCTACCTACCTACTGCCATCATTTCGCCCTATCGCCTAACTTCAACGAGCTTCATACCGCCTTTGTTCGGCTCAAAACTAACTATCGTTTATTCAAATTTCTAAATGGGATGTTTACAACACCAAACAACATTTGGCACTGTGATTTTCAGTTTTGGATTTTTGCCAACGTTTGAGGTCATAATTGCGTCATATTACAGAAGGAGCTCACTCGATCCATCAATACATCCCTTCCAAAAAAAAAAAAAAAAAAAAAAAAAAAAAAAAAAAAAAAAAAAAAAAAAAAAGTATAGAAAAACCATAATTTTTCAAAATTTTCTAACGAGAGGCAGTTTATTTTGGTTTATTACTTTCAATAATGAACCTTTGTATTTGACCAAGAAAAGAATTTTTTATCCCAAAATTCGAATCCAAATCCAAAAATCGAATTTAAAAAAAAATCCTTCCGTCCGCTGTACGCCGTCCGAAGTTTTTCTCAAAAAGTATTGGACCAAACTTTAAGAAATTTGGCTTAAAAATCATTTATCGGCCGGATATGTGCCAGTAACATCGGCATCGCGTTTGATTGACACTAAAGGGTAGAACCTAAGGGCTGAAATATTCAAAAATCGGTTTCGAAACTTTCTATGTAACAGAAATGATTTTTTGATTTTCATTTATAAGTATCCGCCCAAACAATCGAACGAAATTACCCCGGTCGCTATGCGTTTATTTACACTGCAGTGAATCGTAACCAGTAAAACATATCAAATATACCCTTGAAAACTATGACAATTGTATCAGCTGATAATATATAGGGTGAGTCTCTCGCAAATGCAAAAAAAATTTCGGGTGAAACTACATCAAAAATGGAGTAAAATGCCGCCAACTGCATATTTTTATCTCAATCCGTTCTCGAGATATGATTTTTTAAAGGTTTTTTCAGGAAAACCGTGTTTTTTCCTTTTAAACTCAACTTTCTTCACTTTACTTCATTTTATTTTAATTTTTGACCACATTTTCGGAATCAGCACTAAATTTACTATAAGAATAGTGTACTTGGGTTCTTGAAAAGTACCATCCAAAGGCCCTCACATCAGCTCAAACATTGACGATTTTGAAAAAATAATATTTCTGAAAATCTTTAAAACTTTACTACTTTTTTAAAATGAATCCTAGAAACTGGCGAATCTCATGAACGTTGCTTCGTCTAATACTCTTTACAACGGTATAATCAAGTTTACTTTTATTTTGTTATTTAGTGGAGAAAATGATGTTTTAATGTTAAAAAATGTGGGGTTTTCAATGAAATCGTTGGTTTTCTCGAAAGATGACCCTCCATGAACCTACAAGTATGGGGTCGGTTTCTATGTATTTTTTCACGCTGTATCGAGTGGTAACATTTGTAGATCTCTCCAACTCCGTTATAACCGAGTTTTACACTTAAAATCGCAAATGTTTAGTTTGTTTGTTACGATTAAATGTATGTGTGTTATGGGGTAAAACTAGTTAATTAAAGTGTAAAACTCGATTATAACGTGGTTGAGAGATCTGCAAGAGTTTCCATTCGATCCAGCGACAAAAAATACATAGAAACCGACCCCATACTAGTTGGTTCATGGAGGGTCATCTTTCGAGAAAACCAACAATTTCATTGAAAAACCCACATTTTTTAACATTAAAATATTATTTTCTCCCCTAAATAACAAAATAAAAGTAAAATTGATAATACCGTTGGAAAGCATATTAGATGAAGCAGTTTTCATGAGATTTGCCAGTTTCCAGGATTCTTTTTAAAAGAGTAGTAAAGTTTTAAAGATTTTCAGAAATATTATTTTTTCAAAATCGTCAATGTTTGAGCTGATGTGAGGGCCTTTGGATGGTACTTTTCAAAAACCCAAGTACACTATTCTTATAGTAAATTTAGTGCTGATTCCGAAAATGTGGTCAAAACTTAAAATAAAATGAAGTAAAGTGAAGAAAGTTGAGTTTAAAAGGAAAAAAACACGGTTTTCCTGAAAAAAACCTTTAAAAAATCATATCTTGAGAACGGATTGAGATAAAAATATGCAGTTGGCGGCATTTTACTCCATTTTTGATGTAGTTTTACCCAAAATTTTTTTTGCATTTGCGAGAGACTCACCCTGTATAATTCCAATGTTTTGGTTGAGATGTGCTGAAAATCGGGTATTCCACTTGATGACCGATCACCGAAGGTCATAGAGGGGGCTATTTTACTATATTGGTCGAATTATTTGGTCTCTTGGTAGAACCATTCTCAGTAAATGAAAAACTTTATAATGGTGGGATGGTGGCGGTGGGGGGGTTAATCCCGAACAATCGCGTTCTATTCACTATTCTCACTAAAATCATATCCAAGCCATACTTAGGGACATCCTTGTAATGCATGCATTGCTTACCAATATGTTTATTGAAAAATAAATAATAAACCAAAATGCGACTCTCTTGAAATGCAAGTCCTCACGTTTTGAGGTAGTGAAGAGATAGAATAATTTTTCAATCTGTGAGTTTGCGATGTTCCATCATCAAGTGAAATCACAAAAGTCCTAACTTGATTCCCCTCTCTGACGAAAATGTGAACCTTTCACGGGTCATTAATTCAACCCATTATGAGAGCAATTGCAGAGTAAACACGGTAAGCTATCATCACTCCCGTTCGTGGGCGTATTTTAGGAGCCTTCAATTAAATCTTGAGAGTCATTAGGTCCCTCGGCGGGGTTTAATTTCGGTCACAACGTTCGACGCGTCCTCCACCAGTTCTTCCCTAAGTGCCGCAAAACACGCCACGACTTTGGCATCCGCTCTCGGAGGGCCAATTCTCTCATGGCAGAACTTATGACTTGGCCCAAGTTGGCCGGTAATTTTGACGGAGTTGGGCGATAAGGCGGAATGGTTTCCTTTGTTGACTTAAAACACTGCGATTCTTCCGGAACTATAATTACTACTACAATTGACGATTACTCGTGTGTGAAAATGAACATTCGTAAATATGTACGAGTTGGCTCTGGAAATTATGAATAGTCTTATTTGGCGTTGATGACATCTGATGATTTGAAGTTGAAATTCATTCCTCTAAAGAAGATATAAAAACGGATACAAATGAAGAATAAATTAATATCGACCGAAACGCAGCAATCTGTCGTAGAATCATCAGGAATGGGGCCAAACAACCTCTTTCGCCAAGCTTTCGATAAATTTATCATCTTCTTCAGGGCCTATAATGTACAGCACAACAGCTCAACCCTTAGAAAAACGATGAACTCATGAAAGATAATAAATAAAGGTATAAACGCAAGAATGCTCCAGCAAGAAACAAGTTTGCTATAGTTAAAACCAGCTAACTTACTCAGAGGTGAACAACAGCGTGAAGATCACGCTACTCAGCGACCAATTGATCGACAACTTCATGTCCAGGGATGCTAATACCAATAACGGAACAAACATCACAACACCAACCAACCAACACTCACCAACTCAATGAAGTAACTAAAACCAGCCTATTGAAGATTCGAAAAGAAGAAAATAACATCCGGCAGTCACACAATTATACAAACAGACAGATACAAATGAAGTATTGACAAACTTAATTGCTAAGTTACTAGGAACTAAAACCCTATCCAAGGAACACGGCTCCGTCCTGGGTGAGAGAGTCAACTCTTAAGTGCATATATTTTCAGAGTAGAAAACTAGTTTATTATATTTCCATTATCCGTAGATATTATATGTATGACTTATACTTTCAAAAACGTTTCTATTTCAAACAACAAATCAACTTATAAATAAATTGTCAGCTAAATATTAGCTATTTATATTCTGCCCTACTACATTCTGATGGATTTGACAAGTTAGAGGGAACTACTCTTTACAATAGAGGTATATTATAATGTATATGGCGAGTGGTGGCGAAAGGTATAAACTGTAATAGGAACTTATATACTGTAGGTATGTGACGAGATAGTGGCACATAAATAACTAGTTGTGGAACGCAACAGGTAGTACTTGGTGTAACATCATACGAAGATTTATTTGGGTGCAGTGTTGGGCATAATCTTATCGTCGCGTACGAATACGATTGTAATTGCGATAATTATTCGTTGATACTGAATCAACTGCGATTATATTCGTATTCTTGTAATCATATTCGTCTGTTGGCGATTACACGAATACAACCCATAAAAATGCTTCACGGTCATCAATTTCAATAGGGCATCCCTCCTATAATATGCGAAGGCTTGCCAATGTTACCTAGCTTCAGAGGGACGACCTATTGAAATAGATTTGAGACAAATAGGCTGGGCTCCAATCGTTGAATTCGCTTTAAAGACGTCCCTCTGAAGCTAGGTAATATTAGCAATGCTTCACATATTATAGGAGGGACACCCTATTGAAATTGATGACCGTGACGCAATTTTATGGGTTGTATTCGTGTAATCGCCGACAAACGAATACGATTACACGAATACGATCATACGAATAAAAATATAATCGCAGTTGACTCAGAATCAATGAATAATTATCGCGATTACAATCGTATTCGTATTCGACGATAAGATTATGCCCAACACTGAACTGGACCGAAGTGTCCCGCCGCACTATACCTATGATGGAAATACTTGACATGGGATCGGTACTGGATCTGAAAAAATACCTGATCTCGCCCGAATTGTTCCGATCCATGAAACCAGTGGAACGCCTACTTATTTAGGAAGATTAAGCACCAGTTCCAAAAGTTAAACCAGGTTAAAAGTTTTTTAATGGCGACATTTCGGCCTCTGACCCTAGGCCTTATTCATGCCAAATTATATGCATAGATACTATACAGGTATATATAATATACATATTGTATTATAATATGCCTATTATTTATACCTGTGCAGTATCTGTGCATATAATTTGGCATGAATAGGGCCTACAGCCAGAGGCCAAAACGTCTCCAATAAAAAACTTTGACCCAAGACTGGAACTGGTGCTTTTACATCCAGTCATGGAGACACAAACTCCGCTCACCTCTACATCCCTACTTACGTCATCTGCCCCGTAGCGTTCCTAGCGGCGGACCTTGTTGGTTCGGGAGCCCCATTGTGCCAAACTAAATTGAATACAATCCCCCAACACTAAAGATGGCCTCTTCAATATCAGAAACTCCCCGCAAATACTTCCTGACCGCAGTAATCGAAAACTGTTTGACTTCCCCCATCAGCGAATCCTAAAGGCCGCCCAAGCTGTTTTCAAACTACCACAACTTACCCCCGAAGGGCGAAGTTCCTCTTCCCGTAAACTTCGTATTTCACCCCTTCACCCCCTCACCCTGCAGACCCGACTTGTCTGCCAGTCGTTCGACTAGTCGGCCCAACCTGCGATAACAGCAAACACAACTTGCGAGCGGCCTCAACAGTCAACTTGCGCCCGTCCCTCCCCTAACTTGTGTTGCTCCCGGTTTTAGTTTGCGGCGGTAATTACCCTTCTCTTGCCAACATCACCTGTGTTTGACTTTATCGTAATAACTTCCGCGGGGCCCCTAATTGTTAGGAAACCCAGCTTAGAAAGGCCACCACCAAATTACCCTCATAGGGACCCTCGTCATACCTCATACTTCCCCTTTCCATCACCTTTCTTTGACCAATTAAAGAGGATAAAAAACTGGAAACGGGTCTTGTTTCGTACTTTTTTCTCGTTATGTATCATGTTTGCTTGTATCATGGCTGTTCCTCCTAGATAATGATAACATGGAAATGAGTGCTTTTTTCCCGACAATATCTTTTATACAATACCTAGTCAATAAGGCAACTTGAACCGGAAATCTCATTTACCGTTGAAAAACGCGCAATGACTTCGCAGCCGTTTACTATTAATGTTACACAAACTCTGCAAACTATTATTTTAATTTTATTTTTTTATTATTATTATTATTTTTTTTTTTTTTTTTTTTTTAAGTTTGATATTTTTACATCCTCCACAGACGTGAACATGCATAAACGACATTTACCAATTTTTTTTCTGGGGTGTTGGGGGTTTAAGTAAGACGAAAATGTGAACATTTTGAATAAAATATATTTCTGATGAAAATTGCGAAATGTCCAAATAAATAGACATCGGGACCCCCCCCCCCCCCCCTTACGCCGAACTGCAGTCATATCACAATCATTCTGCATCCACGTTCACAGAGTGAGCGGTTTTTTGACATTTTCATGTCTTTCATATGGCACATAACAAAACAGCGGTACTTAATGTACGGCCTGTACTGCCTAAATAAAAGAAACCACTGTAGTGTCAAGGAATGCTGATTTATTACTCTAAGTTAAACGTAACGCTTGCATACGAGTCTGCAACGCATTGGGACATTTTCATGTGTTTACCTATGAATGGTCAACGTCATTTCTGATGGTCATGATCATCGTTGTGGCCACTTGGGACAATTTTTTTCTTGACGATTTTTTTGTTATGTGCCGTATGAAAGACATGAAAATGTCAAAAATCGTCACGAAAAAAATTGTTCCAAGTGGCCACAACGATGATCATGACCATCAGAAATGACGTTGACCATTCATAGGTAAACACATGAAAATGTCCCAATGCGTTGCAGACTCGTATGCAAGCGTTAGGTTTAACTTAGAGTAATAAATCAGCATTCCTTGACACTACAGTGGTTTCTTTTATTTAGGCAGTACAGGCCGTACATTAAGTACCGCTGGCGTCAAACGGTTTGTTGGCCCATTACATCCTCTTAACCTCGTATTTTTTTTACCCTTCTTCCCTGGGATTTGAGGTCTGTTTTCCTTTTACGAATTTTGGCTTCGTTCTTAAATACACTGGTAGAAGGTACGTTCGGGCCCCCATTCTCATCAGCCTCACAGTCTGGGTCAACTGCTTCTTGTTCTTCATCACAGGGTCATGGCCACTTCCTGTTCTTCATCACAGTGTTGTTCTTCAAAGTTATTGTAGGGATCTTGATTTGTCTGGAGTTCACCAGTCATAACCTCTAGTTATGTCCTCTCCAACAGACTTCCACCAGTATGCACCACTTTCTGTATTTCTAGATCATCGAAATTGAGATCCTCATCAACATAGTTAGCGATAGTTTTGATTTATTTTTTGATTCGATAGTTGCACTTAAGCGGACACTAAATTGAAGTTTTATTTTTCTTTGCAGTATAGCTAATTTTTCTGTTTTTTTTTTTTTCTGTATCTTGTTTTAAGATATAAATATAGTTTATTAGTTTTAGCTCTTCGAGTTTATCATCTGAATTTATGTTTTAAATATATATATTTATTTCACGGTATGTAATTTACATTGTAATTGGGCACATGCCCGTGTATAATAAATAAAAATAAAAATAAATAAAATAAATAAATAAATATCTCCACCCCAAAGCTCTACTTTGAAGCATCATCAACCAAAATGGCATCAAAGATGTCTTCTTCCAGTGGAATTTGGCTGTTCTCAGCAAACAACGAACAACAAAAACGAACAATAAAAATCGGTGAAATGAAATTAGATTAGAGAGTTTTTGTTCTTCCCGTAATTTTCTACCCGTGTACGCAAAAAGACAGAAATACCAACTGCGCATGCGCGAATCTTCACGTCAACGTGTAGAACTACGCGTGTACGGGAAAAAGGCCTGTCTACGCGTTGACAGGAAAAATGCTTTCGTTGGAATCTCGGCCTACGGCTAATCATCATAGCCTGACGCAAAGGTAACCACAGTTGCCGGTAACCACAGTGGGACCAATGTTACCGCAGTTACCAGCAAAGGTAACCACAGTGTGGTTGCCAACAACACGTTGGCTGGTCAACAAGTCGAGAGGTTATAGTGAAGTGCTCCGCTACAAAATTCAGCCATTTAAGGTACCTAAGCAATAAATTTATTTATAAATAATTATAAAGCAATTAATTTTTTAAATAAGAATAGGTTGTACGAAAAGAATATTAAACAGCTTCTGAAACACTTATAGAGACGTTAGCTTTTTCGCGTATACCTACGTGTAGAAATAAGCGTAAAAATCACGTGAAGAGCTAGCATCTCCAGCTGCTTGCTCTAGACGCTGCTCTATGCGAAAACGGGAAGAACAAAAACTCTCTAATATCATTGAAATGGATACTTTTGCCTAATTAAAATTAGGATGAGTATAATTGGTTCCTGATTGAGTCACAAAAATGTCCATTCAAATGGACAAATGTCTACTTAAATTGACGACCCAGGCTGGGCACAAAGTCCTGATGTACATTTAAATAAACAGCTGTGGATTGGTATAGATTCCGACTGTCCATCTAAGTGGACACTAAAAAAACTGAGTTGCTGAACAATTTTCACATATATTTTCAAATCCTTATAGAGTGTTGTCACCAGGAGACTCTAGGCAACAAAATCCAGTGAAAATTGATCCAAAATTCGATGATTAAACTACCAAAATTTACCGAGAAATGATCGCTTTGTTTTCTTCTCCATTCCGAGGCTTGACGCACTGATAAGAGATAACAGTGATATGAATATTAGTGTTGCCACAATTCTATGACAACAGAATGAAGACATGGAAAAAGATTGAATTCAAAATCATGGTCTTTGGGGAAAGGAGAGCAACTCAAAGTTGTGTCCATTTAAATGGACTTCCGGTCTGTAGAGGATATAAGGATGATTCGTAAACCTGGGGGCAAGTCGTGTCTATGAGCTGTAAAAAATCGCCTAATTGACCTAGGACCATAATTTTTGCTTCCTCATTACCGAAAGTAGGAAAGCTTTGTGTTCGTGGAAGAACTCGAAAAAATTCTTGTCCTCCAAAATCAAAATTTCGACGTGGTTTTTGCGTTTCAGAGCTTGCTGAAGAATTTTGGTTCTGTCTTTCCGAAGTCCGTCTGTCTCTCTGTGGTAAATAGTATTCTCGCCCAAAACAAATTATTGGTCATTCATTACGGTCCGATTGGTAATAATTATGGAAATTCAATGCCTTGACGTAATCACAACCGAACTTCAAAACTGCGACTGCATTTTGAAGGAATACAAATGTTTTGCGTTCACAGGTGCATGCTTTGTCGCAAGAAATTGCTAACAGCCATGGAACTACCTTGCTAATAAAAAAACGCTGCAAATTATTTCACAAAGGTTTATTATTTTTTCAATTGAGTATGATCGTAGTTTTAGTTGGCTTGCTTACGTCATAAGGCCCGTCCAGACTCCTCGGCGTGTCCTATTTCGAGTTTCCACAACCTATACTTCTATAATTATATACGCATGTTTATATTTCTCGATTTGAGCTCCTATCTATTCAAATAGTTATTGCCTTAATAATATCATTATCTAACCACGTACGAAAAGTCGAGAGGATATGTTATTAAATATGCGTAGGAAAAGCATTGGTATTAACACACAAATATGACCTAGAAAAAAACATATATTCATGCCTCGAAGGAACGTCGTACCCACCACAAGGTGCCGCGGCGCCTCCTCTCACTCCACCCCCCGCTCACCCCCCTCACCACCCACCGTGACCCCCTGCCAAGCGTGCCAGGCGTGCGTGCGTAAGTCTAACAAAGCCTTGAAATGACACTTTTTCGCCCGTTTTTGGCCCATAGCATCTATGCGAGTAAAGCGATCGGGATGGTTAAACGTTAGGACCAACTAGACCCCAAATGGAGTCTATGTGCGAAAGGACGGGTTTTTAAAGTCAATTCTTAGGCCTTTTATGGCCCGGACGGCGGACGGCGGACGGCGGACGGACATTTCAAATTTGGATTCTACGCACCTTGAAACGTAAAGTGACAAAGTTTGAGGGTGGGTTATAACATTTTTTTGCTATACGATCACATAGGCTTATTATTGGAAATAATAAACCAAAATTAATAAGAGAATTGACGGTATAGAAGAGAATCTAGCATTATCTAAAAAAATAATACGAAAAAGAACCGGCACAAGGACAACATAGTTTTCATAACGTTCTAGAAGGGAAAGAAAACATGAATATTCTCAAGAGGAAGGTGATGGAAATTTTTAGACCGGATTCTTGAGGATTAAGAAGTTGTAGGTGTAAGACGTTTAGGCACCATCCAATCTTCTAGAAGTAGGCCAGTTCAAATTCATTTTGCTAATAATTTCTCTAAATCTAAAGTACGCCAGAACATTTACAAGTTCAACGGATCCCAATTTAATACATCCGAGTTATACGACAGAAGAACACGGGAATTTAGGAAGCATCTGGCAGTGGAGTGTAGGCATTATTGATTGTGATCTATGTTAGCTATGCAGTGCTCATTTATTATACGTAAATTATGTAGACATTTATAAGTAATTATTTGATACATCATACGTAAAAGTCTAACAGTGTTTGTTGAGGCAGAAATGAACGTGCTATTTTAACACAGAATGTGTTTTTGCGATGACCTACCGAAAAAAAATCGTCACAAAAAACCGACAGAAAAAACCGTTATGCGCCTTTTATAATGATTTTCACGTACAACCAAGCCGTTGGTAGGGAAATGGAACTTCCGCAATTTTAATCGCACAGAAATCGTTCACCATTCGTTGGAAAGCTCCTGATTTATCCAACCATATTATGTTAACTACTGCGAAGTGCGCGGCCATCAACCTGAGTTATGAGCATGGTTATTTGAATCAATTTATTGTTTACACACAGATGATCATTCTCAATAATTGATATTGTCAACATGATTGCAACCGCTTGTAAATTTTCTTATGATTTTCACGTACAACCGAGCCGTTGGTAGGGAAATGGAACTTCCGCAATTCATCACAATCACAGAATCATCGCAATCAGAATCATCGCAAAAACACATTCTGTGTTCCTATGATTTCATACAGAGTATGGAAAAAGAAATAAACCGGGGGGGGGGGGGGGGGCGGAGCCCCCCGCCGAGGCGCAAAGCGCCGAGTTTTAATATGTATTTTAGGAACCTCTTGTAATACCTACGGGTTATGCAATAAAATTTAATTGAATATCGGACATACTTCACTCCCATCAAATATAATTTTAACGCCTGATAAGTAGAAGGATACTTTTTTATGCCCAGTCATTCTAACTTGTGCAATCAACCGTTTGGCATACAATGAGAGATCTTTGCATTCCAAATTAGCAGACATGGGCTATGATTCAGAGTCCAGTTCGCAAAAGTAGTTATTGAATTTAGACAGAGCAATTTTCCAACGAGGTGTCTCTGGCAACAATTAGTAGTAGGTGAAAAAAAAAAGTGACATTTTTTGCTGTCGGACGAAAATTTTGAATTATGCCCAGTGCTTAGAAATCCATGTAAAAAAAAAAATTAAACTCAAATGATTAAAATTTTAACTTCAACAAATAGCTTCAGATTATAGCATGATCGTATGGGTGAATTTTCGTAAATTATCGTATCACAATTAGGTTAAATTTGTATGATATTTGAGCTCTTCGAGGGCAATGAAATTGTTAAATATAAGTAGACTACATAAAAATAGTCTGTTTTTTCTTCATTAAATCATAAAGATGATCATCTTGATTTTCGTTTTAGAAGCATTAAAGGTATATTAAAATGACGAGAAAACCAACAAAAATAGAGAACTTTCCAACGTCTGGCGAACGTTTTCTGTACGATGGTAAATGCCTAAGATACAGTTCCGTAGCAACGATTCGGTTGTAATCGATTATCATCAGAAAATAGGATTGTAACGCACTAAATATCCCGTAACGATGATTTTGTCTTATTTTTGGCCGGGTTATGATGGCAAAAACATATTCCATGTTAAAATCGTTTAGAACACTTGCATATGAGTCTGCAACACATTGGGACATTTTATGTCTTAAGTTGCAGACTCTAATGTGTTGCAGACTCGTATGCAAGCTTTAAGAGAATTTCAGCTGATCCGAACCCTGGGCATCGTCAAGTAAATGTACTAAAGAGGCTACATACGAAATTACAGCTTCCTAGAGTGTAAAGTATAGAAATTACCTATTAAAATTATTTAACCACCGCTTCACAAATCAAGCCGTTCTCGCAATATTCGGATCAGCTGCTATGAATCAAATCATCGACACACCAGCTCAATGAAATCATCAGAAATTAAAAAGCGGTCGCAATCATGTTCACAGTATCAATTATTGAGAATTATCACCTGTGTGTAAACTATTATTCATATAACCATCCTCATAACTCAGCTTGTTGGCCACGCACTTCGCAGTAGTTAACATATTATGGTTGGATAAATCGAGAGCTTTCGAACGAATGGTCAACGAATTTTGTGGGATGAAAAACGACGAAGTACCATTTCCCTAGCAACGAGACGGTTGTAAGCAGAAATCATCAGAAAACCAACCGTAACGCTTTTTTTTAACGCTTTTAGTTAACGCTTTTTTCTTTTATGTGCTAAAGTAAAGACATAAAATGTCAAAATTTGAATTTGATAATTTTTGTAAGGGAAATCTGAAGTTAGGTCAGGGAAATGTCAGGGAAATTAAAAATTTCAATTTGGGGCCCACCCTGCTTTCGACTTGTTGCAACCAGTAGCATTTTATATTACCTGCTATACAACGAATTTCGTGAAAGCGCTTTTAAGCGTAAAACGCTGCAAATTATTTCACAAAGGTTTATTATTCTTTAAAAAAAAAACTGGTGGCGTAATCTGCGGATTATTCCCTGCAGGTGGTGTGGGAAGTGAAGAAAAATGGTCCTTTAATCCCTTACTTCCCCTGTAAGGGAGCGTCAATTTATTTGATACTGGTTTCGGTCTTAACACAGACCATCCTCAGTAAAATAAAAAAATTAAAAACTCCGAGCATCCTAGGTGCAAACAAAACAGGCATAAACGTCTATGTTAAAATTTGGATTCCACGCACCTTGAATCGTAAAGTGACAAAGTTTGAGGGGGGGGGGGGGGTTATAAAATTTTTTTGCTACACGATCACATAGGCTTATTATTGGAATAATAAACCAAAATTTGAATTTGATATTTTTGTCAGGGAAATTTGAAGTTCGGTCAGGAAAAAGTCAGGGAAATGTCAGGAAAATTAAAAATTTCCATTTGGGGCCCACCCTGCTTTCGACTTGTTGCAACCAGTTGCATTTTATATTACCTACTACACAACGAATTTCGTGAAAGCGCTTTTAAGCCTAAAAAAGTCCAGTCATGCAGCATGACCCCATGAGCGAATTTTTGTAGGAATCTTCGACATTTCAGTCGCTATTGATCGTGTAGAGAAATTTTAGTTTATGATTTTGATAGACAAACATGGAATCAAATTATTAAAAATAATTAGGAGGTACTCATACTTTGTTATTATTAAACTAATATTGTAGATTTAAAGACAAATGTAGGTAAATATTCATAAATTTCGATGTCCAATGTGGTCAGTATTGAAGGCAGTTGAAATCTTAACAGTATCCTATCATAACATCATCAAATCTTGACATAAAATTGGTTAAAATTGGTATAAAATTGGTTATACAGGGATACTTCCATAAGGGTAGTTCAATCTGAATTTGGACAATGTTTCATGCAAATATTACCGATTTTTACAACTAGCGAACGGCATTATTTCGATTTTTGACTGATTTTTCAACTTTGAAATTTTTAAAAACTTGATACATATTCTTATAGGAAATTTTACGCTGATTCCGAATATACCACATGTTAGTATGCTGAAAAAATTATTTCGCACAACAAATCGCAAAAAACAGGCTATTTTGAAATTTTTGACTACATTTTTGAAAATTTTAACCCGAAGATGTAATCCGATCATACTGGCCAACGAACTTGAACTTTCGTTTTGTATCCTTAACATTTTAAAATTTGTTTGAAGTTTCTAGCACAATTCTACGGGCAGTTATCGTCTGGAATGACACATACATACATACATACATACATACATACATACATACATACATACATACATACATACATACATAAAAAAATGCGTTAAACTTCAGAATATGATTCAGAATAGCCTGAAACGGATTTCTGCATAAATGGTTTTCAAAAATTCACATTCTACAAATTTTGAGGCGAGAGCAATAACTTAATTTTCTTCAAAAATTCGCTAAAATAGGAATTCATCTTCATCGGGCACTCCCATTGTTATTCGTGCTTATTGTGAGGGTTTGTCGACCAATTAACTATCGCGAAATCCCTCAAAGGATTGGCTACACATCTTCACAATCAGCCCGCTGAGCGTGGTATCCCCCCCCCCCCCCCCCCCCCCGTCCAATCCACTTCCATTCACGAAATTCACCTCACGTTCTCCGGTCTCAAGGCTGAGCCCCGTAGCTTCGTATTGATAAATCTCTCGACGTTAACATAATTTATTATCTATTAACCTCCCCAACGTGGGTTCCTCTTCCCCCGAATCTTGTAAATAATGCAAATCACACTTTTAATTAAGTCTTTATAAATGGTTTGGTTCCCTTTTCCGACAGGTGGGCTCTGCCCGCAATCCCATTATTTATTCCCGGTGCTAATTCCTTGTTTTAATTGAATTTACTAATGTTTGTTTTATAAGGAGAATAGGATTATTAGTATAGTTTTATGGGCGGCGAGCATCGGAACTGTTACTACGGATCTTTGCATGAGCGGGATCGCCCTACGATGACGATGGTATTTCAAGCTTGAAAATATCATATACTTGAAGCAAAAACTCATTAGGTAAATGGATTAACGTTGGAAGCTTTTGTACGACACTCGCTAGCATTGCTGGATTGCAACTTAAAACTCAGCATTGAAATTTGAAAGATTATTGCTTACGTATTGAAATAAGTTGATAAAACAATTAGGGTGGAGGGGCCAGTGTTGGACAACTTAGGAGAGAGAGAGAGAGAGAGAGAGATTGATTGATTGATTGATTGATTTCTTTATTTAGCAACCAGGAAGGATTAGGGCCATAAGGCCCTCTCTTCCATCCTCCCTGAATAAAGATATACATTGATTTCCTCTTACAATCGTTAACATTAGTTATACAAAATAATAATCTAATAAAAAAAGAATAGATTTGAAAAAAAGTAAAATTTCATCTCTTCGATAAAGACAACGATTATGATCGTTGATTACCTAGTTTAGTAATTAATATTTTTAAAATTAATTATTGAAAATTTCCACAAAAATCTATAGACATTGGTTAGTTATTTTATTTCAGACATATGTGTTCTGTTTAATATTTCTCTAACAATATCTTCTTAAGTGTGTCTCGAAATGTTTCTGTTTTTTGTTCAAGTTTGAACAAATCAATCAATTCATTATGAACTCGGGTACCTTGTACAATGAAGGATCTATTGTAGATTGCAGTTCTGTGGATAGGAATTTGCATGAGTTTTTCCTTGTTCCTAGTATCTATAGAATGTAACTGAGCCATAAATACAAATCTATTATACAGGTACTTCGGTCTTTGAAATTTCAATACTTTGAATACCATCGTCGCAATTTGTAGCTTCTTTCGTTCGACTATCTTTAGCCAACCTAGAGCTTTGTAATGAGGAGTTACATGATCGTCAAGCTTTAATTTAAGGACAAATCTGACTATTGCATTCTGCGCTTTTTGTAGTCTTGTTACATTTACAGCGTTGAGATCACATAGAGCAACAGGCGCATAATCTAAGATAGGAAGTATTAGCGATTGGGCGAGTTGTTTTCTAACATGCAAGGGGAAATCGCTTGCTATTCTTCTTAATTGATATATGTTTTTGAAAACAGAATTGCACATCGAGTCAACTTGAGCATCCCATGACATGTTATTTTGAATTAAAATCCCTAGGTTATTAATGTTATTGACGTATTCTAGGGGTGTTGAGCCATACATAACTTTTGGGATAGTCGAGTGGTCAAACCTTGACAAAATCTTTGGGTAACCTAACACAATGGCTTTGGTTTTACTTTCGTTGACTTTCATTCCGTGTTCAGAGCACCACCTTGCAAGTTTCTCAAGTTCGAGATTCATACAATTTACAGTTTCATCAATGTCGCTTACCGCACATGATCGATACAGCTGTATCACAGAAGATACCTGACAGGGTTCTGACATATAATATAAACAACAGTGCAGAAAGTACAGAGCCCTGAGGGCATCCAGTTTCAACTTTTTTCCAGGATGAGTAAGAATTCTCAGGACCCTTGACTCTCTGCTCTCTATTAGATAAATATGACGCAAACCAATTCAGCAAATTTCCCTCTACTCCGATTGATCTTAATATGGCAAGAAGTACATCTTTTCTAATCAGATCGAATGCAGAGGAAAAGTCCACCATAATCATTATGGTTACCTGCTTTTTGTCCATCCCTCCACGGACATCATCTAGTACTTTAATAAGGGCGGTTTCGGTACTAAAACCAGAACGATACGCAGATTGGAATGGGTCAAGTATTGCATGCTCTTCCACGAAACGATTCAATTCGAGGTACATAATTTTGTCGAGTACTTTTCCCAGGGAACAAAGCAGTGAAATTGCACGAAATTCGCTCACTGAAGAAGGTGATTTAACCTTTGGTATTGGTTTAATTATACCCTTTTTCCATAAATTTGGGTAAATCCCACTAGATATGGAAACATTGTAAATATGAGTGAGAGTGGGTGCGATAACGTCAGAAAGAATGTGTAAAAAATTAATCGATATACCGTCAAATCCCATGGAGGTTGATTTTACAGATTTCAGCACTTTTGGTTTATTATTTCCAATAATAAGCCTATGTGATCGTATAGCAAAAAATTTTTATAACCCCCCCTCAAACTTTGTCACTTTACGTTTCAAGGTGTGTAGAATCCAAATTTGAAATGTCCGTCCGCCGTCCGCCGTTCGCCGTCCGCCGTCCGCCGTTCGCCGTCCGCCGTCCGCCGTCCGCCGTCCGGGCCATAAAAGGCCTAAGAATTTACTTAAAAAACCCGTCCTTTCGCACATAGACTCCATTTGGGGTCTAGTTGGTCCTAACGTTTAACCATCCCGATCGCTTTACTCGCATAGATACTATGGGCCAAAAACGGGCGAAAAAGTGTCATTTCAAGGCTTTGTTAGACTTACGCACGCACGCACGCCTGGCACGGGGTCACGGTGGGTGGTGAGGGGGGGTGAGCGGTGGGTGGAGTGAGAGGTGGCGCCGCGGCACCTTGTGGTGGATACGGCGTTCCTTCGAGGCATGAATATATGTTTTTTTCTAGGTCATATTTGTGTGTTAATACCAATGCTTTTCCTACGCATATTTAATAACATATCCTCTCGACTTTTCGTACGTGGTTAGATAATGATATGATTAAGGCAATAACTATTTGAATAGATAGGAGCTCAAATCGAGAAATATAAACATGCGTATATAATTATAGAAGTATAGGTTGTGGCAACTCGAAATGGGACACGCCGAGGAGTCTGGACGGGCCTTATGACGTACGCAAGCCAACTAAAACTACGATCATACTCAATTGAAAAAATAATAAACCTTTGTGAAATAATTTGCAGCGTTTTTTTACAGTTTCCTGGGAAAGAGTAGGCAAATCGAAAGGTTTCCATGAAAATTGAATGCTATCATAGTAAGCGATCGTATCACGAAATGAATCCCTCTCGACTTTCCTAGTGAAGTGATCATTTAATGCATCTAAAGATACAGTTAATGGTAGATCATTAGTTGCATTTTTAGTGATACCAAGATTTCGAATTATATTCCAAAAATCAGGTGCATTTTTATCAGTTGTGCTAAAAAGATAGAGAGAGAGATTGATTGATTGATTGATTGAGCGGTTTATTTAGCAACCAGGAAAACGGATAGGGCCAAGTGGCCCTCTCTTACTCCGTTCCTGGCAAAAATTGATTACAAATCCTCGCTATTACAAAAATATTACAAAATTAAATAAGTCATCACTTCTATTTTTGTTTGTAGATTACTTCAATAATCATTGCAACTTCTTCAATTGCTATAAGTAATACCAATTATCATTAATTATCATATTTTGTATCTAAATAAATGTCTTCACGTTTATTATACACAGCATTATCATCAACATCAACATTATTATTATTATTAATTATCATATTTTATATTTAAGTAAATGTCTTCATGTTTATCATACACAACACTCACAACACCAACCCTAACAATTTACAAATTATATTGAAATTTAACACAAAATTATATTGAAATTTAACAACACCTCATTAAGAAACAACCAAGCAGCGACAACTATACTATACTATACTATACTATACAACTAATAAACGAAATGTGTAAGTAAATTATGGTTTAAATACATTTATCAATTTACATACTTTGTCAAAAGCATTTCCTTGAATCTTGTATGAAACTCCTTACTGAGAATTCGATATCAAACATTTCTGAATTTTAATTATAAATTCGTATACCTTGCATTAAGAACGATTTATTGAACAAAACTGTTCTATGAATAGGGAACTGTAACATTTTGCTCGAATTTCTTGTTCCTTTTTCATGAAATTGAGTTTACCAAAGAAATAGTCTGGGGTACGGTATTTCAAGAGTTTAAACATCATTGTAGCTATTGCAAGTTTTTTCTTATCATTAAATTTCAACATTCCTAATCTTTTGTAGTACGGCGTAATATGTGCGTCTAGTGGAAGTCTAAAAATGAACCTAATCGCGGCATTTTGAGCTTTTTGTATGTTATCTATCTGTGCGGCATTTAGATCACAGAAGGAAAGCAAAGCATAATCTAATATTGGGATTAATAAAGATTGGACTAATTGTAAGCGAACATGTTGTGGAAAGTCAATAGCAATTCTTCGTAGTTGATATATTTCTCTGAACATTCTGCCGCATATTGACTCAGTTTGTTTATCCCACGAAAGCGTGTCCTGAATCAGCATTCCAAGATTTTTAAATTCGTGTACATAGTCTAGCAATACACCCCCAATTCTAACTTTCGAAATCTCACAAATCCTCAATTTAAGTAAATTTGCTGGTGAGAGAGAGAGAGAGAGAGAGAGAGAGAGAGAGAGTGAGAGAGAGAGAGAGTGAGAGAGAGAGAGAGAGAGAGAGAGAGAGAGAGAGAGATTCAAAATTGAAACAAAAAACATGATAGTAATAATCCTAAAAAAAATACAACTGGATAATATGGCTCGTCGTTTTGACGAGCCAGAGCCGCTGACAAACATCCAGATCGTAAATAACTCAACAAAAATATAGTGCGCTGTCTTCATCCACAAACAAAACACAATTTTAGAAAGCAATCATACATTTGATTGTCAATACAATTGACTCTCTCTTTCCAAATAATATACAATTTTCTATAAATAAAACTAAACATAAATACTGCTGAGCATGTTTTCAGCTGTTTGGTCCTACTTGAAATAAGCCTCTTGTAAATTGAACGACTATAATTTTCTGGCTGTTTGAGATCTCTTGGTACCTAAGGAATTGTAAATCAAGTGAACAAGATATTGCGGACTTCTAGATGTAAGAGTTGAATTAATTTTAGGGTTAACTGTGTTCCGGAAATATTGAAATCGGGTAGAGTGGGAGTGAACAGAAGGACTATTGACTATGGAGGGTGTGCGATGGTAGAAGAGAACCAGACATTTAATGAAGAGTTGGCGGATTGTGAAAACCGTAGCTTCCTGGAAGAGGAGGGCACTAGGATGCTTTCTTGGTTTGCCAAGCATCACCTTTAGGATGGCCTTCTGCAAAATTTCCAACTTGCGCAAATGGCTCGGAAATGCACCACCCCACACTAGAATGCCATACTGTAGCAACGACTGGACGAGTGACATGTATACTTGTTTCAAGCGCTCCTTGGACAGTACAGGCTTTACATGGTAAAACAAGTATATAAATTTGCGTAGCTTTGAGTATAGATAAGAAACCTGATGATCCCAAATGAGAGCCGAGTCCACCATGACGCCCAGATACTTGTATTTGGACACACTTTCGATCTGCCCGCAACCACACATACCCCCCGAAGCGGAGGAATGGATCTTCAATCCAACATCCTGGGGGACATCACCTCCCAGCAAGCAATAAGCAATTAAGTTATGTTTTTTTGTTTGTTCAAACTTGAAGCTGTTGAAGCTGGTTGTCCTCAAACTGCTCGGTATTGAAAAAACCAATCACTAATTCAAGCCACAAAACATCTATGATATCAATTTTTTGACCCAGTACCTATTTGACAGCCACATTTTTTGTTGTACCTGTGATTGACACCCTATGATTGAAAAAGCAGTTCTTCTGCAATAAATGATTCCTTGTATCAACAAAACATTTTATTTCAACATTTTACAAATAAATTGAGCATTTGAACTTAGTTTTATCAATCTAAATAAAAATAATATGAGTATTCATAAAGACAAAGCGTCACGGGATGTTTCATCACAAAATAGGTTCGTTTTCTTGATACCATAGGCACAATACGATTCAAATGGTAAACAAGCAGCTTGTGAGTTGCTATGTATTTATATAAATATAAAAAATGAAGAACGAATGACAAGAACGAATAGAGATCCATATTGACAGCACTGTCAATCACCGAGGGGAGCATCAGTTTGGGAACTAGTAATTGACATTTGCATTTTCACATGTTATCTTTGATTATTTCCAAAATATGACAGAATAAATGCAAGCTACACAAAAAACTGATTGAGAAAAACCATGGAAACAATCGAATTTGAAAATGTGGAGGGCATGGTGAAGCAGAATAAAACGCTTACCTCCTTAGCAAAATCACAAAAAACAGCACCTAAGAAATTACAACACGAGGTTCTGTTGGGTAACCTTCTCCATTTTTCACAAAACCCGCCTGAAACCTTTTCCCGCCTTTATAGTTTACTGAGAAGGTATTTTGTCCCAAAATTCAAATGGATCAAGCCCGATAAACACCTATTCTTTCCCTGAATTTCCTACCAGTTTGATCGCTATATTCGCAGCCAACAGAACATTTTAATTTATAGACCCCATTTTTATCCTGAACATTAATTTTGTCTTTAACGCAAGAACATTTTAATTTATAAACCCCACTTTTATCCTGAACATTGTAAGAGAGAGAGAGAGAGAGAGAGAGAGAGAGAGAGAGAGAGAGAGAGAGAGTATATTTGTGGAAGTACAATGTAGGTACATCACAATTGTCATTCATATTGGTATTTAAATTGACATCACTCATTATTCTTATTTTTTTAAAGAAAATGTCAGCCAATTTGCCTGCTCATCCCAAAAAGTGTCTCGGCCGGGGTGTCCCGGCCGAGCCCGGACCCGACCCACCATGGCGGCCTCCCGAGGGTGCCCACCCATTTCTGGATGAGCACCCCTAGACGCGACTAAATCAATCGCTCCATTTCAAGAAGCAACACCAGGCGAGACCGCCCCCGGGCCGACCGAGAGCCCCAAGCCGAAACCCAAAAAGCAAACAAGCACACGGCCAAGCATTCAATAAATTACATGCATACTAAATATTCATTCATACAGTTAAGACTAATCATTCAGCATTAAACAACAATAAACAAAATGCATACGAAAAACAAAACAAGATAACACGACATCTAAGAGTTAACAAAAGGCTTTAAATTACATCACAGATTATCTAAAATGCTAGCGCGAGTACTGTTATAAATATCCTCGGCTGCTGACAAACGTATTATCTAGTTGTAACCCACTTTGTAACCCCTCGATGATAGAATTTTGCCGATTTTATCAGAAATTTTCCCGTAATAAGGTATACTTATCCATTGTTCTTCTTCTAAAGTTACATCTTACCTAACCAGATTGGAAACTTTACTCTTTTTTCTAAGAACCTAATCCCGTATGGAATCAACGAGATCTCCTCCGTAGCCATTACTAGCCGCTATGCTTTTGATAATGGATTTTTCTTTTGTTAAATTTCGTTCACTCATAGGAATAGATAGTGCTCGGTTGATCATACTATGGAAAGCTTACTTATGGACTAAATGGTGATTTGAAGTACTATGAGTCGTTATATCGCTATATATATATCTTTTGTATGAATTGGAAAATCATGCTTCTCATTTACCAAAGAGGTGGACAGATCAAGAAAAGTTAGTTTATACGCGCCGAATTCGAGGGTGAATTTGATAAAGGGATCTAATTTATTGATTTTTTCTTGAAAAGAATTTAGTTGTCTTTCTGTACCCTTCCATGGAATGATGATATCATCGACATATCTATACCAATACAGAAGATTATTTGTATTACAAGTTGTGAATATTTGTTGCTCGAGATACTCAATTTAAGTATAAACCTGCAAGCAGAGGAGATAACGGAGAACCCATAGCAACCCCTGGCTGTGTATAACATCGCCCCTTGTCTATGAGCCGTTACACATAAAAGTGGAAAAAGACCGGCTGAGAAAACAAAGATAAAACCAACTCATATTAATGGTAGACAGCGCTCAATTTACGAAGTAGGTACGTCTCTGCACGCATACGGTCATCCTTAAGAAATACCACTCAATAATTTCGCTGGATCAACCACTGAGTTAACGGTCGCCTTTATTATAACGCATTTAATTTTGCTGAAGCGAATAGAAAGATCAGATAAACCTAGTTAAAGCCGGCGTTCACCAACTTTCATGGTTTGTTAGCTTCGTTCTTCCATTTGATACCGGGACAAAAGAAATTTCCATGCGGCTGCGAATCACTCAGTCGGCTCACGTACTTTTCTCACAAAAAAACAATTATTAAAAAAAAGAATAAATAAAGAATTGATATGTAGGCTTTTACACTTGACAGCTGACGAACTATGAAGTCAACAGACCGACGTAAATGAAAATCTCACACAGAAAAACACTCTGAGAACACAAAAAACGCGTCCGTTTTTAAATGCTTTTTCCTTAAGTCACCCATGGTTAGTCACCACGTGGTCAGTTAAGGTGAATTACTTCGGACGTGACAAGGCTTTAAAAAGTCCATTTTTCATTATTTCTTTTTGAACGCGCTATCTTACGGAAAAATCGAAGTCTTTAACAGGTTGCATGAAATTAGTCTTGACCGGGCATACGAGGGAAATTCCGAAACGCTCCCGAAGCCGCGCGTGAATATAATGCTATTATCTCATTTCCCCTCCTCATTTGACTAATACAACGATTTTTCATAAAGCGCGGCTAGAGATTGAACCCCGGAGACCGCCCGAAATTATGCAAAACGCCGCCTTAAAATGTATCTACCGTAAATTGAGGGAATGTCCACCGAACATGTGGTGGGCTTAATACAGGAAGCAGGCGATTTCTCAAGTGCAGACTTTTTAAATATCTTTTGATACATAATCTTGTCTAATCTAATTAGCGAGAGCGTTTTTGCATTACAAATGAAGTATTATTCAAAACAATCTCATTACAAATACCTATAAACCTTGGGATGCCGGGATTAATTAAACTGAGGTTTTAGATTGTCGAAATCGGGTTAGAAAGCTCATTGGACCGTTGAATTCGTTGGGGCCCAGTTTGGGGGAGTGAGCTAAAAATGCAAGGATTTGTACGAAATGGAAGTCAGAACCGAATTTTCTTCGATACTCTGATATCTGAAACATACTAGAAAAAATTTGGAGGCCCGGAAAAGGCGATCTGGAAATCTGCGAGTTATTACACTAAAGTTTAACGTTCGGTATCTCTGATAAAATAAAGTTTTTAGTTTATTATTTCCAATAATGAACCTTTGTACCGGACCAACAAAATTTTTACCTAAAAGAAGGTAGAGAGCATGTATGTCTATCGAGTTGGAATGAACTCCGACATAGAAAATTATGTGAAAAGCTGCAATACGTGTTCAAAGTACCAGAAGGACAACGTGGAAGAACACATAAGACGACTACAAGAAGCTCCTTCAAGACCATAGAAAGCAATAGGATCTGATTTCTATAAAAAACATGGGATATTATTCCTCGTTACAGCTGATGCATATTCAGGCTTCTACCATTTCTTTGAAGTTAGAACAGCCAATTCAACAGCGACTATAAATGAACTTGAAAAATTATTTGCATAGCACGGTATTCCAGACGTGTTTTGCTCAGACCGAGGCTCTCCATTCACTTCTAAAGAATTTAGAGATTTTACGAAAACGTGGATGTTTCAACATCGGATATCAAGTCCACATTTTCCAAGATCTAATGGATTGGCAGAACGTTATGTTCAGAAAGCGAAGTAACTCCTAAAAAAATGCTTTGAAGAAAAGTCAGACCTATATTTTTAGCGTTACTACATCTACGAAATACTCGTACTCCAAGAAACAACATGGGGTCCCCCGTAGATTGTCTGATGAGGCGCAGGACAAAAACATTGATACCTACATCCGAAATTTTGCTATTACCAAAGGTAATGAATGATGTTACAGCATCCTTGATAAATCAAAAAGAAAGGGATACAGTGAACGAACGAAGATAAAAACCAATGAATTTGAAATTGGAGACCGCATCCTCCTAAGAATTGCACAGCGAAATTGGCAACCTGCTGTAGTGATCAGTAAGTGTGCAGAACCAAGATCCTACTTTGTTGAAGACACAGAAGGTCATGTGTATAGAAGAAATTCGTGGTATCTGAAGTCTTCCATACCCTGCACATAATAATGATAAATTTTGTGAAGCAGAAACATGTCAAGGGAGTAACTTTAGTTTTATTATGAACCAGCATCATTGTCAGGTATCGATGACAACGCAGACTCAGACACTTATCGTGCAAAACTACACCATTCCAGTTTGCAGTTTGACGTTTATTCTTATATTGAGATCTATGTACCTACCTGTGCTCTTACTTAATAAAATAATTAACTTTTATATTATAAAGTGTTGATCACTAACATCACAACTACCTCCCTTCTCCGTTAAAATATGTTAGTTTACATTTCAAGAAAATAGTTTTAAAAATCCGTCAGTCAGCCGCACAGTCGGGCCAAGGCAGAAAAAACCCAAAATTGACATCTCCAAAAATTGTTTTTCTTCCTCAATACCAAAGATAGGGAAGCTTTGTGTTCGTAATTGAAGTAGAAAAAATGTTTGTATTCCAAAATCAAAATATCCACTTGCTTTTTGCGTTTCAGAGCTTGCTGATCAATTTTGGTTCCGTGTCTGTCTGTCTGTCTGTCTGTGGTAAATTCTTGTCACGCCCAAAACTTTACCAACTTGCAGTACGATTCCGATGAAATTTCCAGGGATCGTACGGGTTAGCTCCTAAACGGTCCCAAATTTTCAATACCGTCGAATCAACAGTCACTTGTGCGCATGCGCTAACGTGAAGATCTCATAGTCGTTTTATCATCATCTGTTGGTCCAATTTCGTTCAAACTCGGCAGGTAATTGGGTATATGTTCTAGAAAAATGCCCAATAGATAAAATCGTGATTGGTAAAATAATAAGCATTGCACATGTGCGAAACCAATATCGATTGACACAGGCAAAAGTCTGAGTTTAATGGAACGATTTTTATGAAAGTTTCAGGGATTGTACGGCAACCTAGATGGTCTCATTCGATTTATTGAACCTCTTTGTCCATCAATCAAACAAAAAATACCCTTATAAAGCGCAAGAATTATTTCTTAGAATACATAGCATTTCCAGACCAAATTAAACTTTTTCCAAACGAAATTAAACCTTCTCCCAACCATATTAAACTTTTTCCAAACCAAATTAAACCTTATCCAAACCAAATTAAACTTTTTCCAAACCGAATTAAACCTTTTCTAAACCAAATCAAACTTTTTCCAAACCTAATTTGGTTTGGGAAAAGTATAATTTCGTTTGGAAAAAGATTAATTTTGTTTGGAAAAGGTTTAATTAGGTTTTGAAAAGGTTTAATTCGATCTGGAAAAGGTTGTATTTGGTCTGGAAATGCTATAATCCATTATTGAATGTAAACAAACCATATAGTCGTCATAGGCTATAGTGTAGTTCCGAAGAAAGGGACGGTTTTTTTTCGATTTTTGTAATCTATGACTCTTGTAACGTAAACTAACAACATTTTGAGGATGAAGGGAGGGGGAGGGGGGATAAAAGAATTTCTTGGTCGATTACTTGGATCGTTATTGAAAATCGAAGGTATAAGAGCGGAGTAGTAACTTTTTTTTTTTTTTTTTTTTTTTTTTTTTTTTTTTTTTTTTTTTTTTGACAAGTTTTATTGCGCCAAGTAATAACAACTTATAAGCAATATTCATGTGATAAATTATTATACATTTTCTTAAGATCTAATATACTTCACTTTAGACTTATTGTTCTGATTATTGAGTCACTAGTCTTGACGTTCATTTTATTTCACTTAGTTCATGCGGTTTAGTTCTTTTAAGTCTTCTAAGTAGATCTTCGGTGTCAAGGAGCTGAACGATATCCTCGTTAACATGATCTCTGAGCCTCAAGCGAGATAACCTCATTGACAGATTCAACTTTCAGCTCATAGTGTAGTCTGCCGTTTCTGAAGTGTCTGTATGCATCAACGCAGGTACGCAGAACATTATTCTGAAAGTGCTGAATAATGTTGCGGTTACTTTGTGCAGTGCACCCCTACAGTTGCGCACCATATGTCCAGACAGGTTTGAGGACTTGGTTGTACAATATGAGCTTATTGTGGATAGACAGTTTTGAGTGTCTTCCCATAAGCCAGTACATTTTCCTGAATTTGATAACTAGTTCAGCCTTTTTCTTTTTAACATGTGATTTTCACCTCAGTTTGGCATCGAGTGTCATCCCAAGATGTTTAGCTTCATTGGCATAAGGAATCGCCTTGTTGTCAAGGAAGGCTGGCACGTAGTTGATCCTTTTATTTGTGAAATCAACATGTAGGTACAGACTTCGCTTCATTCAATCTAATTCTCCATCTTTTTGTCCATTCATGGATGCGGAGGATGGAGTGGTTTAATTTTGTAACTGATTCGATGTTGGTTTCTCCTGTCGCCAAAATTGCGGTGTCATCTGCAAACGTGGCAGTTGTATTTTCCTCAGTTTCTGGTAGATCGCGAGTGTAAAGCAGTTACAGCAGTGGGCCTAGTACACTGCCTTGTGGCACTCCAGCATGAATCTTCAAAGGCTTCGAGAAAGCGTCGTCTTGTTTGATTCGGAAGTATCGGTCGGTCAGATAAGACTCCAGAATTGCTGCATAGCATGCTGGTAGAATTTTGCGAAGTTTGTGAATAAGCCCTTCATGCCACACTTTATCAAACGCCTGTGACACATCCAGAAAGGCTGCAGAGCACACTTTTTTCTCTTCGAATGCTTTTTCAATGAGACTTGTAATTCTGTGGACTTGGTCTATGGTGGAATGCTGTTTTCTGAAGCCAAATTGGTGCTTTGGAATAAGTTTTCGTTCCTCTACAACTACCAGTAGTCTCTTATGAAGGAGTTTTTCAAATAGTTTTGAAAGCAAAGGTAGGAGTGAAATAGGCCTGTAGGACTTAAACTCATTTGCCGGTTTGCCTGGCCTGGGAATCATGATTACTTCTGCTATTTTCCATAACTGAGGGACGTAACGAAATTTAATGGCACTATTTATGATTTTTGTTAACATGACTATGGTCTTTCGGGGAAGATATTTCAGGATTAAACCAGTGATCAAGTCATATCCTGGTGCTTTTTTTGGGTTAATCTCCTTCTGAATTGTTCTTTGTACTTCTTTGACAGTGACAAATGGAATGGAAATACCTGGTTCCGACGGCTGGACCACTTCAAGAGGTTCTTCGTCAGGCACTCCAGGGTTTGTTGTGAAAATATCAGCCAGATGATTTGCAAAGACATCTGCTTTTTCTTGATTGCTCCTTATCCACCTACCTGTTAGTTCGTTATTAAGGGGCGGGGCTTGCACAATTGGTCTTTTTAAGTGTTTGGTAGCTTTCCAAAGGGAGTAGTCTGTATCCCTACAGTTGGTTAGAGATGAAACAAGGTTCTCCATGGTCGCATCATTTATCTCCTTGACCATCTGTCTCAGCTCATTTGCAGGCAGCTTTGTGCACTCGGCTTCGCGTTTCTTGCCATTTTTTTCTTGCTTTGCGTTTTCTCATAATAGCTTCCATTATTTCCCTTGGATAGTTCAATCCTTTTTGTCGCTTTTTTATAATTGGTGTGTTGCGGCTGACTACTGTTTGTATGCGACAAACGAGTTTTGCTAGTTCACTGTCTATTTCTTCTGGGGTGTCTAGAGAAATTGAGATCAATTTCTTGGTTTATTTCAATTCTGAAGTTGATCCAGTCTGTTTTGTTGTTAGTAAGTGTCGGATTTTGTTGAGCTTGGATGATCCAGCCACTTAACGTAAGAATAATGGGCGAGTGATCTGAACTTAAGTCAAAGCATTCTTGTACTAACAGATAGTTTGTTGATATGTTTTTGGTAATGAAGAAATCAATGAGGTCAGGAAGTTTCTTTCTGTCTGTTGGCCAGTATGTTGGTTTGCCTGTTGAATGTGGTTCACAGTTATGATTGGATGTGTACCGGTACAGTTCTCTTCCTCGTGTAGAGGTAATTCGGGAGCCCCAATATGTGTTCTTGGCGTTGAAGTCCCCTCCGATGATAAACCGATTTCCCAGGTGCTCAAACGCATCAGCAAAATCTTCTTCTTTGACAGTGTGTTTTGGTGGTATATAGATGCTCGCTAGTATGGTTGAGAATGACTCCATTTTTACCTCTATTGCACTAATCTGGAACATTTCTGTTTCAATCTTAGTGAATTCGTGATGAGAGAGATTTTCTTTTATGAAAACAGCACTTCCTCCTTGAGCAGCATTGCTTGGGTGAAGTGCATGGTGCATGGTAGTGGATGAAGCCCCTTATTTTACAATAAGATTCTTTAGTAAAATGTGTTTCTGACACAAGACAAATGTCAATTTTATTAATCTCTAGCACTAATTGGAGCTCACTTTTCCTAGATATGAGCCCATTTGCATTCCATGACATAATGTGGAGATATTTCATGGTTATTTCTTCGATTTGGATTGGAGTTTACTTTCCAGTGCTCCGATTCTTCTATTGAATTCAGTGAATCGTTGATCAATTTGGTTTAGACGATCAAGAATAACAGTTAATGGGTCAGCATGTTTCTCATTCAGCATAGGTTTTTGCTGAAGCGTTTGGACGTTTTTGAGGACTTGCGCGTATGTTTTTAAGTTGTCCCCCCCTTCTCCTTGTTAGAAGGGAGTTGAATTTTTTTCCCGAAGAACCTGTGACGGTGTCTTGACAGTAAATTTTGTACTTTCCAATGCATGGTGTTTTCTAGTGTTCTCCTTATACATCTTTTGGGCCTCGATCGCTACTATGCATCCTCTGTAGCTTGCGGGATGTTCGTTTGAGTTATAATTGGCACATTTTGGATGTATTGAAACGGGCTTAGGGCAATCTTTTGTCGCATGGTTTTTACCACATTTGACACATTTTGTCTCAAGGACACAATAATTTTTTGTATGTGCAAAACCTTGACAGTTTTTGCATTGTGCAACAAGTTTAGGAGACTTAAGATTGTCCACAGCAATTTTCGCTCCATGTAAGGAAGTAATGGCATGTATGTATTTTATGTTAGTCCCGTTTTCAAAGGCAACTATGCACATGTCCAGGGGGTTTGGGAGTAGTAACTAACAATAAACTATTCAACCCTTTCAATACCCCAACGGGAAAGAGCCATTCGATCCATTTAAAAAAATGTAATAATTTGGTTTGGAAAAAGTTTAATTTGGTTTGGACAAGGTTTAATTCGGTCTGGAAAAGGTTGTATTTGGTCTGGAAATGCTATAATCCATTATTGAATGTACATAAACCATACAGTCGTCTGTATCCATATGGTCTATAAAGTATAGTATAGTCGTATGTATCCATATCAATTATAATATAGTCGTCTGTATCCATATCGTCTGTAACCATATGGTCTGGAAATGCTATAATCCATTATTGAATGTACCTAAACCATATAGTCGTCTGTATCCATATGGTCGGTAAAGTGTAGTATAGTCATCTGTATCCATATTAAGTATAGTATAGTCCTGTATCCATATCGTGTGTAACCATATGGTCTAATGGTCTAGAAATGCTATAATCCATTATTGAATGTAGGTACCTAAACCAAATAGTCGTCAAAGGCTATAGTGTAGTTTCAATGGAAGGGACGGTTTTTTTCCCTTCGATTTTTGGAATCTATGAAAATGTAATGTAAAACAACAATATTTTGAGGAAGAAGGGGGGGGGGGGGGGGGTAAGAGAATTTCTCGGTCGATTACTTGGATCGTTATTGAAAATCGAAGGTATAAGAGCGGAGTAGAACGTAACAATAAATTATTCAACCCTATTAATACCCCAACGGGAAAGAGCAATTCGATCCATTTAAAAAAATGTTTCTCTAACTTTATTTTACCCTCTTGTTATGGGGTTTTTCTTCTGACGATGGAGGATCCCACCAAAGGATTGGGCCGATCTGTCAGACCCCGCGCCGCTCCTAGCGAGATGTCACGGCCTCTTTGTAACGACCCGTGTAATGTCTCACTTTGAGACGAAAGGGAGGCGGCGGCGTTACGGGCTATTTGCTCCCTTCACAGGGTTGAGCCAGAGAGAATAGGAAGATCTACTCACTACGCTCACTGGGTTGAACACCGTTCTCCGTCGTCACGTGTCGATTGGTGGGATCAAAGATCACATGGCACCTGGTACGGACGATAGGTACGGAGGAGAGAAAATGAGAGATGACTCACTTTTTGCTTATGAGTCTACCTAAAGAGTAGCGGAAGCATTGTTTTCACTTTCAGGACAAAACAAATTTTGGGTCTCCGAAATTGAAAATGTATATTCGAATTTCACGTTTTAGACCTTCCTGAACAACTTTGGTTCCGTGTTTGTATGTGTGTGTGTGTGTGTGTTTCTCTCTCTCTCTCTCTCTTTCTCTCTTCTCTCTTTCTCTCTCTCTCTCTCTCTCTCTCTCTCTCTCTCTCTCTCTCTCTCTCTCTCTCTCTTCTCTCTCTCTCCTTTCTCTCTCTCTCTCTTTCTTTCTGTGTGTGTGTGTTTTTTTTACTGCCCCCAAACCCAGCTCATATGCTCATATCTGAATCTGTAGATGGTAAAGAACTCCGACAGTGCTCTGCATCCCCATACTCTTCCCAGTGGGTAGAATGGGCTTCAGAGGACATTAGGGCCCGCGACTATCGCTATTTTCATGCCGTCCGGGTGGCTCACTAGCCACCTAGGTGAGGTGTTAGAGGATTCGTCGCGGGACAGTAGACACCCTTTGCCGTGCCTTTTTTATTGTACATTTACTAATCAAAATAGATCCAATGCCATTGCATAAGGGTGTAGATTTACCTATGAAAAAACGTCTGCCAAGTTGGGTGGGCAGTACTATTTGCACCCTTCACAGGTTTGAACCAGAGGGAATAGGAAGGTATACTCACTTCACTCACTGGGTTGAACACTGTTCTCCGTCGTCACGTGTTGGTGGGATCAAAGATCACATGGCACCTGGTACGTACGATGTGGAGGAGAGAAAATGGGTGATGACTCATTTTTTTTTTATTGTACATTTACAACCGATGCAGATTTCATTCAGATTTCAGATTTAGATCCGATGCAAATTCATAAGGGTGTAGATTTCTATGAAAAAACGTCTGAAAAGTTGGGTAGGCAGTACTATTTGCTCCCTTCACAGGGGTGAGCCAGAGAGAATAGGAAGATCTACTCACTACGCTCACTGCGTTGAACATCGTCACGTGTCGATTGGTGGGATCAAAGATCACATGGCACCTGGTACGTGACAAATGCGGTGCGAGACAGAAGAGCCGTTTTAATAGCCAACAGGGGACAGAAGAGCCACCCTTACCAACATTTACATGGACAGAAGAGCCATGGTGGAAGTTGGTAAAATTGGTCAAAAGAGCCAAGGTGGAAGTTTGAAAAAGGGGTCTAAAGAGCCGTAGTAGGTAAGTAAAAAGGTAGTAGTGAAATATTAATGTAGGTTTATTATAGGTAGGTACGTAGGTACTTCGTCTATTCACAAAAAATAGGTAGGTTAGTTGACACTCTCGCGTTGCTTTTTCCCCTTTTTACGGCTCCAGGAAGTGTTGTTCATATTGACATACGTTTCTGCTTGTCGCATGAGGAGTATACGGATGGCTTCATGAATAGATGGATGTGCTGAAGTGAACGAGCCTTTCAAGTGCCGATGGTACGCCTCCGGGCCATTTGTGGTGTGAGGAATGTCCGAAACGGGTGGTCTTGCCCACAGATGAGGAGGAAATGAGCTGTTTGGCCCGATGTACGTGCTAGCCAAATATTCTAAAAAAGGTATTAGTTTTTCGTTGCTAGGGACCGTCTGGCATATGTCCAAAAATACCTCTTCTACGTCCTCCGGTGGTGAGTACGGCAATCCAAAAAATGTTTTCAGGAATTGGCCCATTTCATTGTGCGAAATATAATCGTGCGAGAAACCTGAACCTTAAATCGGGCAGTGGATCTTTTGGGATGGACTACTCATACTAACCGTGGCTCTTTTGGGTCTACTTTTAACAATAGACGGCTCTTATGGGCGCTTGCCATAAAATGAGAGACGACTCACTTTTTTTATCATACATTTGCTAATCAAAATAGATCCAATACAAATTCATAAGGGTGTAGATTTCTATGAAAAAACGTCTGCCAAGTTGGGTGGGCAGTAGTATTTTCACCCTTCACAGGGTTGAGCCAGAGAGAATAGGAAGATCTACTCTCTACACTCACTGGGCTGAACATCGTCACGTGTCGATTGGTGGGATCAAAGATCACATGGCACCTGGTACGTACGATACGGAGGAGAGAAAAAAAATGAACCCATAAAAACAAGTTTTTAATGTAACTCTTTCTTTTTCTCATTTTCTCAGTTAATTTTATTGTTGTTTTAATATTTGGTAGTTTCTTGGCAACAGTAAATTGAAACAAAATCACATTGTTTCAAAATCACATTGATAATAACTTAAATTAAATTGACAAGGAAAATCATTTAGTATTTTATTGACCCTGGATTCGTTGTCATTTTATGCAGACGTTCAATAGTATTCTTCTCCTCCCTCCTCCTCCTCCGTCACTCCTCCTCCTCCTCCCTCACCCCTCCTCCCTACAATACACAACACTTGTAAGGTGTCCCATATTAAATTTCAAATTTTCGAAAATTTATAGTATAATTAACTTTTTCTTCGCGAAAATGTACGCCAGCACGAACTCGTGTGCAAAATTTCAGATCGATTGGATATCGGGAAGTGGGTTAAAAATCGATCTGAAATTTTGTCTCAAGCAAGCAAGCAAGAAGAGAATCGAAATTAGAAGAAAGAGTTAAAAAATGTCTCGTGACGTCTCGTATTCAATCGTCATCAGAAAACATGAACGGCTCATAAGCGATACGTTCCAGCATCCAGAAATCAGCGAGCAGATAAAACCTTCTACTGACACGAGATACCATTCTTGTGCCGTTAGGCTGTGAAAACAAAGAAGCCATGGAATTTTTCAAGATCATTTAAAACTTTTCAATGATTTACACATAGATAGAAAAATTTGTCAATGCAATATGGGGCCTTTTCTGTTATATCCCCGCATATTTCCGTTAATTCTCTACTATTCATTCATTCTGACCTGTATGTCCAACTAATCTGTATTTTTCTAAGGGATTGACTACTTGATTTTATGTAGTTTTGAGATGCGAGCTTGCGAGCATCCAGACCACCAAACTATACACAGCATTCTGATCTATTTTACCACAGTGGACGTAAAAATGAATGGGGATCATCAATCCCCATTCTATAAAAAATAGTTTGTAAATGCGGGGATTTAACAGAAAAGACCCGGGCCTAATTAAGTGAACAATAGGTACACTCACCATAAAGGCGTATTTTAAAATGCGTGCAATATTTGATTTAATGGCACCCATGTGATTGTTTCGGTTCAGTAAGAATTTCCGGTGCAATGGGAAGCAGTGGCAACAATAGCCAAAACCCAAAATCTGTTGTACGAGGGTCATTCTCATTTCATTTGCCGCTTTGGGTCGTTTGAGAACCTCAGAAACATGAAATATGAAAGTGCTCAAAAATGAGGTTAGATCGGCAAATACAACTCATTGTACATTGCAGATTTGTGTTCCATAGATGAACAGTGAGTTTTTCATTGATGTTGTATTTCACATATTTTTTACCCATCTTTGGTCACACTCCTGAGAGGTAACACTCATGAGAATTTCCAGTAAAAATGGCGTCACACAGGATGATGAAGTGGCAAAACTCGGGGAATGGTTACTGTTTGAAACCTGTCACCAAGCAGTATGGTTCTTGATATCGGATTATTTTGTTTAAGCACTAACAACACTAGTAATTAGTGTAACACTCATGATTGAAAATAAAAATACTCCTCATGTTTTTAGGCTTCTTTCACTGTAAAAACTGCTGCAACTCCAAGCACTCCACTGCAGTCTCACATCTTCAACTGGACAATATAACCTTCACTTCTGACTGTTTCCCACCATTTTCCATCGGCTTTCTTGGTCGCAAAAATGATAACACTCTTGAGGTCCCATTGAGAAGGGATATGGGGGACTGACTGAAAAACTAGTTTTTCACGGGTTGGGAAAGATCTCAAAAATGTAAATACTTACTCTAAATAAAGAGGAACCAACCTACTGCAGCTAGTAACCCTGGCGAGTTCTAGATTGTCATTGTTTCGTAACTAACTAACTTCTACTTACGTGTTAGGTAGGAGGGGACAGTAACACTCATGAGTTTCCAGGATTTCAGGTTTCATTCGTCATCACTGAGTATTGGTTAAAGGGGATTTTGGGCAGTCAAATTATTACTTCGTTGATCTCCCAACTTATACTACCCTTTTTTTCCCCAAAATCGCTAGTTTTGGTCAAGAATTGTGAGAATTCGTCGTCAGGGACATGAAAGCGGCAAATGAAATGAGAATGACCCACCAATCTTTACAATATAATGTTTCATTTCTGAAACGGGATACTTTGAAAATAGTCGCGACACGACTCCCAACACCCCCTGTCCACCCAGGATATCGGATATGAGCGGGAAACGGTGTGAAACTGTGGGTTTGATTAATGCAGGAAATTACTGGAGACGGAAGTATGGTTCCGAGGATCTTGCTCCGAAAAGCCTTCCTTGCACTGTGACAGTTGATCTTACCTCCGTCAGCGGGTGGTCCCTAATTTCTCTTTATCTGAATCAGTAATTAAATAGCCTCGACCGAGCAGCCTATGCGGGGCAAAACAATTCACCGTCACGCTCCCTGCGCCTGAGTCAATGAATTACTCTGAACGGTAAAAACCTTGTCCGCCACGCCGTAAAATAATTTGGGGAGTCGATTTTTCTTTTCTTATTTTATGTCGTTTTGAGAATGACAAGATGGCTCGCCACGATAGTGAATCTCGGATGTCTTCACAGAGATAGTTTATAGCAAGGAGCAGTGGCGTAGCTAAGCCATTTCTTATGGAGGGGCAACAGTCGAGGATTTCATTTTATTTTATAGTTTTGCTATTCATTTCTAGTGCTTGTTGCTGAGTATACGAAGACTCTTAATTAACTGCCAAACGATCATATACCTAAGTAGGTACTTTGGTGCTCAATGGCTTTTTGTAATGATCTGAAATCACGGACGCTTTCATATTCATGAACCTACCTATAGATTATTAAAGCATAATACTACTTAAAAAAAAAAGAAAAAATATTATCCAAATAACTAATCAGAACGTGAAAAATTACGATAAATACGAATAGGTACCTACCGATGAGTTGAGGAGCACTAGGTTTACTATACTATTATTCTAGATTTACTGCATGCAAATTCATATACTTACCTATGTGGGCTTGCTGTCTTATTTTATAGGTTCATAGGTTTATCCTCAATTGATACTTCCGCGAGAAAATAACTTTTTCTGGACAATATCATACAATTGTATTATATAAGCAGGTACCTACCTACCTACCAACGCGAAGTGAAATACAGGACATGAAACCGAGATCAAGAAACATAAAAAAATGTAAAAAAACTCAAACCTGCAATATGCTAGGTTAGAATAGAAATACTGATACACTAGATTATTTTAATCTTTTCTATTAAACTATTTCAATCACCACTGCAGGTTTCTATTTATTGTATTCTTGTTTCATGTTAACTGGGATTTTATTCGTAAATTAATGGTATAATACAACGGGAAACTGTTTTGAAACGAACAACCAAGCTTGATCAAGTAGGCAGTGAAAAGTAGGGGAAGTTCATAGGGAAATTGGTGGATACTGAACAATGGATATTTTTCTAGGAAAAAATCGCACATGGGCTCGCCCCAGAAGGTAGTGGGGAACGACTTGATTTCAGTTTGTAGTATCCACATTTCCGTTTCGTTGGCTAGGTGATTTTACTATGCTCCGTGGGGCTGTACAATATCCACGCGATTTTGCCCCTACACAAACGAACCTAATAAACGGCTTGGCAACCAGAATCGTATAATAATAGTAGTTGTGTTTTACAAATTACATTCTTTAATTGAAGGTGTTAGTTACTGAAGTTGGAAGCGTAAAATTATTAATTTGGCTATATCCATACAAAATTCTGCATCCTCTATAATTTATGGAGGGGCTCTGCCAACCCTGCCCCTCCTCAAACTACGCCACTGGCAAGGAGTATAAATGGGTTCACTGGGAGCGGGGAAGAGGTACCACCTTGGAATTGAAAGGATGGCTAATACAATCGGTTTAGTTCCTATTGGTAAAATATTATGACTATGGTGGAAGGAGTGGGTACAGGGCGTTAGTACCCTCCTGCTGATGAGTTGCTTCGGAGTTAATAAGAGTAAACCCCCCACCCCTACAAGACATCCCTCCCTCCAAATAATTTTCTCATTTTATGTCGTTTTGATAATTACAAGATGGCTCGCCAAAATAATGAATCTCGAATGTATTCACAAGGATAGTTTATAGCAAGGAGTATAAATGGGATCAGTTGGAGCGGGGGAAGTGGTACCACCTTGGAATTGAAACTTGGATGTCTGATCAAATTGGTTTACCTAGTACATATTGGTAAAATATTATGACTATGGGGGCAGAAGTGGGTGCAGGGCGTTACTGCCGTCCTGCTGGTGAGTTTCGTGGAGAGAATAAGAATAACCCCCCCCTTTAGGCTGAGTTGTGCTTTATGGCCACACTCTTCCTGGATGAAGCCCATGGCTCTGACAATTGACTATAGTGGAGTGTGCTAGTGGTACTCGAAATACCATTGAGGTTTCTGTTTCATCCTCACCTGGGAAACGGGCGTGTCCCATCCATTCAGAAGGAGTATGGCATTGATAGGTGGAACAATATTATGCCTCATGACAGCAGACTGCTTGAATCTTGAAAGCCCGCCTTTCATATTAAACTGTCATCTCTCTCTATATTTGCATCATTAGTCCACCAGTCTTATGATGGACTAATGCAGCAGTTTTTCCATATCCCTGGCATTTTCTGATTTTGAACAGCTAGGCTGATTGGCTGGAACCACTTGGCAAGCCATCTACTTTGAGGAATTTATCATTTGATAATTACTTTTAGTCCAGTCAAAACAAGGTTTAACCTCCTGAAAAATCCGAAAGTTTTGAAACTTCGCACACTTATTTAAAGGTACCTAGGGATGGATATACCAAAAGTCCTCTGAATATGAGGCGAGCTCTAGCGGCAATTAGCGAAAACAGGTCACCTTTTTTGTTTTTTTGTTAATATCTCGAGAACCTTTGGTCGGAGGTAAAAGTGTACCGTATACATAATTGAAGCTTATTAAATTTGCAACAAAAATGATCATGGACATTTTTCTTGTATTCCTAATGGTTACCAAGTTATAGAGCGCTAAATAATAGTGTCTTTCGAAAAATCCGCTAGCGCGGTACAATATGTGGCATTTCTTATAATAGTTTACAATGTTTTACCACTTTTTTTTTTGTATACCAAGTATGATTGATGAGATAAACTTTACAGATTTGTATAAAAAGGAAGACATGATGTATATTAAACAATGAAATACATGAACAAAAAATACTGGAGACATTCCAAGAAAAATTGTGTGCAGAAAAATCAACCAACTCTTGATTGTTTTTTGGTAGAAGGCTCTGCAATCTGTTCATCTTGGTCTGCTTCTGAATTTGCAACCTGAAACACAGTAAGAAGAGGTAAATGTGCATGAGATGATGATGTGAGAGAACCATTATACGGATAAGAACATGTAGGTAAGAGAAAGTAGGTAAGCGAGCAGAAAAACAACGTATGAACATTACGACCAATTCATGTATACTATTGCAAGGTAACAATAAAAACATATTTAAAAAAAAAAACAAAAGTGCAATCTCACCTGACTTCTGACTGCCTATGTTTCTTTTTTTTTTTTTTTTATTTATTTATTTATTTATTTATTTTAATCATACAAATTCATTTTATAGATATGGTACAAATTGAACAACTTAAGCTACTCACTTCGATTTCTTTCCCAACGATAGGCTTGGCCCGTGTTGTTGGGGAAGGTCTTGGTGATTCGCTCATGTCTTACAATCTATCTATTCTATGATACAAACGGTACTTAAAAATATAATGTTATGTATATAATGTTCTTATAATAATTTTCTAAAATAATCACTGTACATAAATACTGCTTAAAACAGTTTCACATCCCGCTTCCCCCTTTTCTACAAGCCAGGTTAAAATATGTTTTTTGTAGTTTTGTCTTGTGAAACTTTGAGCATTTTTCATATGGCCCTCTAGCGCTCTGTGGATAATGTAAATAATGAATTTCGGATTGTGAGTTGACAACGTTAGTCTTGGTCTGGGTGCAATTACATTTCCTGCGGCTACGTACCTTGTTGTATACATTGGGTTACGTTGTGAACCTATTATTTGTGGATCCTTATGGAATTGCAGAAGTAAATTTTTAATATATAATTGCCTTATAGTAAATAGCTTAGCGATATTAAATACATTGTTTGATGGAGTCCTAATCGGTAAAGACAGCATAATTTTTACAATGATTTTTTGGCGTACATGTAATTTATTAATATGGGTTGAGAATGTCCCACCCCAAGCAATTATGCCATATTGAAGTACAGATTGTAGCATACTGTAATAAATTAGTTTTATCGTATTTCTAGGGAGTGTGTGTCGAATATTATAGAATATATACATGTATTTATTAATTTTATTGTGAGTATAGTCAATATGAGGTTTCCAGTTTAGCTCTTCGTCCAAGACTAACCCAAGATACTTATGCTCAGCTACACGTTCTATTTTCCCACAGGAACAGTTATTATTTGATCTACATGTATGTAGTATGATGCTTAAATTTTTATCGTAAACATATGATTTCATTCCTCCATAAATAATTAATTTTGACTTTTTAGTGTTCAATGTAAGATAGTTTTCACAGAACCATCGTCCAATCACATTGATTGCTAGGTTTGCCTTGCTATATACATTCTCCCACGTGTCACCTTCAACTAACACGGCAGTGTCATCCGCAAATAAATACATTTTGGTATTGGGTAGTTCTAGAGATGCCACTTCGTTTATATACACCAAAAACAATAGTGGACCCAATGTACTTCCTTGAACTACACCAAAATCATTATTGCTTTCTTCACTAGAGCATTCGCCGATTGCCACTCGTTGGGTTCGGTTTCTCAAGTAGCTCTTAAACCATTCTAAGCTGGGGCCTATGATTCCTAATTTAACTAACTTGTACATAAGTTGTTCTCTATCGATTGCATCGAATGCTTTAGCGATATCGAGTAGTATGAGAGCACCTTTCTTGTTCTTGTCCCTAATGTCGTAAAGGTCCGTGGTTAGTGCAAATACCGCATCATTTACCCCTTTATTTTTGCGGAAACCAAATTGGTTCATGTTTATTGAATTGTTTTCTTCAAGATATGAGTACAGCAGATTTTTCACGAATTTCTCCAGTATTTTGGACAGCGTGCTTAACATAGAGATTGGTCTATAATTTCCGAGTTCACCCACCGTCCCGCCTTTGAAAATTGGGATGACCTTTGCAGCTTTGAATGCTTCAGGGAATGTTGCTGTTGTGAGACTAAGATTGTATATGTGAAGAAGAGGTTTTTTCAGACTCGTTATATGGTTTTTTATAAGATGTACCTGGATGCCGTCTATACCTGGTGACGAGGATCCCTTCATAGTTTGTAGTAGTTTGTCGAGATCTGTCTCCGTCATCATTCTAAGAGAAAAGATTGTGTCCGCCACCTCATTTGAAGGCGGAGGATCTGGGGGCTTCTGAATATTTGAGAATTTCGCAGCGAGCTTTTCTCCTACTTGGGAAAAATATGAGTTTAGTGAATCGCAAGCTTTTTTACGCGCTACATTTTCCGGGACGTGATCATTTTTCATTATTTCTTTGATCAGTGGACATTCTGATTTATTTCTTCCGTTTGTTCCTCGTATTGCAGATTTGATAGTGTCCCAAGTTTTTTTCATATTACCTTGGGCTTTCTCTATTTCATTGGCAAAGTATGTCTTCTTCGCTGCTCTTATTAACTCCTTTACTTTATTTCTATAACGATTTGATTTTTCCTTTAAATTGAAATTTAGTGGGTTTTTCGTCGAAAGTTTTTTCAGTTTATCTCTTATCCTTATTGATTTAATCAGGCCTCTAGTTATCCAGGGTGTTAGTTTGACTTCCCTGCTAGTAATTCTTTTAAGTTCGGTAGCCATTTCAACGCCGGCGTTCAACAATCTTATAAATTCATTTGCAGCAAGGTTAACATCGTTGGTCTTTGTTACTGTTGACCAGTTAGTTTCACTAAGTAGTATCCTAAGTTTATCTTCATCTACTTTTTTCAAATTGTACATTTTCTTGCGGCTCAGATGGGTTTTTAGTGGCATAATTAGGGCCGTGGAAAAGTGGTCAGTTATCGTACTCTTAATGACAGCTGGGGAAAGTTCAAGTATTTTAGTTTTAACAAATATATGGTCTATAGCAGTTTTGGACATTCCTTGGACTCGAGTTGGTTCATTTATCATTCCAATGTACCCCAGTGATAGTAAGGTGTCGGTATAATTGTCGATATTGTCATTACTACTTAGTAGGTCAAGGTTCATGTCACCGAAAATAAAAGAATGGTTACTCGATAGGGTTTCAAGGTTTGATTTTAGCTGTGAGATGAAAAGAGAAATATCATTTTGGGTTTGGGATGGGGTTCTGTAGATACCTATGATGCTGTACGTTTCTGGACCAATTTGGAAACTAATGTTGAGGCCTGTGGCTCCTGTCATGACAATTGTTTCTTGTTTACAACTTAATCTTTCATTAGCATATATGACCACTCCATCATTTCTGTTGCGGGTGGACACTGAATAAAAAGAATTGTAACCTGGAATATTAGTTAAGTTATAGCAAGAGGAACTAAAAGTTTCAGTAAAGATCAGAATGTCTGGTTTTGTTGCCGTAGATTCAAGCCAGCACAATACTTCATCTAAATTTCTACTTAGGCTACGTATGTTCATATGAAATATGAACATATTTTCCGCTAAATTAAATTTACTTACATAATCACTAAGACTGTCATATGTTGTTGAAGATGGATTTAGGTCCGTGTCGAAAACTGATGTCACTATTTGGTCACTTACAGTCTCATATGTTGGTGAAGACATGATGAGATCCACTTCAAATTCTGAGTTTTGAGATTCGGAAGCCATATCTTACAGTTTTGGGTTCACCCTATCAATAAATCTCTTCAAAGCTCGTTTATATACTGGGCACCGCTCGCTATCCACAGGATGGTCATGTTGGAGGTTAGCTCTCTTGCAGTTTATGCACTTCCTTGGCTCTGGTGGCTGGATCCCTTTGAAGGGGCACTCTTGTGTGCCATGACTGCCTGCACACCTCGCACAGGCCTCTTCAAGCTCATGACATTTGTTTGACTTTGCGTTGTGCCCAAATCCCTGGCATTTGTAACACCTAGTTACTTCCACAAAGTCCGCAACTCGACATCTGTCCATGCCAATGTAGAGAATTCGGTGCTCCAATAATGCCTTGCGCAGTGCTTCGCTGACCTGGGTGACCCATATGCAGTCCTCAATAGGTGAGCCATCAGCCCTTGTTCTTCGACCAGTCGGGAAGGATGGCTTGAACTGTTTCTCCCAATCCTCTTTGCTGTAGTTATCCCGTACCCAGTTATTTTGGTCCCATACATATCCAGGAAGGTCCCCCTTAGTTATATCCCTGTCTATACCATGGATCTTCATCAGAATAGGCCTATCTGGCTGCCTTTCCTTTCTCACCTCGAAGCCCTTGTCCGTTAGTGCATTTGCCAGTTTGATCCTCTCCTCAGGCGTGGCAGCTGCTACCTTCAAAGCATGTTTGCCTGCTGGAAACACTTGTGTTACCGCCATGCCCATACTGCGGAGGTCAATCTCTTTCCTCATTCTGCGCCTCACTGAATCGGGGGAGCATAGGGCATCCCTGTAAGAAATATTTGGGGCCGAATCCTCCATTTCTTGGCCCACCGAGGGTGCTTCTTTATGTGCCTGCACAATCAGGGTGGTTTGAGGCGCTTCAAGCCTTCTCTTTGCTTTTTCTATGGCTACGTCCACTTTATTTCTGGTGGAATTTTCCTTGAGGAGGTTCCTCTCTCTCTTGGTGGTTTTCCTCTTCCGCCTGCGTGTGGCTTCCATCCACCCTCCACTCGATTCGCCTGCAGTGTTTTCTCCCTCCCGTTGCTCTTCGTCCTCAGTGGTTGATGGAGCCCAAGGGTGTTTGAATTGGGGAACTGGCTTGGGTGTTTCCCTTTGGTCCCTCGCCTGCAGTCTCACCTTAGGAACTGGGGGTTCTACCGTTCCCCCCTGTGACCTTCCTTCAAATAGACTGACTGGTGCCTGTTCACTGCTCTCATTTCTGAGCACCCGCCTCTTAATCAGTTCCATCTTGTTGGATAGGGCTTTTAATCCATCTCTTTCCAGCTTGTCCACTTTGGAGGCACATGCCTCTGCCTTCCTGTCAACAGCGCTGAGCTGTGCTTCAACACTCCGGAAGCCCTCCAGCATTGTGTCCTTAAGAGCTCCAATGTATGATGTTAGCAGTCCTGACTCGCTCTCAGCAGAGCTTGCTGTGCCAATAGAATCGGATCTGGCTCTGGCCCCAGCCATTGTGCTTTCCAGATGCTCTATGGATTGTGTGAGTGTTCCTATATCAATATTGCGCTGTCGCAAAACACACAGTTCCTCCTTGACATTAGCATAGCTCCTAAGCAGATTACTCCACACCCCATTTACCAGACTATCTACTTTAGCAGTGGCTGTCTTGAAGGGCTTGTCACCAATATTGTTAGGGTTTGACCCCCAAGCATTCCAGTCAGCTCTCCACTGTTCATATTCCATCTGTAATATGTCAACGTCTAAGAGATTTGCTTGGCATTGCTCAATGTCCCGTTTGAGGAGTTTCTTTCTTTCCCTATCCCGGTGAGTTGCTGCTCTCCTTCGTTTTCCTAGTTTCGTGATCTCCTCTGTATCGCCATAATCATCTCTGCCTTGTTGCCCCTGTTTTTGTTGTTTGTGTAGCAGTTGCTGTTGTTGATGTTGTTCTTGCTGCTGCTGCTGCTGCTGCTCTTCTGTCTGCTGCTGTTCCTGCGATGTAGAGTCATCCTCTGTTCCGTCATTTCCTATGCCTGCCATTCTCACCCATTGGGTGGCCTGTTGGCGTGCCATCCTCTGCACTGCTTCATCTCGATGAACACTTGTGAGGTGCTGCATCAGTTCATGTACGTGTTGAGAGGTAGTTTTAGATCCGGTGGGGTCTGCTGCTTCCTCTTCATAATCTTTTTTATTTGTCATTTTACGGGGGGCGTTATGCCTTAGGTCTGCTTGATCCTCCTCGTCCGTGGTGTTCTCTACTTTTTCTTCTCGTCTCATCACCTCCAGCCACTCTTCCCTTGTCATCTTTTGTTGGCATTTACCCTGGCATCTCTGGGCGACTGTTTGTTCTGCCTTTGCTGTACTTTCGGGTGTGTACCAACTGCCTGTAACAGGGTTTTCCCCCCATGTTGGCTTCACCTTATACCCTGCTGGGGCATTCCATCCCGGTAAGTTTTTTCTTTTCCTTGAAAAGGAGCCCTAGTAGAAAGATGAGGCATTGGTTGCCATTCCTTACCATTTTTTGTAAGTCCTTGCCTGTTGGTAGAGGGGGAATCCTGAGTTTTCCTTCCCTTCCCACCGCTAGCAGCTTGTCCTGCACTGTTTGGACCAGAGTGCCCCACCTCTCCTGGGTATGCTGCCTTTACCTCACACTCCCGGTGGTATTGCCTAATTGCATTTATCTCTGAGGCCCTTTCCTCTTTCTTCAGGTTGAGGTTATTTTCCCTTCTGTCCACCCCCATCACATTTGTGACTAGTCTGCCCAACTTACTGTGCTCTGGTGGATATAAAACCCCTGTCACAGATTCCAATGCGTACTTTGCTGCAATACCAGTTGCCCCTATAGCTGAATGTAGGTTTCCATTCACTAAGAGGTCACTGCCAAACCCTATTAATGCTTCTCTGTCCGCCTTCCTTATCTGCTTCGCGTTTATCGCCCGTTCATATGCCCAATCATGTTCTAATGCGAGCTGATCATCATAATCCACTGGCTTCCCATTTGGGAGTGGATTTCCGGGCCCTAGATATTTGTGTCCAGGCAATAGGAAATTTGGCATTTACTATAGTATTTATTTAAAAAAAAACAGAAAAAAAAAACCGTTTATGGTACCGTCTGAAAGTTGAGGAAAAGAAACAACTGAAATTAAACTGGAGCGAGAGAAATATTAAAAAAATGATTCCGACCTGAATTGAGAAACGCTGATGCGGCACGAGCGCCGAGTCTGACCTCCCAACGCCGTGGTCCCTCTTTTTTTCTTTACTGCTGTCTGTCTCTTTCTCTCCTGCAGTGTCTATAGCGAAAGTTGATGGACCAAGAATCACTATAACACCGACACCTTCCTACACGTTCGCGACTTATTGTCCTAAGATCACACTAATTAATGAACACACGTCCAATAAAACCATTTTTCGCTCTCTAAGAGCCCCGAAAAACAATAAAAAATTACTGAGCTGTCCAACGACACCCTTTCCGTTCGGCGGTTCGGTCAACACACCAAGGTTAATGACATCGGGATAATCAGGGTCATCAAAGTCTTCTTCGAGGGTGGAAGTAACACCATTCAAGCATTCGCCATGGCAGTTGTGACAAACGCTTGTACACATTATTCCTGACTTTCGCCAACCACATCTGTTCCCACATCCACCTGTACATTAGCAAGAAATGAGGTTGAGGACAGCTTCAGGTGGTGCTGGATCCTCTGTTGTCACTTCCAACCCCACTGTACAGGAGGAAGTTCATTCCCAAGCCAAAATTGAGTTTGGTGGAACACTGTGGTGGTACAGCTTCTTGCTGCTCCTTCTGTGGGTTTCAGAGCAGAAAGGTCGGGTTTAGCATTAGATACAGACTTGGTGAAAGCATTATACCGGTTCATGTTAAGAGAGGTTTTCTTCCTGGGCGCATTGTCCAATGCCAGGAATATTTTGTTTCCAGCAGCAGCCTCACAGGATGAACTTGGGCTGTTAAATATACCTTGCAGTTCAGCTTGCTTCTTGAACAATTTGAAACAGGAGAGTTTCCCTTTTAGATATGCAGCCGAAGCTGTATCAGATCCGCTGAACCCATGCACAAGAAGTATGCTGTCCTTCATTCTCAAAGTGTGCAATTGCTGGCTTGAATATACTTTCCTTACTACTTTGCCATGACTTGATTTCACAAATAATATGTTTTGTTCAGTTGGAGTTTAGGCCATGAGGAGAATAATAAGATCTACATCTTCATCGACTATTGCTACTTTGTCACTTTGTGCGCATTCCTACCTCCACAAATAAAGACAGTGGGTACGGGGCAACCTCATGCTGTAAGTAGAACTTCAAATCCTCATCACTCTGCTTGTTGATGGCAATCCACTGAAAGATTGTGAAAGGGTTGATAACCGCCAGGAGCAGCAAGACAACTAGTATTTCGAGTGTACCACCAATTTCAATTTTGGCTTGGGAATGAACTTCCTCCTGTGCAATGGGGTTGGAAGTTGGAAAGCGATCGGCTGATCACTATGACAACAGAGGATCCAGCAGCACCTGAAGCTGTCCTCAACCTCATTTGTTACAAACGTACAGGGGGATGTGGGAACAGATGTGGTTGTCGAAAGTCAGGAATAATGTGTACAAGCGTTAGTCACAACTGCCATGGTTTACCTACATGCCACATATTGTACCGCGCTAGCGCGATTTTTCAAAAGACGCTATTATTTAGCGCTCTATAACTTGGTAACCATTAGGAATACAAGAAACATGTCCATGATCATTTTTGTTGCAAATTTAATAAGCTTCAATTATGTATACGGTACACTTTTACCTCCGACCAAAGGTTCTCGAGATATTAACAAAAAACCAAAAAAGTGACCTGTTTTTGCTAATTGCCGCTAGAGCTCGCCTCATATTCATGAGGACTTTTGGTGTATCCATCCCAAGGTACCTTTAAATAAGTGTGCGAAGTTTCAAAACTTTCGGATTTTTTAGGACGTTGGGTCATTTTTTTAGGTTTTTTGACTGGACTATCTGTGAGTGGGCTAAGCATGGGACGTCCAGCTGTATTTATAATCCTTTCTTATAAGTAAGCACTGCTCGTTTTTCCTTCCCCACCGCACTTGTCAAAATTGAGGGTGAGTGAGTGTCTGGAACGGGTTTTCTACTTCCCCATTGCCCTGCTGCTGTTCATAAAATTTTTTGGTGATATGCAAAGTACCGTGTTGATTCGATAGAGCGGATAGACAATACCAATCCTAATCATCAACATAAATCCACTATCATCCCAATGAAAATTTATAAATTATTTACCTATACCATCCACTTTCTTTGCATTGTTATTATATTATCTTATGGTATTATGCAGGGTAAAAACATTGTTGACGTTTTAAAAACTTTGAGGGTTGATTAATGATAAAAGGTACCAAAAACCTTTATACCGTTTTTCTTGCCTAGTTTCCTACGAGTCTCCACAAAGATATTGGACCAATTCCCATAGTTTTGATGTATTTCCTCCTGCAGATACCACTGAGAAGTTAGTCTAGTAGCAATAATTTTGGCCAACTTCTGTCTCATCAACACAGTGAAATCCGGGAACTTCTCTTTCTAGGAACCCAATTCCTAAACTGCAAGTAAGTCCCTCCTACCTCGCCTGTTAACACACCAGAAAATTAATTCTACACCAGTAATTAAAATTATTTCTACAGTGGGTAATTTGTTTCGTAGAAAATATTCATAGGGAAAAAATAAAATAACAAAAAATACATCTTGTCGGGTGTAGAAGAAACATTAAAAAAATTATATTCTATAGTAATGACGAAAAAATGACAACAATTTTCATTACCTGATCGTAATCGTGAAAAATTACACTTGATTGTATTACCACAAGCCTGCATACGCGGATGGACGCTTTTTTCCCTTTTGAACTCTTTCAAACAAGAACCGCACAAAAAAACATTTGGACGGGTATTTCTGTGAAAATTGCAACTCGAGTATTGCATTAAATTACTTTTAATTACGTCCACATTTGTGTACCTCTGATACGTCCAACTCACGCCACTACAATGGACCCTGGTGGCGGTATCTGGTGGCGTGCATCTCATTTTTTTGTGATATTAATTATAAACAGGGAGCTTCGGGTAATTGCTACTCTCCAGAAACTTCCTTCCTTTACCAAGGGACATCTTCCTTTCCCCGCATACGTTTTTCCCCCGTGTTTTCATTCCTTTCTCCATATCTACGAGCACATGACGATCGACCCACGGCAGGGAACAGTCGTACAACGACCGAGAGCTGTCGATTCGTTTTTTGTTCTGTTTTGTTTAAGTATCCGTTCCTTTTTTCGGCAGGGTTATCCTTTTTCAAGTTGGTAAAAGCTCATTGTTGAGGACCGCAGCACGCGACTTTCAAGCATTCAGCGCCAATTCACGTGGTCTAATAACCGGTTCCAAGGAGGGCATGTAATACTTGGCACGTTTCTCGCACACTTTTTTCGACCGCATAATTATTATTTTTTGTTTTGTTCATTTTTAATTCGTCAACAGACTTTTGGCGCAGTGATCACGCTTAATCCGGTACCGGATTCGCGACATGTGGTCACCCAGTTAACAGTTCGTTTCTGTCGTTTCGCCAGGCGTCAGTCAAACGGTTGAAAGACAAAGAATTGTGGTCATTCCAACCTTATTTGTATTGTCTATAGGCCACGACACATGTTGGAAGTCTGTCAACATTATCTGAACGCGTCATCTTAATGATCTCCAGAGCGCCTGTTCGATTCACCGTTGGCTTCCTTGTCTAGATGCTAATATTGTGAAACCCTTTCGATCACTTCATAAGGTAGAATAGCACTAGGCTCATAACTAAACTATGTAGGGGAGAGTGGAGCAGTTTCAACCAGTGGAGCAAAATCAACCGCCTATCTTCGAAAATTTTATATTTTCGGTCTGATATCGCTACACATAAGGAAGAATGAGTGACTTCCAACTAGTGATGTGAGTAGAATAAATATCCGAAGAATATGATAGGTATTTATAAACTGGATATTTCGCACCCATCCTAGAATGAGGGTACAACTAAAAAATTGTCATTTTCGGCAAATCGCATTCAAAGATTTCCTTCCACACCATTGGCTACCCGTTCTTTGGAACACGATGAACATAATTTATCTTTGCGAAACTTGTTTCCTACATTATTACTCTAACGCCCCATGGTGAATAAATAGTTTTTTTGCCAGTGGGAAGGGAGTGGGGGGAACGGTTTTGTTGATTTTTTAAAGAATTTTTGAGTTGTTCAAACTCAAACACTGAAATCTCACCAGTCAGGATCCAAAATGTTCAGAAAAGAAAGACAAAAGTTAAAATTATGCCGACATTATCCACACAAAAAGTAAACAACTCAAAACGAGACACAGACTGCGTGAACTCAACTGAGTTGTGCCTTTCTTCCTAGGACGTGAATTGGTTACTCCCTCCATAGAAGAAAGACACACGCACTCTCTAGCGGAATTAGAGTGCCCTACACATATCTCCACCTTCTACAGACAAACTAGACCGTTTCTACTTCTCAGAACCACAACTAACTCAAAAATCGCGATTTTTGAGTTGTACCCTTATTCTAGGACGGGTGCGATTTAACCGATAATCATCATTTGTCCTCATAAATATCCGAAATTTATAACTTTGAATAAAATTAATTAGGGGGGGGGGGGGGGTGGGAAGGGCAGGAATCTGTAATGTAATACGATAATATACCAAAATTCACCTATACGATCATGCTGCATGACTTGTTGTTTAATAATACTTTATGGTCTCTTAATTTGTTATATGAAGCTATTTGTTGAAGTAAAAATTTTAATCATTTGAGTTTAATTTTTTTTCCGTCGAAGGATTTCTTAGCTCTGGGGATATTTCAAAATTTTCGTCCGACAGCAAAAAGTGTCTCGCTTTTTTGGTTTATTATTTCCAATAATAAGCCTATGTGATCGTATAGCAAAAAATTTTTATAACCCCCCCTCAAACTTTGTCACTTTACGTTTCAAGGTGCGTAGAATCCACATTTGAAATGTCCGTCCGCCGTTCGCCGTCCGCCGTTCGCCGTCCGCCGTCCGGGCCATAAAAGGCCTTAGAATTGACTTAAAAAATCCTATCTTTCGCACTTAGACTCTACCTGGGGTCTAGTTGATCCTAACATCTCGCCAGCTTGATCGCTCCACTCTCATGGGTGCTATGAGCCAAAAATAGGTAAAAAAGTGTCTTTTTTTGGGTATATTTCAAGTTGTATAAAAATTGGAGATTCATGAGTGAAAAGAAAATGTTAGCTATTAATTTTATGGAAAAAAAAGTATTCTAAATGATACTCTTCTATTCAAAAAGAGATTTTGGATTTTAGGCTATTTTTTGCAATTTTATAGATTTTTTAAAACAAAATTTAATGAAGTTCAAGTTTTTAGCATAATTTCGTACATAAATTTTTGAATGTTCTTTTTCATAATTGATAAACTTTATTTGACCAATCTTATGCTAAAAATCAATTTAACAATTCTTAGCCATTTTCAGTGATTTTGTCAGCACATTTTTTGAAATTTGACCAATTAGATGATATCAATATACAGTATAGGTAACACTTTTATGTGTTGGAAAGATGTCTTGGTAATAAATTGTTTTGTTTATCAACTGTATTAAAATGCGTAAAATTGTGAGATTCCGCTGTTGTAATGGATTGAACCCATTTGTGAGGTCCGAAGCTCCGAGTTCCGATACTAAATTAATATACCTACTATAAGCGGCGTTTAATAATTATGGACCAGAGATCTACGTAGAAGGGCTGTCTAATACATAAATAATAAACCTTTGTGTAATAATTTGCAGCGTTTTTCACCTACTACGAGTACTAATATTGTTGCCAGAGGAAACTCGTTGGGAAATTGCTCTGTGAATTTACAACACATGACCCCACATTCCAACGGGCCAATTTCCCCCTCCTTAACCCTCCTGAGAAGTCCTAGCTTATACATACAAGCTAGTTTTTGGACTCTTACTGGATCAATCCACTACTCTGCTGGGTTTTTTCTCCCTAGTTCAATACTCTGTTGATTTTTCTCACAAATGGTTTATTAGGTGATGTAGTTACCAGGGAAGCCAATGGCACATCCATTCCTTTTTTATGTGCGTGTAGCGTTGTTACTTTTGAACAGTTTAACCACAACTCTTGATGATTATTTTTGTCATTCGTATAGCTCACCTATGAAATAATATGTACGTACTATGATAAAGTACGCTATTGAAGTTTGAGTGTTTAGGAGTTATAACTGAAAACGCTTTAAATTATTACACCAAGTATTCATTTTAAAAATTCAATGACATTTGGTGGGTTTTGCAAAATTCCCTGACATTTCCCTGATTTTTCTCGACGCAAAGAATTCCCTGAAAATTCCAGGTTTTTCCTAACTCTTCCAGTTGGGGGCCACCCTGCAAATGTTTAAAAAAAGTGTTAATGAAACAGCAGTTCAAAGAAAACTTGAAATAGAAGAAAAATTGAAAATAATAGGGAAAAGGTGTTGCTGTACATATATATCTACCTATTAAAGCCTCTTACAGTCACCAACATTTACTCAAAAATCATCTGTCACATTGAAAAATAATTTTTTCACCTCATAGGAATTATAAATAGTAGGTAATATCACTATAAATTCCAAAAGAGTCAGAAAAAATTATCAAACGTTATAAACTTAACTTTACAGTCTTTTCTCTTATAGGCACTAACTTGAAATGTTTAAATGTTCGTTTATTTTTGAATAGGTATTATAAGGCTTAGAACGAATTAGAGATAAGAAAGTTAAATAATCATCGCTTAATAGGTACGTAGAGTAACAATCAACCTACTGAGGTGAAGTGTTCGGGCATCTGTGCTTTCAACTCTTTCCACTAGCAAGGACTTCGTGGCGCAACGGTAGCGCGTCTGACTCCAGATCAGAAGGTTGCGTGTTCAAATCACGTCGGGGTCATGGAAATTTTTTGCCTCTGAGGTTTTAATTCATATCTTGGACAGATACGAATTGATTTTAGTTTCTTATTTTTATTATAGAAGAAGCCTTTTTAATCGTCCAAGAAAAAATTAAATAAAATAATAACCCCCCCCCCCTCCTCAAATGTTGGTTTACGTTGGTTTATTATATTATCTGTATCATTATTATATCTCACCGCTCTATTATGCTCTATTATAGCTCACTGGTCTATCAATATTATTTCCAGTCTATTGCGACCACTCCCAGATCTCTAAGATTCATAATACGTGAGAAAAATGCATTGTAGTTGAAAAAGCCCATAATTGACCACATTTTGACAAAGGGCATGTAGGGTGTCACCAGTCAAACTATTTTTTTATTTTATTTTATTTTATTTTTTTATTTATTTTTTTTTAGCGCTGGGGCAATTGCAGCCACCCACTTCCCAGATCTCTTACATATATAAATAGGTAAGTGAGAAAAATCGATTTTTAGGTGAAAAATGCCCATAATTCTGGGCTTGAGAGGGGGGGGGGGGGGGGTATTCTACAATTTTCTTTGCGATCTGGACACTCGGCTGTCCCCTCAGTTTTATTCAAGACATTGCTGGCCTCAATGATCAGATTTTAAGTGCCTAATTCAATGTTATCCTCAAAACTTCTTTCGAAAATTCGCTCTATTAGTCATGCTGCATGACTGAATACTTTTTGAAAGTTTCATGCTGAATATACCATTAGTACGCATGTAAATAGAATGCATTAGCCAAGAGAATCGTGTAGAAATGTTGGTCCGCCATAATCTCACCGGCTCGGTATATAAGGGTTATTTTTGTTTATAAAAACTTTCGAGACGCTCACGGTCCGCCGGTCCGATCACGAAACCTTCCGTATGGGCCTTTGAGAAAACCTTCTCGGTGATTCTGACTGACTGAAAGTGCTCCTTGTCCGACGTATCGTGTTCTTTTCGGCCGACCGGTCACGCCTCTCTGGCTCCATGATAGGACCCAAGGTGCCCTGACAGGCGCCACCAGTTGTCAATTTCATTAGCTTTATGATGGACTAATGCGGCGTACGGATGCACGCAAGAAACTAGAGGATTTAAGGGAAAGATGCGTTTTCAAGATGCGGCACGAGAGGCGTTGTATACCTCGTTAGTATTCAGAATGTTTCAAGCAAGCTAACAATCTGGGAAGAAAACACTGTTGACGTTCGAACCAAATGAATTGTCCCTGTTATAGATACAGTTCGAAACACGTCTGCCAAGTTAGGTGGGCAGTACAGCATCCTCACATATGAACTAAATCACTCGCGACGAAGTTGTGGAAACCCATTTCCAAAACAGATTTTGGATGTTTAGCAATTTTTCAGCAAATATTAATAACAATTTCAGTACATGTTTAACCATAATTCTGTGAATACATTTTGTAATGTTCTACTTCATCGTTGATAAACTTCTTTTGACTAAAATTCTGACTGAAATATAAATTTAACAATTTTTAGACGTTTTTGGTGATTTGTTAGCACTTTTTTTGAAATTTGACCAATTTAATGAGCTCAAAAAATGTTAGCCAACGGACTCATCCTTTCTTTTGGAAAGCTTGATTTTTCGGCGCAAGAACGGCATTTTTATCTCAATTCTAAGGAGAGTTATCTTCTGGAATGACATACCTATATATATATATATATATATATATATATATATATATATATATATATATATATATATATATATATATATATATATATATATATAACAAAATGTTGAGTTTCTTGAGCTTCTTCTCATTGACCAAACCTCAAGAACCTTAACACCTTGTATATATATGTATATGAAAAAGCGTTAGACTCTAGGATTCGTTACAGAATGTCTCAAAACGGATTTCAATGAAAACAGTTTTCGAAAATGTTGATTTCAAAATTTTTGGAGCCATTGCAATAGTTTAATTTTTTACGAAAATTCGTGAAAAACGCATGGGCAAACGTTAATATCTTATAAAGTCGATTTCTTATAACTTTTTGGTCCGATTTCCTTCAAATTCGGTTGGCAGTTAGGTATATGCTCTAGAAAATGGCCTATGAATTACCACTTAGTGACGTATAGTGCTAAATTTCATTCTAGCATGTAACACATGCATTAGATACTTTTATGTTTTGCATTCAAGATTCAAAGATGTTAAAGATGTTAAATCGATTTCGACGGTTAGGCCATCATTAGTAACAAACAATAACTGAACTTTCAGTTCAGTGATGGTGGCCTAACCGTCGAAATCGATTTAACATTGTAACTCTTCATTTTTCGTGGAAATAGACAACGTTTTTTTACTCATTTCCGTTTTGATCGTCACATATTGTGAAATGGAAGTGTAGAATTAGTTGAAGAACAAAGAACGAATCGAAATGATTGAATCTTGAATGCAATTTTTTAGGAGTTATAAGTGCATGTCTCAATCATGTAGGTTTATTTATTTGTTTCTTGTCATGTGCTCAAAAACAATAAATCTGCGTTGTTATCCACTTTCTGCATTTCTTCATGTTCCGTTCTACTTCAATTCCCCGCATCCCAACTCTTGGTTCCTCGAAGAAGGTAGTTTTTCTCATTCTGCTTCCTGCTTTCAATAATTAGCTTCCACTACCAGTTTTTAAACGCCGGCGCCGTTAAAAGGCTGTCAGAGATCGAGTGCACGCTCCTAAATCTACCAACATAATTATAATAATCAGGTCTTTTGAAGAGCGCATTATGTCGAACGGCTAGGCCCAGAATGTAAGGCGGGCGTTTCCTGTGTAAAGTACTACATTATGATGGTGTAGCTTGCATTTTCAAATAACAAATGAGTCTCTCAGGATGGTTTTGAAATGGACGTGGCGCGCTTTTACGTGGTGGCTCTGGGGATTGAGTAATAGAGAGTTCCTAGTAGATCCGTCGGTCTCAATACGGCGTGCGGTAACGAGGAACATTACCGCACCTTAAAGTCACGTCAAGTCCTTAACGTATCTAGGTAGTTGTAACGCTAAATCCATGGAAGGAGGAAATTATCCCTAGGAAGGATTCCATGGAAGGAAGTTGTTTTAGGCGATTACGTTTTTTCCCGGATTGCGATCCGTTAACGTATCTGTACGGAAGGATCCGTCGCCGTAACTCATTGCGTCAGAGTTAATACCGCTCGACATATTGTGTTTTACGGATCTACTAGGAATTCTCTAATAATTGGGAGGAGTATGCCAACTATGTCGGATTTTTAACCAAAAAATTCCCCCGGGGTTTTCCCGTAGTAGGTAAACGAGTTGGCAATAAGACAGAAATTGTAATCCTTCGAGAGAGAAAAAAACACACATATTTGACTATTGTACTTACAAAGCAACAACAACACACACACATTGTAGCATTGAACAGGTAATTTGCGAACAGGAATAAATTGGTTAATCGATCAATCAGTCCGAACAACAGATTGCCAGTTCGTTCAGTGATGACCAAATTATTCCATTTAACCACCCCCTCCCCACTCCCTTTTGGTTTATTATTTCCAATAATAAGCCTATGTGATCGTGTAGCAAAAAATGTTTATAACCCCCCCTCAAACTTTGTCACTTTACGTTTCAAGGTACGTAGAATCCAAATTTGAAATGTCCGTCCGCCGTCCGCCGTTCGCCGTCCGGGCCATAAAAGGCCTAAGAATTGACTTAAAAAACCCGTTCTTTCGCACATAGACTCCATTTGGGGTCTAGTTGGTCCTAACGTTTAACCATCCCGATCGCTTTACTCGCATAGATGCTATGGGCCAAAAACGGGCAAAAAAGTCTTTTTCTACGCGCGCACGCCTGGCACGCTTGGCAGGGGGTCACGGTGGGCGGTGAGGGGGGTGAGCGGGGGGGTGGAGTGAGAGGAGGCGCCGGCGCCGCGGCACCTTGTGGTGGGTACGGCGCCGGCGTTCCTTCGAGGCATGAATATATGTTTTTTTCAAGGTCATATTTGTGTGTTAATACCAAAGCTTTTCCTACGCATATTTAATAACATATCCTCTCGACTTTTCGTACGTACTTAGATAATGATATTATTAAGGCAATAACTATTTGAATAGATAGGAGCTCAAATCGAGAAATATAAACATGCGTATATAATTATAGAAGTATAGGTTGTGGCAACTCGAAATAGGACGGGCCTTATGATGCACGCTAGCCAACTAAAACTATGATCATACTCAATTGAAAAAATAATAAACCTTTGAGAAATAATTTGCAGCGTTTTTTTCCTTACCACAAATACCTCCCTATGGTTGAAGCTGGAAAAAATTTTAATAGCCTGTGATTGAGGTTGGCGTAATCAAATCCTCGGTTTGTTCAGTTACCCCTTTCCAAACCCCCTCCCCCAAAAACACCGCTATGGGTCAAAATTGAAAATTTCTAAGTAGGCTGTGGTTTTTTAGTACCATTTACAGTACAGATTTTATCAATCAGTTCCTCAGTTTATTCAGTTACGTTCAAGATATTCCACCCTCACCCATCCCTCAAAATACCTACCCGTTATGGTTCAGATTTGAAAATTCCAAGTAGTTTGTGATTCAAGTCAGAGTATTCAAAAAACATTTACTAATCAGGTCCTCAGTTTATTGAGTGATGTCCAAGATAAGAAAACACCCCCTTTGGATCAGATTTGAAATTTTAGGAGTAGCCTGTAATTTGAGTTAGAATAAATCAAACCTATTCTAGCAATCAGGTCCCCAGTTTATTCAGTGATGTCCATGATACCCCCCCCCCCCCCTCTCTCTCTCTCCCAAAACACCCCCTATAGGTTAGATTGCAAAACTTGAAATAGTCTGCGATTCAAGTAAGAGTATTTCAAACATTTCTTACCAATCAGCTCCAGTTTATTTGGTGATGTCCAAGATAAAACCATTTAACCCCCTCCCTCCTCCCCTAAAACAACCCCTCTGGCTCAAATTGTAAAAACTTCACATAGCCTATAATTTAAGTTGGACTGAAACAGACATTTCCCTCCACTCATATCAGTTGTCCAATGACTCCTGTAACCGTGAAAAGCGGACAAAGAGAAAAATTGACAAAATGGTACCAATCGTCTAAAAATAGCATGAAATGGAAAAGAAACGCAAAATTTCATGATTCTAAAACATACTTACGATTTTATTGATAAAGATTGCTCTGGTTTCTAGGTAACTAACAGTCCATTGTTTTCTTCTCTAATTATTGTAAGTGCCATCAAAGGAGGAAACACTTGAATTTTGAATTAATTGTTTATATAATCACTTCAATATCCTATGAAACACTTGCGGTATATCACTCTTTTAATATCACATATTATACGTGAAACACTTTCAATTTTCCACTAAGTCCGTATCAATTATGTCCAAGATATGACGTGGCCGTACTAATCGCTGTACCACTGGTCGTATGAAGCCTTCAATGACAAGTGGGTTGTTGTGGCGTGTCTTGTTGGGCAATATCCTTCATACGTTTTTGAAGGATTTCTGTTGGGGTTTGTAGACCAAAATCGTTATAGATTGTTTCATTTCTCACAAAATCTAGTGTATGAACAATTCTCTTCTGCAGTATACGGTTTTGTTGCTGTTCAAGCCTCCTAAATTGACAACGAGAGCATGTTCTCCATATGCTTATTGCATATGTCCATATTGGCACAATTAGTGTGTTGTACATTATGATTTTATTTTGTACTGACATGTTCCAGCTATCTAATAGTGATTTAAGGCAACATACTCTACTTCGTACTCTGCTAATTAGCTCCGAAATGTGTTTGTGGAATGTCAGTCGCTGATCGAGGTATACACCGAGATATTTGTATCCTGTGGCTTTTGGGATAGGTTGCCCAGCATAAAATACAGGTTTCTCGTCGTATTTGCGGTTGTAAGTGTATGTCACAACTGAGGATTTAAGTGAATCATGATTTTCACCTTCCATTTTGTACACCAATAGCCCACACCTCTAGGAGTTCCTGAAGTCTCCGTGTTGCCACTGAATGATCTTCATCGCATACCGCATAGACAAGGTCGTCCGCATACATTCCTGAAAAAATTCATTGAAAAAATTCAATGTTTTCTAGGTTACAGCGCCTTATCTGTGATATTTTCTGTATTTTTGTTTTTTCTTCTTCTTTTATTAATGTGATACTGATTTTCCTTTAAATTTATTATATAATGCTGTACTTTTGTATTGCCTATTCAAGGCCGTTACAGATGAAAAATATTTGATTTTATTTTATTTGATCTTTACGAAAATTCGCTCAAAAGAAAATGTTGCATGATTGAATTTTTTACTGTCTAGAAGCAACTTTTTTTCGTTTCCCAGAAGTCTCGTGGTCGAATTATTTAAATAGAACTCCCATATCTAAAAATATATCACTCTAACCTTTTACTGCAGTACAAGTTTTGGGGTGAATGACTTTAAAACGAAAGAAGGTTCCCGAGCTTAAACACTCGATCTTGAAGGGAACCGCAGACGTCGCCTTGTGGAAAAAAGACAGCAGAAAATTTAAATTGTGGGCGATATAACCGTTGAGTAGAGCAATAAAGACGGAGGACTCGATCTCGGGTTCTAAACGGTCTCTAAGAACCTACGAACTGGATCTTTCGAAAAAAGGTCGGAAGAACGGCACACGGAGCCCTGGGAACTCAGTGTTTCCCACTATCGTCACATTATGTTGAACCTGTGGACGTTTATATTTCAATGAAATATCCTGATTCACGAAAACACGGAAGTTAGTTAGTTTATTGGTTAGTTATTATTAGCACTGTTTTAGGATCTTGAGAGTCGGCCAGGATAATAAAATTCAGGTCTTCAGAGCCAACGTTTCGATGTATTTATACATCATCATCAGGGCTACAACAAGATGAGATTCCAAAAATATGTTAATTGAACAGCTGTTGTTTGACATGTTACATTATGACACATAGATCAATTAACAATAATAATAAATTAATTATTAATGAGTAATAATAATTAAAAATTGGTTGAAACCCCCAATTTCTTAAAGTAATGTACACGTAATGGACTAGCAGTTATTGTTCTTGGGAGGAATTCTAAGATGGATAGATCAGAATAGGGGGAGGACCACCTAGTGGTGAGAACTGAATTTAGCGAGGTGTGAATACGATTTTACCGTCACGTTTTTTCCGTCACGCTGTTTTGACAACCAAGCCGTTGCTGGGGAAATGAAACTTCTTTATTTTTCACCGGACAAAAATCGTTCTCCACTCGTTGGAAAGCTCTCGATTTATCACGCATTTCTTTCGTACTTGTTCTTCTATTAATGCCGTACTTTTATATTTATTTATGTTATAAATGGATATAGTAAACAATGCCGCTTGTTTTGTTGTCACTTGGTTGAGAAGTTAATCTTGCTTATAGTAATTGTAGACACGCACCATATCAGAAAAATACCTACTTTGGTACTCTGTTCTAATATAGATTTTTAAAACATTTATGTCGTAGTTTTAAATTTATTTACATTTACGAATTAGCGGGAAGAAAGCATGTTCCATGTTTTAGCATTTTAGCAGAAGGCTCAAGGCGGAAAGTTTCCGAGGGTCCAGGGGCGGAGCCTGTCCACTTTTACTTTCCCAACATCCCAACAGAGTGGAAAGTAATGTCCAAATCGTCATAGAAGTTTACACTTCTCCCGAGTGGTCTTTAGCACACCTGGTTTGGATTCTACGCATCTTGAAACGTAAACCAAAAATTTTTCAGAGGGGGGGGGTTAAAACTTCTTTTTCTTGGTCAATTACAAAGGTTTATTATTAAAAATAAAATGAAAAATAAACTAAAAAACCCCGTAGTAGAGGCTAGAGCAAATGGATAATGCTTGTCGAGGTCCGCGGAAGGGTGTTATCAGTGATGTAGCCTGAAATGGGATGAAGAATGCCTTCGTAGCCGTCACACGACTTTTAGCGGTCTTCCAAACAAATGACTCGAGACCTGATCAGATTACACCTACACTGTTTTTTTGTCCACCCTTGTCGAGAGTCGAGATGAAAGGTCCAGATTCCAAAAAATCATTCATCGATGCTTTGATATTATGATGGATGCGGATTCGTGTAAGAACGGAAAGTGTTACAAGGACCATTTGCTACAATTTTTAAATCAATCAATATGATTCAATTTTTGTAGAACAACATTAATGAACAGAGACGAGTAAGTTACATAAATGACATAGGACCCTAATAAAATGACATAAATCGGCCCTTTTAACGATTTTTCGCAGTAAACGAAGCTTACATACAAGTAACGGGCATATTTTCCACAGTTTTCATCCGATTTGGATGAACTTTTCAGGGGATGTGCGGGCTAGGAATTAGACGGTCTCCTATCAGTTTCATCGTTCTTGACTCAATACCTCATTCTGCGCATGCGTAAAAGTAAATTGTGCCCAGCATCATTTTCTTACGCCCTAGTCGTCCGATCTCGGTCAAATTAGGATGATGGAGGATGACAATATGATCATCTTATATCAATTCCAATATGATTGTATCATTAACAGGTACTGCGAATGCGCCAATATGAAATCCTTGTAACAAGCTCATTTTCCACAGTTTTCATCCGATCTGGATGAAATTTTCATGTGCGGGCTAGAAGGTAGACGGTCCCTTGTCAGTTTCATTGTTGCCAAATTAATACTCCACTGTACGCATGCGCAAACGTCAAATTCCAATTGACAAGGCTCTTCCGAATTTTCGTTGATTCAATCGGATTTCCGTCATGACAGGTGATAGCTTTGTCACTAAGGCGAGAGGGTCCAACTATCGAGGTAAGAATGTCTCGTTGAAGCAGAATGCGTCGCAATTCTTCCCTAAACCTGACTCCATCATCTCTAAAATCGATATTTCACATACTGTGTCAGAATTGATGAATAATTTGTCCTCCTCACTTGTTGGTGCTGAACATGAGGTTCTTCTAACCACTTTCGAAGAGCAGTTGAAATCCAGCTTATCAGTCTTGGTTGATAAGACTGCCAAGGCTTGTTTTGAGGGCCTAAATGAGCGGATCACACTTGTGATGGACAATGATCGACAAAACCAACGCTCCCAAAACTTTTGTTTGCGCGGAATCCCGGAAGAGACTACATACGACAGTAACCCTCACGTTCGCGAGATTGAACTCGAAAAAACCGTTGTTGCTATCATCAACGAAAAAGTGAAGCCCTCCCACCCACTCGACGTCAACCTCATCGTTCGTGCTCGAAGGGTTGGGAAATTTGATGTTCCGAAGGGATCTGTAGTCCCTCGTCCTCGCCCAGTAATTGTAACGCTAGTGAAGCATACTACTAAAATGGACATTTTTCGTCAGAAAAAGAACCTTAAGGGCTCGGGGATGATGATTACCGAGGATCTTACTCCATTGCGTCGGAATCTCCTTCGATTGGCTATAGAAAAGTTTTCGCCCAAGCAAGTTTGGTCATCCAACGGGACTATAAAATTCCAGCACAAAGGGAGAATCTACTCGGTGACATCCCAAAGTCAGTTCGACGATCTCATTGCCTCTTTTGGGCTATGATTTTGTGGTTTTGTTCCTCTATCTTTTAAATGATCTCTCCTAGTTCACTGTTTTTCTATCTTCTGCAATTGTTTACCTACCTACGTACATAACTTCCATTAGAACATGAACAAACCAAAATCATAATAAACAATGCATTCCTTTTTGAGAGGAAGACTTAGATCTAGTTATGAGGTTACTTGTATAGGTTATAAGCTAGGTACAGGTATTTATAATAATTAATGGTATTTGGTTAATTTTTTCATTACTTTCGTGCTTACTCCCTATTGGCTGTACCTAATACCTACCTAAGTACTTGATGTTTGCTCATGCATAACCACTCAGGAGCTATTTTGTTCTTCTCATTATTATAATTTTCTTTATGTATTTCCTATTTACTTTTAAGCTACTTATTTTGCTTTCACTTTTTCTGAATTCGTTTAGGTTTTTGTTGAATAATCGTTTTTTGAGCATCCATCTGATTTTATACCTTCACGGTCTCTTTACCAACATGATTGTCCCTTCTCCTCTAATCGTGCACTTCACTGTTGTAAATTTTGGTGTCTGTTTAGTTTATTCCGGCCTTGGTTGGGTGTCGCATTCCGACCATGGGTGACTCTGATGATTCGTTCCATGCTTGCCCTAGCTCTCCCCACTCTGATCATGATTTTGTTTCTGCCTTGTACTCTTCTCACGAGCTCTCCTTTCCTTCATTCGATGGCTCTATTGACCGTTTTTCTACAGTTTCTCCAATTATCAACGGTAAATTATCTCAACACCCGAACTGTTTAGTAGCCTGCCACATCAACATTACAAGCCTTCCTGGCCACATAGACGAATTTAGGTACCAGTTCCACGACTGTCTTCCTCATATTATAGGTGTTACTGAAACCTGGCTTAAAAGTACACTCCCCAATAACCTAGTCTCACTTGACTCATACAAAATACTCCGGAATGATCGTTTTAGGAAGAGGGGTGGAGGAGTAGCAATGTATTGCTTACATTCTATCAAAGCTAAAGTGATCCTAACTAGCGAACCTGGTTCTTTTTTCGAGTATTTATTTGCTGAGGTGGAAACGAGGGCAAATTGCAAAGCTTTAATTGGAATTATTTATGTTCCTAAGACTCCATTGTCATTTGATGAACTCGAAAATGCAATTTCTTCCCTCGTTTTCCAGTATGATGAAATAATTCTTCTAGGTGATTTGAATACAAATCTTCTGCAGAATACCTCAGCCAGTAACAAATTCCGCTCAATGTTGTTATGCCTCGACTTGAAAACCCTCCCTTCTTCTGCCACTCACATAACATCAACTGAGTCCCTAATCGACCACTGCTATGTTAAAAATATCAATAAGGTAGTTGATTACTCTCAAATCTTGGTTCCCTCTTTTGGCCATCACAAGTTGCTTATTTGCACATACAAATTATATGCCCCCAAGTTCAAACCTAAAACGATTATTTGCCGCAATTACAATAGAATTGATAAAGGTGCACTTCTGAACAATGCATCCTCCATTCACTGGTTGCAACTTCGTAGTATGACTTGTAGTGATAACATGATTAATTTTCTCAATCATAACATAATCTCTCTGATGGACAGCCATGCCCCTGAGCATAAGGTCAGGATTAAAAGTGCAAACCAACCTTGGTATTCCCCTCATATTAACTTTGCTATCAAAATGAAAGATGCAGCCTACTTCGAGGCGCGAGACTCTGACAATCCATCTGACTGGGAACGATATGAGAGACTTCACTGTTGGGTCAAGAAGGAAATACGTAGGGCTAAGAAACGAAAATATCATTCTGATCTTGATCCTGCGCTCCCCCCTGCTACTCTGTGGAAAAATGTGAAGAAACTTGGCTTGTCGGAGAAATCCAATGATACCCCCTCGGTCGATGCGTTTGATGTTGATGAGATGAACCGTCACTTCACTTCTGCTATTCCTATTGATCCTGTATCTTCATTGGTTTTTGATACTTCTCCTCCCATGCCAATCACAGAATTTGCTTTTAGAAATGTTGATGCCCAAGAAGTGGCTGTCGCATTTTCCCAGGTCAAGTCTACTGCTGTGGGAACTGACGGCTTACCTCTAAAGTTTCTCCTACTCTTACTACCTTTGCTCCTTGACCATATTACTTACATTTTTAACTTCATTCTGACCAGTTCTAGATTCCCTTCTGCCTGGAAATCTGCATTCGTAGTCCCACTACCTAAAATTCCCAACCCCTCTAAGCTCTCTGACCTTCGCCCTATCAGCATTTTGCCTGTTTTAAGTAAAGTTTTTGAGATACTCATTCTCAACCAGATCAATGACCACATCTCTTCTAACAATCTATTATGCACTTACCAGTCTGGATTTCGCAAGTCTTATAGTTGTGAAACTGCGCTGCTGAGGGTTGTGGAGGATATCAGGATGGGAATTGAGGGGAGGATGTGTAGCTTTTTGGTCCTTCTCGACTTTAAAAATGCTTTTGGGTCTGTTAGCCACCCTCTGCTCTTGCGAAAGCTGAAGCGTCTATTCCACTTCTCTACTTCTGCGTGCAGTCTGGTTTCATCTTACCTTTATGGCAGGATGCAGGCGGTCATGTGTAATGGCAATCAGTCCGGGCCCCTTCCCCTCTTTTGTGGAGTTCCTCAGGGTGCTGTGCTGGGGCCACTTTTGTTTTCAGTCTTCATTAACGACCTGCCTGGCGTCCTCAAGTTCTGCAGCTACCACCTTTTTGCAGACGATTTTCAAATCTACATTACCAGTGAACTTGGGGATGCAATGATTGACTCCATCAGGAAACTTAACCATGACCTCTCTGGCGTCTCCACCTGGGCCAGGAACAATGGAATTCTGATTAATCCTTCTAAATCTCAGGTGATCGTGGTTTTTAGTCAGGACATTCCCACTGATCCCCTGCCTCCTGTTCTTATCGATGGGATTGTGGTTCCCTTTTCCCAGCATGTCAGGAATCTCGGTCTTATCTTGGACAAGACACTATCCTGGGACTCCCACATAACTAGGGTATGTCAAAGGGTCTATGGATCTCTCCACTCCCTGCGACGCCTTTCAAAATTCACCCCACAGTACCTCAAGCGCCGATTGGTGACAGCTTTGGTTCTCCCCCATCTGTTTTATTGCTGTTCCATTTTTTCTTACTCTTTATCTGCCTCTCTAAATAAAAAACTCCAAGTAGCCTACAATGCCTGCCTACGTTATGTTTTTAATGTTAAGGCACGACATTCCGTTTCTGGGCTACAGATACTTTGCTTACCCTTGAATAAATATTTTATTTTTCGCCACCTGAAAACGCTATATTTGATCTTGAGCGGTTCTTTGCCTAACTACTTGGACAACCTGACCACGAGAGCTGCCTCTTCGAGGTCTAATATCCTGATGATCTCCCGCCATTTTAGTCGAACCATGGCCAGGTCCTTTGTGGTGGCTGGGGCTAGGGTTTGGAACGCCCTCCCATTGTCTGTTCGTGCGTCCCCTTCCATTGGTCGGTTTTTAAGCTATCTTAAGCAGCACCTGAATACCGACAATTGAATAACCTAATATTATGTGCACCCCCCCCCCCCTTTTTTTTTTTTCTTCCCCTTACGATGGATGCTTAATTTTCTTCCTCTCATATTCTTCTCCTTTTTTTTCTCTCAATTAAGTAACCATAATTTTTGTTTCGTTTTTTTTCCTCCTCTAACTTTTTCTTGTCACTATTCGATAGCCATAATTATTCTACGTTTTGCCGTCTTATACAGTTTATTGTACTTTCACCATACGTGGTTCATGTGACCCGCTATGGACAATATTTACATGTCTTTGGGTTAATAAATGTTTTATTATTATTATTATTATTAATTCCATTATGCTCTATTTTTTCACGCCCTAGTTGTCCGATCTCACTCAAATTTGGATGGTAGTTGGAGAATGACAATTTGATCATCCCATATCAATTTCAACATGATTATATCATTAATATCTACTGCGCATGCTCTAATGTGAAATACTTGTAATGACCTTAATTTCCACAGTTTTCATCAGATTTTGATGAAATTGTCAGCGAATGAGCGGTTTAGCTTGTAGATGGTCCCGTATTTCATTGTTTTTAGCTCATCAGTTCATTCTGCGCTTGCACAAACGAAAATTACGAGTACATTGAGTATCATTTTTTTCGTTTCTTAATTGACCAATTATTACACTTCACGCTACTCCTTTATTTACTCTTTTCTGCTATGGAATTTTTCAAGATGATTTAAATTTTCAATGATCTATACTTTCGTGATAGGTAAACAAGGAAGCTATGCGCCAAACCCAACTTGGCAGACGTTTTTAACCTGACACTGATTCCCAAATTCGACATCTTATATTTCTCCGTTTATTAAGAGCTTGTAGCATGAGGTTAACTGTTTAGTACGAATTTTACCCAAAAAAGTTCATCAACAACGTTTATAAAAAATAGTGGCCTTCGTATAACATGATCGGATTATATCTTCGGGTTGAAATTTTCAAAAATGTAGTCAAATCTACAACGATTTCATAATTTCTCCCTTGAGAGGGAAAAACATTAAATCATGTTTAATGTTTTTCCCTCGCAAGGGAGGAGTTAGATATAGTTTTTTAAGGTCAAGAAAAAAGAAAAGATTCTAATTAACCAAAACAATTTATTATATTTATATACATTTTTATTTTACCATTAGATATTTCCGATGGGACTCATACCAAAGTACGCTTGCATACGAGTCTGCAACACATTGGGACATTTTATGTCTTTAGTTGCAGACTCGTATGCAAGCTCTAAGAGCCACTCAGCTGATCCGGACCCTGGGCATCGTCAAGTAAATGTCCTAAAGAGGCTACATACGAAATTACAGCTTCCTAGAGTGTAAAGCATAGAAATTAGCTCTAAGAGCCACTCATCTGATCCGGACCCTGGGCATCGTCAAGTAAATGTCCTAAAGAGGCTACATACGAAATTACAGCTTCCTAGAGTGTAAAGCATAAAAAATAGCTTTAAGAGCCACTCATCTGATCCGGACCCTGGGCATCGTCAAGTAAATGTCCTGAAGAGGCTACATACAAAATTACAGCTTCCTAGAGTGTAAAGTATAGAAATTACCTATTAAAATGATTTAACCACCGCTTCACAAATCAAACCGTTCTCGCAATATTCGGATCACCTGCTATGATTCAAATCATCGAAACACCAACTCAATGAAATCATCAGAAATTAACAAGCGGTTGCAATCATGTTCACAATATCAATTATTGAGAATGATCACCTGAGTGTACACAATTATTCAAATAACCATGCTCATAACTCAGCTTGTTGGCCACGCACTTCGCAGTAGTTAACATAATATGGTTGGATAAATCGAGAGCTTTCGAACGAATGGTCAACGAATTTTGTGGGATGAAAAACGACGAAGTACCATTTCCCTAGCAACGACTCGGTTGTAAGCGGAAATCATCAGAAAAATAAATTCTCCCTTGAGAGGGAAAAACATTAAATCATGTTTAATGTTTTTCCCTCGCAAGGGAGAAATTAGATATAGTTTTTTAAGGTCAAGAAAATAGAAAAGATTCTAATTAACCAAAACAATTTATTATATTTATATACATTTTTATTTTACCATTAGATATTTCCGATGGGACTCATACCAAAGTACGCTTGCATACGAGTCTGCAACACATTGGGACATTTTATGTCTTTAGTTGCAGACTCGTATGCAAGCTCTAAGAGCCACTCAGCTGATCCGGACCCTGGGCATCGTCAAGTAAATGTCCTAAAGAGGCTACATACGAAATTACAGCTTCCTAGAGTGTAAAGCATAGAAATTAGCTCTAAGAGCCACTCATCTGATCCGGACCCTGGGCATCGTCAATTAAATGTCCTAAAGAGGCTACATACGAAATTACAGCTTCCTAGAGTGTAAAGCATAGAAATTAGCTCTAAGAGCCACTCATCTGATCCGGACCCTGGGCATCGTCAAGTAAATGTCCTAAAGAGGCTACATACGAAATTACAGCTTCCTAGAGTGTAAAGCATAGAAATTAGCTCTAAGAGCCACTCATCTGATCCGGACCCTGGGCATCGTCAAGTAAATGTCCTAAAGAGGCAACATGCGAAATTACAGCTTGCTAGAGTGTAAAGCATAAAAAATAGCTTTAAGAGCCACTCATCTGATCCGGACCCTGGGCATCGTCAAGTAAATGTCCTAAAGAGGCTACAAGCGAAATTACAGCTTGCTAGAGTGTAAAGCATAAAAAATAGCTTTAAGAGCCACTCATCTGATCCGGACCCTGGTCATCGTCAAGTAAATGTCCTGAAGAGGCTACATACAAAATTACAGCTTCCTAGAGTGTAAAGTATAGACATTACCTATTAAAATGATTTAACCACCGCTTCACAAATCAAACCGTTCTCGCAATATTCGGATCACCTGCTATGAATCAAATCATCGAAACACCAACTCAATGAAATCATCAGAAATTAACAAGCGGTTGCAATCATGTTCACAATATCAATTATTGAGAATGATCACCTGAGTGTACACAATTATTCAAATAACCATGCTCATAACTCAGCTTGTTGGCCACGCACTTCGCAGTAGTTAACATAATATGGTTGGATAAATCGAGAGCTTTCGAACGAATGGTCAACGAATTTTGTGGGATGAAAAACGACGAAGTACCATTTCCCTAGCAACGATTCGGTTGTAAGCGGAAATCATTAGAAAAAAAACGTTGCAGATTCGCGTGTCGTGTCGGAATTCACAGAACGACCCCCAGCCCTAAAACATTAAACATGTTAAAAAAAACGTTGCAGATTTGCGTGTCGGAATTCACAGAACGACCCCCAGCCCTAAAACATTAAACATGTTAAAAACTCGAACATAATAATCAATTTCATTGATATTTACCAAAAAATCCGTATAAACTCCCTAACGTAAGATTTCTAAATCTTCTTTGAATTGCAGAATGTTATTTTGATCGCGTTTTGTTACCATAAAATTGGTAGTTAACTATTTCTTTGCTCTCAAAGAGCTCAAATTCCAAAACTGTGCAACAAATTTCTAAATTGATTTAAAAAAGTGACATTATAATATAATACGACAATTTACGGAATTCGCTCATACGATCATGCTGCATGACTGGGACTATTTTTCCCCCGTCCGATTTTTACTTTCATCGTCATTCCAAAATATTTCCGCCTAAACAGCCCCCTTTAATCACCAGATGACGATCCTCGCCGTCTAACGTTGCGCAAAGAGAAAACCAACGGCCTATCGGTTCGTTTGAGAAAAAGGACGAAACAAACAAAAAATAATAAAAAACCGAATAACGAAGGGAGGAGCCGGGCACTGCACGGTAGCACAATCTTTATCAACACTTTTTGAGCACATTAAATAGGTTAAATTTCAAAATATGTAGTTGAAAAATCACTAAAAATGGCTAAAAATCGTTAAAATTATATTTTTCAGCAGAATTTTAGTCAAAAAAAGTTTATCAACAACGTTTATAAAAAAAACTGGAACATAATAAAATTACGCACAAAATTGTGCAGAAAAAATACTCAAATTTTATTGATACTTACTAAAAAATCCATAAAAACTCCCTAAAGAAGCTAAAATTTCTAAATCTTCTTTGAATTGCAGAATGTTATCTTGACCGCGTTTTCTTGCCATAAAATTGGTAGTTAACTATTTCTTTGCACTTAAAGTGTTTAAATTCCAAAACTGTGCAACAAATTTAAAAATTGATTTCAATAGTGACATTATAATATAATACGACAATTTACGGAAATTCGCTCATAAGATCATGCTGCATGACTGGAACTATTTTTCATTGTCATTCCAAAATATTTCCCCCTAAACAGCCTCCTTTAATCACTAGATGACGATCCTCGCCGTCTAACGTTGCGCAAAGAGAAAACCAACGGCCCTATCGGTTCGTTTGAGAAAAAGGACAAAAATAAAAAACCGGATAATGAAGGGAGGAGCCGGGCACAGCACGGTAGCACAATCTTTATCATGGGAAATCTGACTTCGTCCGGACAGCTCCGGAGAGTTTTAGGTAGGGAATGACTCGACTGCAGAGCCAACCACTGTCATTACTCTGTCACCTCATTACGCACAAATCACTCCCCTTCGAGACCCTAATACGAAAGTCCGCTATCAGTATTTACAGGTGTGATTTACCCGTCCCCTTTAATATCGGCGTTTCTTTCTTATTCTAGAGGCCGTCGGGTTCGTTTTCTTATTATATTTCTCCCCCCTCTCCAGCGCAAAGGCGTTTTTCGAGCGCCAGGCGCCGCATTTTCATTGTCCGGTTCCTTCGGCTCGATCCCTCGTGCTCTCTTTATTGGTTTTTTGGTCGAAACCAATTTCCACGAGCGAATCGTAATGATCCACGTTCCCACTTCGATAGAATCTCGCGTCAACAATGAAGGAGACCGTAGGAGTTGGAACGATAACAATAGAGAGTTTTTGGTGACCACTAACGTACCCTTAACGTAACCCAAGAGTACGTGACCTTGAGGGGGCGTTAACGTAGGGGACGTCATACGTTAGAATGGCTAGAATGGCTGGAGTTCTGAAAACGCTAGATGAACTGGATGAACGCTGGATGTGCAGCCCCACAACTGCGCTTCATATACCCAAAATGGTTTTATTGCGTGATTGTACAATAGCAGCTTGTTACCAATGGTCATGGTGGATCTCCGCCCGATAAGCCTGTACATTCTTCTGAGTTTTACTAAACACGAGTTCAGTTTTTTTTCCAAGTTCTTTCGGGCGTCACGGGTTTGGTCTTTGAAGTCGCAACTGGTTTGGGCTTGTCAACAGCGCCAAAACCTATGATGAAAACATAGACATGTATAAAAGACTTAAAAAAAAAAAAAAAAAAACGAAATTTTCTTCGCCCCCCTGGACCCCCCCAGATGTTATTACTTTGAGCCTGACTGCTAAAATGTAAAAAACATGGAATCATGTTTTAGCTCCTCGCTCTCACTTTATTATAGGAATGATCACGACGATTGAGGTCTTGTGAGATGATGATCTTCTAATAGAAACTCGCGAGTAAACATTCACTTTATTATAGAAATGATCACGACAATTGAGCTCTTGTGAGATGATGATCTCCTAATAGAAACTCGCGAGTAAACATTCACTTTATTATAGAAAGAGGCTAAAGAGGCTACATACGAAATTACAGCTTCCTATAGTGTAAAGTATAGAAATTACCTATTAAAATAATTTAACCACCGCTTCACAAATCAAACCGTTCTCGCAATATTCGGATCACCTGCTATGAATCACATAATCGAAACACCAGCTCAATGAAATCATCAGAAATTAACAAGCGGTTGCAATCATGTTCACAATATCAATAATTGAGAATGATCACCTGTGTGTAAACAATTATTCATATAACCATGCTCATAACTCAGCTTGTTGGCCACGCACTTCGCAGTAGTTAATATAGTATGGTTGGATAAATCGAGAGCTTTCGAACGAATGGTCAACGAATTTTGTGGGATGAAAAACGACGAAGTATCATATCCCTAGCAACGACTCGGTTGTAAGCGGAAATCATCACAATTATTGGCGCTACTTTCATCTCACTTTATAGTCTCACTTTTCGGCGGGGGATCCATCGCTAAAACATGATTCCATGTTAAAAACGGACGGTAGACCTACGGTTCTACAGTCAGATCATTTAATAATGTTAATTAATTTTACACATTATTAGTTCATTATGGTTACTTACCAATATTAGTTTATAACTGAGCGTAATAAATCAGCATTCCTTGACACTACAGTGGCTTAGGGATTATGAGATACTGTGATAAAATGAGAGCATTCCAAAAAGTAGCTAACGATTTTCCTGCTATGAAAACTAAGGGAGTTACAGTTCCCTAGTAACGCATTGGTTGTACGTGAAAATCTATAGAAAACCCCACCGTGACGTGACGCTCGTGACGTGACGAAAACAAATGGAACCGTCATGTTAATCATTATTAAATGATAAAAACAAGACTTATCTAACAGGAGTGAGCAACAGATCTGGAAGCCCAGTTATCGACTATAGAGAAAATGAAAAATTATGAATTTCAAGTAGGTATTTAACTGAAGTATTAACTGTTTTTTAAACGACTTCTCTACGTTGGAGCTTTGGTTGGTTTAAGCTTTGAATTTTTAACTTCAATACAATTCGACATCTTATACCTAATACGAAAGGTATTTCAAGAAAATTCGCTCGTACGATCATGCAGCAAGACAGCAACTTTTACGATTTTATTGTATTTTTTAATGTTCTCATATTTGTAGTCAACGAGTGCACACCGTTGCACGCAGGAATTCTATCGTTTTTTGAACTATCCCAAACCCGTCACTTTCTCCGACTCCAGCGGGCCCAAACCCGGTACTGTTCGGGCTCAAAACCGGTGCATTTTCAGCCGCTCGGGCCCAAACCCGGACCCCCGTTCTTTCCACCTGAGCTTAGCGACTACAAGCCCAGATATTTGGCTTCATTCACGGTTTGGTAATGATACATTCTTCTAAAGTCACTGTACCAGCTATGCCATTCCATGTATCATTGAGTTGATAACATAAAGATCGTCTGGTATTGGGATAGATGATAAAAGCTGTGATACATTATTGGCGCCAAGTTTTGCAGCTGCGGAGTCCTCGTTTTCCGAAGTGTTTATGTATCCAGGAGTTCATTGTATAGTAGTTTAACAGGGATGAGCTAAGACCCTTATTAGGGTCTTGTATTAGCATGTATTATTATACATGCTATACCGCATTCTAAATAGTTGGTAATATTTCCTCTGTGTATGTATGTACTTACTGATAGGAATACTAAGTTAACGAGGATATTAGAACTAAAAATAGTAATTGAATACAACACACATACACTACAATAGGTACACATTGGTAGTACATTGGTAATCATGTAATAATTATGCTGGTAAGTATTACGTATACTTGATATAAGAGTAAACAAAAAACTGACACAAACCTGTAGTCCAGATAATGATCATTTCAGCCCAGCACAATCACATTCATCTTCTTTGTTCCTGTTTCGCTCCAACCTTTCAAGGCGCAGGCCATAATTTCCTTTACACTTCTTTAATGGAGAGGTTGATTTCTTTCAGAACGAGCCTCCTCTGGCTTATCTGAAGGAATCTCAACCAACCCTCAAACTTTGAGACTTCCAGATTTCAGGGGGGAAAAATCCCATTCAAGTGTTATTTTTATTGACGGCAGGTAGCGTAGGGGCCCGTGTCAGCTCCGTGGATGAATCTAGTCAACGACTGAATGGGTAGAGTTTTTAGTTGTATCTTTAATCTTAGATACTGTCGGGTTGGATGAAGGATTCGATTCAAATGGGCTTGCACTCTATAGTGCATTCAATACCTGGACTAATAAAATTATGATAGACTACGTACATATATCAACAGCACGAAACATATTGGTAACACATTGGTAAGTAAGTAATTCATGCATGTAACCCTCCCCCGCCCCTTCCCCTATATAACCTAACTTGAATACGTAATAAGCAGAACTGCTTTTACGGATTGGTTGAAAATATTACGAGATATCATTAACCCCCCTCCCACAACACTTCGAAATTTTAAACTAGTTGGTCCGCTGACCAGGTTCCTCACGAAGATTGAAAAACTTGTTGTCTTGTATAATGTACTAACTCGATTTCGCTTCTTCTCACGTCTACGTGATGGAAACTATTGAAAATTATACCAAATTCGACAATTTGGACCACGATCGACGTAAAGACAACTTTTAACGCTTTTATACTTTGTGCTTTCAGTCGATTCTGTGTGGCGGACAGTATTGAAAATGATACCAAACTCAATTTTCGGTTGATTTGACGACGACAAGTTCCTATCGTCGGATCGTCAGCTAAAACAATACTACTAGTTCTGGATATCATAAGGATGTCACCTTCCAAACAAGTTCATAGCTCCAAAAATTGCGGCCTGTAGCACACACATGCTGAGGAAATGGAGGTACAAAGCATATGTTAAGAGTTTTTATGATTCAGTCAAAGATGCTGGCGAGGATCGCACGCACAAAGCTGAAGACCTGGATAGGTAAATGAAGTCTCAAGTTCATCATAGTGTTAGTGGATATTCTTGTGGAACATCAAAACGTTGATGTTTTTGCAAAAGTGGAGAGCCAGAGGGGAGTCTCCTTCTGATTTTAGACGTTAAACGACGAAGAAGAAGAAGGAAGAAAAAGACAGAATGAATGCAGAAGGTCATAGAAAGTTACGAAAATCAAAAAAATTCAATACGGTTTCAAAAAACCTTGGACTTTTAATGTTTTTTTTTTTTTTTTTTTTGCTGCATGTTTGACGAAAATGTTAGTACCTCACATTCAAGACACTACGGGCATTCACCAATTCAATAGATTAATAGCATATCTGGTAGAATTTATTTTATTGCAACCAGGTCACATGATCACTAAGAGGGTCCACGAAAGGTTGTCAGTTGCCCTCACACAAACAGGGACAGGGTGTCAGAAGGGCAGAAAACCACGAGTCGGGGGTCTGTTGGTAGCTTCCCAAAATGTACAATGTCGATTCGATTTCGATGATCTGTAACAATCATTGACCATTGGACCATAAGTTACAAACAATGACCATTAGTTGTTACTGATGATGACCTAGCCGTCCATATCTATTCAACATTGTTTCATCTATTTAAATTTAGATAAAACCTCTGTTCTAGGATTCAGAGTAGGTAATAGAACATTCCCCCGTTATCACAGTATTAAGTTCTGCTCTACAGGGTACTGTGCTGGTCATGATGGGGACTATGCTTGTTATCCCATACCTTTTTCTGAAGAATGTAAATACCTTGGCGCGATAATAGATCATCATTTAAATTTTAAGTCACATATTTATTATTTAATAACTCGCTTGCGAAAACTGTTTTATGTATTTAAGGAAGCAAGAAATTTTCTATCCAAGGAACAAATGCGTATGATTTATTATGGTTTAGCTTATTCCATTATTAAATATGGTACATATTATGGGGTGGAGCATGTAAATTGTACGTTAGTAAAGTGCAACGTATGCAAAATCAGTTAATTAAAATTATTCTAGGTAAAACTTCAAGGTACCCTTCAGCTAAACTCTTCAAATAATTTGATGTTAAAACTATTAAACAAATTTTCTTATTTCATTCATGTATATAATACTAGACTCAGCGAGGAACATGTTTCTACATTTTCAAAAACAAGAAACTATTCTGATTCGGGAATAGTTTTGCCAAGAGCTCATACAGAGTTCTACTAGAGACGTGAGTATGTTCGTGTTTTAAAATTTTTGTTTGATAATAATATTAATTTGTCATGCTTTCACAGCTTGTCAAGTTTTAAGAAGGTGGTAAAATTTTACATATTATAAGTTTAGTAGGCCTTCTTTTCATCGAATTATTGTTTTTCATGGAAATTTATTTCGAATTTAGTTTTTTAGTGCTTTTCTTTCAATAATGAGGCTTTCGAGAGTTTTTGTTATTTGGTCATAATGTATGACGACTATGCTCGACTTGGCGACTCCACCAGATAGCACAAGTTCTTAGGAACTTATCTGGTGTGCGTCAGTTGTTCCATTCTATTTACCTATAAGTCGTACTGTCAACAATTTTCAGTATAATTTTGGATTTGAATAACAGAAGCGTTTTGTATATTTTTATTTGTATAAATGTAGTTTATATGTATTATTTTGATGCCAATAAATAAATAAATTTAAAAAAGTTCTTCTATACACCTGACATCCAGACACATAACTCGTAAACGAGTTCCACTATCTGCTTTACAAGCAGACACCATGTTACATGGATATGTCTTTGATTGGGGATTTCATAACGGTTGTCCTCGAGAGTTGTAAACAAATCCTTTAACTTTGGACTGTAGACGACGAAATGTGGGATAAAGAATTTATTCTTTTATTCTTGGAGACACAATAAGCATACTATTAAAGTTATGTCTCCAATACAGGCGCTATCATTTTTATGTTCATAAAAGCGTGATTTTTCATTTTTTTAGCTCCTCCAGCAGGTTATCAAATAAAACAATAAATGAAATAATTTCATTTTCCCTGGGCCTTATCCCGACTAATTCCAACAAAGCAGCGGTTTACTTATAAAAATGTTGAAAACAACTGTGGTGTGGAGAGAAGCCACTACAATGAGTTGTTGTCAACAGTCGACTGTTGTCAAGAGGATGAAAATGTTTCCTATGGAGTGGAGTAAATGATGCTATTGCTTTACGTTAAGAATATTGTAACCGGCTTATTAAAATTGTTTATAGTCCAATCAACTTAGTTTAGGAATGTAGCCAGGTACGTAAGGAGGGGGAAATTGGTAGCTTGAGATGTGAACATTTATCACATAAATCAAGCGCTTTCCAACGAGTGGCGAACGATTTCTGTGCGATGAAAACTGCGGAAGTTCCATTCCCCTAGCAACGGCTGGGTTGTACGTGAACATCATTAGAAATTGTGACATCAACTTTTATGCGACGAAAATTTTTGGTTGACCCCCAGAGCAAAGACACATCCATGTCAATAAATGAATTTTCGTAATTGTTCGTGGAAATAAACAACGTTTTGCATCAACTTCTGTTTCTTTCGCGATTACTTCCAAAGTGCGTTGAACGGTTTTGAATAGGTAACTATGAGACTTTTGGGATTTGGTATTATACAACTAACGTCTTTGGGAATTGGTTCCCCTGGCGTCTCTGCTCAGAGGAGAAACCGCACTATCTGATGGGACATCCTTATAAATTTCCCAATACGTCTCTCACGGCTTTCTTCCGAGTCAAGTGCGTGTAAAATTTACGGCGACCCCCAAGACGCGCTCTCCTACCTGCCTGACAAAGACATCTGCCCGACCTCCTGACACCAAACGGAAATAGTGCGATCGTAAAAGATAGAGGTATAGTGTTTTTATTACAGACCGACCTTATCGTCCTTTACGAATAAAAATCTTATGGATTTATAAAGTTATAAAACCTTTATAGGTACAGGTACCTTTATTACACATCTGGAAATATGAATTGATAAAACACAGTTTACAGAATGTTGCACAAAACTTTGCAACGTTTCTTTATTCGGACAGTTTAAATTTTTTCAAAACTTTACAAAAAAAAAAAAAAGCATTTCTGTCCTAAAATTGTTTGTTATTGCTCTCCTACTTTCGCTCCAGGAACTGGGTGATGATTTCCCTCTTCAGGGAGATGAAAATTAAATTCAAAATATCAATTCAATTCAATTTTATTGTGTAACCCGTAGGTATTACAAGGAGTTCCTTAAATATATATTAAAATGGAGGTAGTTATGCAATATATTGTATTTGTGGACCCACATTCAAGCACAGGATAAAATTTGTTCAAACCCACCAAAATTGTAAAATGCGAGAGCGAATTTTGATTTTGGAGGACGATACCTAATCTATTCAACTTCCGAAGTAATTAAATTAGAAGCAGATAGTTCCGTAGATAATTAAACAGAAGCAATCGGGGAACTCGGGACTCGGGATATATTCTGCTAGGACTCTTAGAAATATTTTAAAACCGAAGGAAATCCCGTGTGTAAGTCGAACCAACATAAAATGAAAAAAAGAATACGTCCGTCCACCGTTCAGTGGACAGAAAGATAGAAGAGAGAATGAAATTACGTTACGTTACGTGACAGTTTTTTGTGCAATGTGCCAGGGCAAAGACATGAAAATGTCAAAACTGTGAGATGTTACCAAACACCTCCGCTCCACACCCCACCAATGTTTCCTGCAAATGGGTGCTGTTTTTGAGATTATCCTAAATGCCTATTCATGTAGAACTTAATTTTAAAGAAAAGAAAATGCTTGCATACGAGTCTGCAACACATTGGGACATTTTCATGTGTGTTTTCTTATTGTATTTATTACTAGGCAGATCTGGGCACCAGCCCACCCGTGGGTACTTAATTGAATTCGTGATCGTGTTGACTCATTGTTCCGACACCCGTGGGTACTTCATTGAATTCGAGCCAGGCTACATCACCTACCCCCCTGCAGACTCGTATGCAAGCTCTAAGAGCCACTCAGCTGATCCGGACCCTGGGCATCGTCATGTAAATGTGCTAAAGAGACTACATACGAAATTACAGCTTCCTAGAGTGTAAAACATAGAAATTAGCTTCAAAAGCCACTCATCTGATCCGGACCCTGGGCATCGTCAAGTCAATGTCCTAAAGAGGCTACATAAGAAATTACAGCTTCCTAGAGTGTAAAGCATAGAAATTACCTATTAAAATGATTTAACCACCGCTTCACAAATCAAACCGTTCTCGCAATATTTGGATCACCTGCTATGAATCAAATCATCGAAACACCAGCTCAATGAAATCATCAGAAATTAACAAGCGGTGGCAATCATGTTCATAATATCAATTAGGGTCAAGGGGGGCAAGTGCGTACCTGTTTTTCATAAATCTGACTTTGTGATGCTACCATTTTCCTCAAACTACAAGTTGAATAATGACTACAGTTTTATTACATTCCCCAGACCTTTCTACGTCAAAAAACGTGTGGATATAATGAATTGAAGTTAGTAATTCATTGAGAATTGGGAAAAACCTAGGAGCATTCAAAAAGCGCACTTGCCCCCTGTTGGGGGGCAAGTGCGTACGTATAGCGGGGCAAGTGCGTTTTCGACTTTCTACCCGAAAAATAATAAAAATAAAATGAACCAATGTAGGTAAATGTTAGCTATAATTTGAAATGAATTGTTAATGAAAAATAAAATGCCGCAAAATAGATCATTCTTAGCAACTCAACATGAATTCCTGAGTCGATAAAATGGTCAATAAACTCATCCACTTGTTGGCTGTCCTCTGATTCGCTGTCGACTGGGGAATGAGGTTTGCGTGAGAAAGAATTTGAAGGCTCCAGAATTTTGCAGAATTAGATAGGACTGAGGTTTGGGAGAAGCATGCGGTTGTGCGTGTGGGTTGAGGAAGAGGTTCTGAATGGAAACTAGGCTTCAAGACCTTGATTTTCTTATTATTCCTGGTAATTTCATGCGGTTTTTGATGAAACGCACTTGCCCCTTATTTGAAAGCGTACTTGCCCCACTGTCGAAAAAATAGGGGCAATTACGTTTTATTGATTTACTGCAGCAATTTTTGTAGCCTTGAAGTTATCAAGTGCGCAGTTCGTACAGAGACAAAATGTTGAAAGATAAACAGTGAAATAAACAGGAAAGGAAGAGTTGTTAGACAGGAAAACCATTGTAAACTGTACCTCCCTCAGATTCACACTCTGATATCGGACGAAGGCTTCGCGGAAAATGGTTCCAATTACGCTTATTTGTTCAATGAAGATGTAAAAATTTTTATCAGATGATCATAAACACCTGTTCTATCATTTGCTAAGAAACTTATTAAAATAGAGTGGCCTCCTAGCGAAATAAATCGAAGAGACGCACTTGCCCCCAAAACGCACTTGCCCCCCCTGACCCTATTGAGAATGATCACCTGAGTGTACACAATTATTCAAATAACCTTGCTCATAACTCAGCTTGTTGGCCACGCACTTCGCAGTAGTAAACATAATATGGTTGGATAAATCGAGAGCTTTCGAACGAATGGTCAACGAATTTTTTGGGATGAAAAACGACGAAGTACCATTTCCCTAGCAACGACTCGGTTGTAAGCGGAAATCGTCAAAATATTTACGTTACGTTACGTGACAGTTTTTTGTGCAATGTGCCAGGGCAAAGACATGAAAATGTCAAAAATAGCACATGATATCTTGCCTTCATTTCTGCCTCAACAAACAATGTTAGACTTTTACGTTTGATTTATCAAATAATTACTTTTATAGGTCAACATAATTTACGTATAATAAATGAGCACTGCATAAATAACATAGATCACAATCAAAAATACCAGCACTCCACTGCTGCTGTATTCAGATTAATCTCCAGTTCTGACCCATTAGATGTAGAATCCTCCAACGTACTTCGTCCATAGTGAATGATAAGTTTTTTCCATCTACCAGTAGTTCATCTCCAATCAAGACGGCCTGCTTCCCGCCTTTTCTTGCTTGAAACAACTTGGGCAAGAGATGCTTTCTAAATTCCCATGTTCGTCTGTCTTAGAACTCGGATGTATTAAATTGGGATCCCTTGAACTTGTAAATGTTCTGGCGTACTTTAAATTTAGAGAAATTATTAGCAAAATGAATGTGAACTGGTCTACTTCTAGAAGGTTGGATGGTGCCTAAACGTCTTACACCTGTAACTTCATAATCCTCAAGAACTCAATTTAATTCCGTTCTAAAAATGTCCATCACCTTCTTCTTGAGAATATTCATGTTTTTTCTCCCTTCTAGAACGTTATGAAGAATAAGATCGTTTCTGCTGTTCGTGTGCCAATTCTGTTTCCTACTTTTAGCGAATTTTTGAAGAAAATTAAGCTATTGCTCTCGCCTCAAAATTTGTAGAATGTGAATTTTTGAAAACATTTTATGCAGAAATCCGTTTCAGGCTATTCTGAATCATATTCTGAAGTTTAACGCATTTTTTAATGTATGTATGTATGTATATATGTATGTATGTATGTATGTATATATGTGTCATTCCAGACGATAACTGTCCGTAGAATTGTGCTAGAAACTTCAAACAAATTTTAAAATGTTAAGGACACAAAACGAAAGTTCAAGTTCGTTGGCCAGCATGATCGGATTACATCTTCGGGTTGAAATTTTCAAAAATGTAGTCAACAATTTCAAAATAGCCTGTTTTTTGCGATTTGTTGTGCGAAATAATTTTTTCAGCATGATAATAAGTGGTATATTCGGAATCAGCGTAAAATTTCCTATAAGAATATGTATCAAGTTTTCAAAAATTTCAAAGTTGAAAAATCAGTCAAAAATCGAAATAATGCCGTTCGCTAGTTGTAAAAATCGGTAATATTTGCATGAAACATCGTCCAAATTCAGATTGAACTACTCTTATGGAAGTATCCCTGTATAACCAATCCTAGAACCATGCTGTTTAAAACGTAGGTAGTAGGTGCTTGTTTAAAATTTCATTCCATGTTTGTCTATCAAAATCATAAACTAAAATTTCTCTACACGATCAATAGCGACTGAAATGTCGAAGATTTCTTCAAAAATTCGCTCATGGGGTCATGCTGCATGACTGGACTTTTTATTATTATTATTTTTTTTTTTTTTCTTTTTTTTCCAGATAATGCTAGATTTTCTTCTATACTGTCAATTCTCTCATTAATTTTTTTATGACCAAGATAGTTTCTTCAGCATGCACCTGTGTTTTCAAAACATTTGTATGTTCCTTCAAAATGCAGTCGCAGTTTTGAAGTTTGGTTGTGATTACGTCAAGGCATTGAATTACCTGATGTACGAGTAACTCGGTAGTCAACATTCTCTTAGTTGCAATTATTCGACGTGACACCGGTCGGCTCTTCGAGTGCTGCTGACTAAGGAATACGGTATTCGGTCGAGTGGATAGGTAGTCCTTTCCCTTCGGTAAACAACAAATCACCAACCAAACTCGCAAAAATGACGTTTTTCCAAAAATCTACCCGTTAAAAATTATTACGACCCGTTAAAGTGATTTTCCAAAAATGTGGTCGATTTGTACGATTCATCCTCACTTAAATTATGCTTCTAAAGCTTAACAATCTACCATCAGTCCGATTTCACTCAAGGGTATTTGGGTAGGTACTAGTCTCAGGATGGCATCCCGCTAATTTTGTAGAAATAGGTAACCATTACACCTGCAAACCTGAAATTGGTTGTATAGATGATGCTGCGATACTGATAGATCGATTTTGATGAAGTGGGTAGGGATTGGGCCGCATAACAATGAAGATCTAGACACAGAGAGAAACTGCAGTCTTCGCCCTTTGTCGCGTATTAGGAGGTATCCACATCTTCAAAAATGATTCGTTATTTTCAATAATAAAACGTAATTGTCCAAGGGAATAAAGTGTAAAATATCGTATATATGTAGGTAGTAGATACAGGTAGGTACATATTTATTATAATGGTACATTTTGATCGTTGATTATGTTGAAGATCCCGAAAGAGATTCTCATCACCCAAGGCGAATTTCAATGTTGCCCTAACAACCAAGTTCCCTTCCTTGTTTTACCACATCAATTTCTAGTGAAAAAATTAAATCATAGATAGATAAAGTTGTAGCTAATTTAATAGGTACCTACTTCTTCCATTATGAAAGAAAAATAATACATTACACGTCAGGTAATCTATGACTCGGGCTTAATTATGAAGATTTGGAATAGTGTAGTCACGTTAGTGTGACTTTTGGATCGTTTCATTTTATCGGTGGTTAGCTTCTGGTTTGCTTGCGCTAGAAAAACCTCTTTTCGTACAACGACTCAGCTGAACGACTCAGATGGAAAACTGCGAAAACTCCCTAGTTTCACCCACACTCATCCAAATCCCCAACTCACAAGAGAGGTAGAAATTAATTTAGACGAAGCTCCGATACTGATAGTTCGATTTTGATGAAATGGGTAGGGATTGTGCCACATTACAGAGAAAATAGACACACGACAGAAACGGCTGTCTTTGCCCTTTGTCGCGTATTAGCGGGTATCCACATCTTCAATAATGAAACATAATTGGCTGAGGGAAAAACTGTAAAATATCGTACATAATATGTACGATACAATATCAATCAATCAATCGTACATAATTTTACGATGTACAATCCAAGCGTTGTTCAGCGATAAGCTAGTATAAAAACTAAGTGTATCTCGAGTCAAATGAGAGCTTTTTTCCATCTGGCATTTATCATCCGTGATTGTATAATAATTATCAATATCTAACAAACAAAGTAGCTAAAAAAAATTACTTACTTTATCGAGAAAACGCTGATAAAAGTGGCAGGCGAGACGGTAGGTTGAGCCGGCGAGACAGTAGGCGCCTAGGTGGGTTAGGTTGTGTTGCCATAGATCACAAATGCTTCAAGTGAAATGCAAAGTTTTGCTCGCAAACATGAAACTAAAGGTGAAAAAACAATCGCCACTAAATAAAATTGTTGAGAATAAAGGCATTAAAGGCTAGAGTACTGAGGATTTTTTCTTTTTCAAACCTTTACCACGAACACAGAGTGTTAAGGTAAAACTATTGGCCCAGTTCGCTAACTCACTGTACGTATACACAGTGGTGCTCAGTCGGCCTCTTGTCAGCACATTAACATGCCAGGTTCTAGTGATAAAGAGGCGATTCTCGATAATTCAACAAGTAAATGGATTTTACTGTTTCAAATTTTGTGACCTTGCCACGTTTTATGAAATGAATAATACAAATCCAATTCTAATTTCAAGTTTATAACAATAAATGCTTAGAATCTAAAAATGGAAGGAAAACAAATTGTACGTGAAAATCATAAGAAAGACAAAGCAGCTTGAAATGCTTGCATACGAGTCTCCAACACATTGGGACATTTTCATGTGTGTTTTCTTATTGTATTTATTACTAGGCAGAACTCACCCGTGCATCGCACGGCGGGGCGTACAAATCAATTAAATGGGCCATAAGAAAAACCGTATGCAAGCTCTAAGAGCCACTCAGCTGATCCGGACCCTGGGCATCGTCACGTAAATGTGCTAAAGAGACTACATACGAAATTACAGCTTCCTAGAGTGTAAAACATAGAAATTAGCTTCAAAAGCCACCCATCTGATCCGGACCCTGGGCATCGTCAAGTCAATGTCCTAAAGAGGCTACATAAGAAATTACAGCTTCCTAGAGTGTAAAGCATAGAAATTACCTATTAAAATGATTTAACCACCGCTTCACAAATCAAACCGTTCTCGCAATATTCGGATCACCTGCTATGAATCAAATCATCGAAACACCAGCTCAATGAAATCATCAGAAATTAACAAGCGGTGGCAATCATGTTCACAATATCAATTATTGAGAATGATCACCTGAGTGTACACAATTATTCAAATAACCTTGCTCATAACTCAGCTTGTTGGCCACGCACTTCGCAGTAGTAAACATAATATGGTTGGATAAATCGAGAGCTTTCGAACGAATGGTCAACGAATTTTTTGGGATGAAAAACGACGAAGTACCATTTCCCAAGCAACGACTCGGTTGTAAGCGGAAATCGTCAAAATATTTACGTTACGTTACGTGACAGTTTTTTGTGCAATGTGCCAGGGCAAAGACATGAAAATGTCAAAATTAAACCACAGATGAATTTGTTGCTAATTTGATACTTCTTCCATCATGAAAGAATTCATTACACGTTAGGTAATCAATGACTCGGGCTTAATCATGAAGATTTGAAGTAGTGTAGTCACGTTAGTGTTTCATTCAATCGAACACGATTCCCTATTCGTACAGTGGTTGGTTAGCTTCTGGTTTGCTTGCGCTAGAAAAACCTCTTTTTGTACGACTTAGCTGCTGAACGACTCTGATGGAAAACTGCAAAAACTGCCTAGTCTGACATACACTCATCCAAACCTCCAACTCACAAGGGAGGCAGGTACCTACCGAAACTGCATCGTTAAATCGCATTTGGTCGTATAACGCGCTAAGAGGCGCCGTTTTCTCTCAAGATATTTTATGCATTCTTCTCCAGAACGGTGTAAATGAGACGTAAAGATAGCTGGATGCTGGAAAAAGGATCACAGACTCCCACCGACCTCTCCCTCCCCGCGACCCAAAAGCGATACCCATCGAGATGCCCTTTAGGCTATAGGCCTCACCACCCCGTTTCTCAGCTTCTATCTACATTTACACGTCCGGACACATATCCATTGATTTTTTTTTTCTTTTCTTTCTCTCTCTTTCGATTTTTTCGTCTTATTTCTCTCATTCCCACCCTTCCATCCCATCTATTTCTGTTCCAGTCCTTCTCCACTCTTATTGATTCTTCTCCGGAATTTATCACCCGACCTTCCTTCTAAAACATCCGAAACCGGAGGCAAAACCTCTTCGAAACCTCCGATCACTTATCTCCGTCGAGAAATCTCGTCTTGAACCGAAAGATTTTCGGTATTTCTAAGTGCTCTCAACTCGACTTTCAGTTCGATTTTTCGATCCGTATTCCTCTGGTTGATCTCTTGAATTTCCATCGGAACTCTGGTGGGGAACCCATTTCAACGTTTTTATTATTCCGAAACTCGGACCGAAGGTTTTATTGAAGGACCTCAGATCCTTTATCGGCATGGGAGAAAAGGTTGGGGTTCTTTCTTTAGATTAAAATAAAGAGAGAAAAAAACGGAAATAACTTCACGAAAATAGGAAATAGGAAGAAATAGGCTAATGAATACATACCCGAGAAACGGTACTGGATTCTAACACGAAGATCTACTTTCTGATACAACTGGAACTTTACCCCTTAAATCCGTCTTACCATTTCATTTAACGTTACTATATACCAATATTTTACCGCTGAATAGTGTTGGGAATAATCTTATCGTATAATACGAATACGATTGTAATTCGTATTTCGGTGTAATTCGGCGATTACACGAATACAACCCATAAAAATGCGTCACGGTCATCAATTTCAATAGGGCGTAGCTCCTATAATATGCGAAGCCTTGCTTATATTACCTACCTTCAGAGGGACGTCCTTAAAGCGAATTCAACGATTGGAGCCCAGCCTATTTGTCTCAAATCTATTTCAATAGGACGTCCCTCGTAAGCTAGGTAATATTAACAAGGCTTCGCATATGATAGGAGCCCTATTGAAATCGATTACGTGCTGCATTTATATGAGTTGTATTAACATGTATCATGTTTTAGCCCTGGGGTCCTAGCAAATTTTGCGAGTCAATTTTTTTCCGCGCACGAAACATATAGTGTTACAGTGATTTCCGCCTACAACCGAGTCGTTGCTAGGGAAATGGTACTTCGTCGTTTTTCATCCCACAAAATTCGCTGACCATTCGTTCGAAAGCTCTCGATTTATCCAACAATATTATGTTAACTACTACTGCGAAGTGCGTGTCCAACAAACTGAGTTATGAGCATGGTTATATAAATAATTGTTTACACACAGGTGATCATTCTCAATAATTGATATTGTGAACATGATTGCAACCGCTTGAGATATCGAGGAGAAAACATGATACATGGTTGAAATTTTTGGTTCTAGAACAGAAATATTTTCCTTTAAAAGAAACATTAATGTGAGTAGGGTATGGAAAACAGTCTATGATTACGATGCCAGGATTTGATGACAAGCTGATGGTGATGGTGGTTTCTTTTCTGTAATTTCTGCCGACAGACGAATACGATTACACACGAATACGAATATATAATCGCAGTTGACTCAGAATCAACGAATGATTATTGCTATTACAATCCTATTCGTATTTGACGATAAGATTATGCCCAACACTTCCGCTGTAGAGCTCAATGTATAATTCATTTATTGGTTTTATACAAATTGTACATGTACCTGAACTATAATGAAATGGGAATGAAGTATATATCTTGAAATTTCGTCTGTGTTTGATATTCTGTGTTTGATGCCATCCGTATAGTTTGCTGTGATGTTGTTGCCAAATGTTATCTTCTGTTTCTGTGCCCAATATTATTTCCTGTGCCGTTTTTTCGGTGTGGAGAGGCTCTCCCCCCGTGTTTGGCCGGTCAGGGCCTGAGGGCCCCGACCGGCCCAGACCCACCCACCATGACGGCTCCCGGGGCCAACAGCTCATTTCTGAACTGGCAGCCCTCAACGGATGTTGTGGAGACTTTCCACTCATCCTGGAGAATTGATCGTCAAGGGGGCGGCCCCCGGACCGGCCAAAACCCCCGACCCCTTCCAGCTGTTTTTCCTTGTTTTTCTTGCTTTGTTTTTCCTTCTTTCTTATTTTCCAAAACTCTTTGATTTGCATGAACAACTAATAGGTCTTTAGTAGGTACTTTTCATGATGGCTATCTCAGATGTCATCTCACTTTTTTCCAAAAATTCAACTAAAGATTAGTCACTGTCAAGGAGGTCGCCCCCAGGCCGACCAGAACAACGTAACCATACTCATTAATGATTTCACCTATAGTCTATCAAATCTTCAAATTACTATTAATTAATTATTACACTGCACATTGAATATTTCATTCCATTACATTACATTATTACATTAATTACATAATTACATTACATTACAATTAATTATTACACATTACTAATAAATATTTTATGTTGGTCGGACAACGTAAGAATATTCCTTGAATCAACCGCATGTTTAATATACCTATACTCGAATAATATATGATGTTTGCAATAAGTTATAGTTGAAATCTACCTACTCATCAACATCATTTTGAAATTCGAATCTTATTTGATCGTTATACTTCAGTGAGCATTATTATTACGCATCTGTAAAAGATTAAACAGTCGTTTCCCAATAAATGGAAGCAAACGAAATTTTACATACAAGATTTTGAGGGTAGATTGACCAAGTAGGTAAGATTCAAGTGATCCAGTCCAAAATCTAAAATAGTGAATACACTTACATAACTCGGTATCAATTAGTTAAAAGTGATTCAGCAGATTTATACTGAGGGTATTGATCGCATCTATTGATGACATTTCAACTATTGTTTCCCCTTCCTCTAGTGAACCAATTTGAGAAGATGGCCGATTTAGACCTCAAGGGAGTTGACGAACCCAAGAAAAAGAAACCCCTTGATAAGTCGTTGAACAACATTTTGGAGGATGAAGCGTTGAAGTGGATATTTGTTGGAGGAAAAGGTGGAGTTGGGAAAACGACATGCAGCGGCAGTTTGGCTCTTCGGCTGGCACAAATCCGACCGTCGGTTTTGCTGATATCCACGGACCCAGCGCATAACGTTTCCCACGCATTCGACCAGAAATTCAGCAGAACTCCAACTAAAGTCAACGGCACTGAGAATCTGTTTGTTATGGAAATGGACCCTAAAGGATATTTGGAGTGTTTACCCGGTCTGTGTGACGGAACGTCACCGGAGAGGTTGACCGTGAAAAAGACGCTGGCTGATTTTTTCGGCAATATTCCCGGAATAGACGAAACTTTGACTTACGCCGAGATCATGAGAATGGCCCATTCCTTGGAGTTTTCCGTTGTAGTTTTTGACACCGCTCCAACTGGGCATACGTTGAGGCTTTTGTCGTTTCCAGCAGCTTTGGAAGCGTTCTTCACCAAAGCAATAACGCTCAGGGACCGTTTCGGTCCTTTGCTCGCCCTGATTCAGAGCCTCCAAGGTCCTGAAACTGGTGGCGGCATCACAGAAATATTGGACCATTTAACAGAAATGCTTGAACTCATCAAAAAAGCCAACAAGCAGCTGAGGGACCCCAAAGAAACCACGTTCGTTTGCATCTGCACAGCCGATTTCTTGTCAGTCTACGAAACCGAGAGACTCATTCAAGAGCTATGTGACTGCAAAATCGATTGCCATAACGTCGTTGTCAATCAGCTCACAGTAAATCATGACGTTAAGGACTGCAAACTGTGCGGACCGAGGCAAGAAAAACAAGCTAAGTATTTGCAACAAATTCTTGATCTTTACGAAGACTTCCATATCACTGAAGTTCCTTTGGCCAGCCAAGAAGTGCGAGGGCCAACGGAGCTAAAAGAGTTTTCTAAATGTCTAATTAAGTGAAGGACGCTATTTTTAATCGTTAGAAATTGCATTCAGTTTTCTACAACATCTTCAATAAAACTCAATTATAACAATACAAAATATTTTCGATCTATTAAAACATAAACGGACGTCTCAAAGGATAGAATTTATATAATTTTGAAGAAAATTAAAAAAGAGAGGTAGGTAGAGAGATGTAGGTATTCACGGCAATGAGTGAGCTGATGACCTAGCAAGGAGAGCCATTGGTGATGACTCCATCGAAATGCTGCCAATGTGCATTGAGGATCAAATCTCCTACATGCAGCATAAAGCCAATTCCATCTGGCTCGAGCAATAGCAGGGCGAGGTCACTGGTCTGCGTGGAGTCCTTCAGGACCTTTGCCTGGTTGATCCTTTTGTCGCCCAACTTCCAAGGAGGGACCGAATAGTGGTCAATCGGGTGACCACTGGCCATAACCGTCTTACTCACAGAACCTGCTCGATCCAGTAGCTCGGGATGTTGTGTGTGGGAGATGTTGGGGTGATTAGTCTATCCGCCACTTTTTGGAGGAATGCCCAGCCCTCATGGACCTCAGGGTCCAGCATCCACCCCCTCAGTGGGTGGATGTTCTGTCAGGACAAGACAAGGTCCAGTCCCAGTTGGTGTATCTGAAAGCCACTGAGCTTTACAGCAAACTATGATATTCTGATCTGTGATATATTCATTTATTTATGTACATTTAGTCATACCTTTATTTAACCAAGTATAGTATTTATTATTATATATTTATCGATAATATTTATGTATTTGTAAGGATCATCTAGTCATAGTTTAGTTTTTATTACGGGGTATTTTTATCCGCTGTAGGGGTTACAAAGCGGTCATCGCTGTATCCCTTGAGGCAGAGTGCAGCGATGCCTCGTTTTTCGGGTTATTATTATTATTTTTCCCCCTCCGATCTGCCAGTGGAGTCCGTGTTGGCAATCCGTTTAGTGACGGACGGTCAGCATGGCTCCCCTTAGAATCGTGCCCGTTGCAGTGTCCTTTTGACACCCTTTTAGCGAATTTTTGAAGAAAATTAAGCTATTGCTCTCGCCTCAAAATTTGTAGAATGTGAATTTTTGAAAAATTTTTATGCAGAAATCCGTGTCAGGCTATTCTGAATCATATTCTGAAGCTTAACGCATTTTTTTTATGTATGTATGTTTGTATGTATGTATGTATGTATATATGTATGTATGTATGTGTCATTCCAGACGATAACTGTCCGTAGAATTGTGCTAGAAACTTCAAACAAATTTTAAAATGTTAAGGACACAAAACGAAAGTTCAAGTTCGTCGGCCAGCATGATCGGATTACATCTTCGGGTTGAAATTTTCAAAAATGTAGTCAAAAATTTCAAAATAGCCTGTTTTTTGCGATTTGTTGTGCGAAATAATTTTTTCAGCATCCTAACATGTGGTATATTCGGAATCAGCGTAAAATGTCCTATAAGAATATGTATCAAGTTTTCAAAAATTTCAAAGTTGAAAAATCAGTCAAAAATCGAAATGCCGTTCGCTAGTTGTAAAAATCGGTAATATTTGTTCGAAACAGAGACTACAGTTTGTCTGTCAATTTCTTGCTGTGGGATACTAGATTCGAATGCAACTGACTTTATATCACTCGTAATATAAAGCCTCATCATCGATTGGCAGTGGAAATACGTTTCTTTCATATGACGTCGGTATGTTATTTTATTTTATGTCAAGATTTGATGATGTTATGATAGTATACTGTTAAGATTTCAACTGCCTTCAATACTGACCACATTGGACATCGAAATCTATGAATATTTACCTACATTTGTCTTTAAATCTACAAGATTAGTTTCATATTAATAAAGTAAGAGTACATCCTAATTATTTTTAATAATTTGATTCCATTTTTGTCTATCAAAATCATAAACTAAAATTTCTCTACACGATCAATAGCGACTGAAATGTCGAAGATTTCTTCAAAAATTCGCTCATGGGGTCATGCTGCATCACTGGACTTTTTTTTATTGCCGCTAATGACCCTTCCGGTTGAGACGCGGCTTAAATTCTAAAAAAAAAAAATTTAACAAACATTTTTTTAAAATTTTAAAAAAAGAAAAAAAACTAAAATATCTCGGAACTACCTATCCCTCCTCTTCCACATCCCCCCCCCCCTCCCGTACCGACAGTACATCATTTGAAACTTCCAATTTTCATAACTGGACTGAAATCCTGATCGAACAAATATATCAATATCATGTGATATCGCTTTACCCCTCCATTCACCTCCTTCCATCATAAAATTAGCAAATTCTGACGTGTTCCCAAATGAGACAAAATCCATAATTGAACATGAAACAAATCAATTCAATTCAATTTTATTGTATAACCCGTAGGTATTACAAGGAGTTCCTTAAATACATATTAAAAAATAGCACATGTTATATTGCCTTCATTTCTGCCTCAATAAACAATGTTGGACTCTTAAGTACGATGTATCAAATAATTACTTATACAGGTCTACATAATTTACGTACATATAATAAATGAGCACTGCATAGTTAACATAGATCACAATCAATAATGCCTACACCTCACTGCCGAATTTCAATAACAATCCCGAGTCATTGCGAAAATTTCCAAAGCGGTGTTGGTGTTCGTTCTATCTCTTGTAGATTTTCATCTTCATCTTGACCTGTTTTCTGGAAATGTTGGGAGGGGACGGAGGAGGATATTCAGATTAATCTCCACTTCTGACCCAGTAGATGTAGAATCCTCCAACGGAATTCGTCCATAGTGAATGATAAGTTTTTTTCCATCAACCAGTAGTTCATCTCCAAGAAAAGACGGCATGCTTCCCGTATTTTATTGCTTTAAACAACTTGGGCAAGAGATGCTTCCTAAATTCCCGTGTTCGTCTGTCGTATAACTCGGATGTATTAAATTGGGATCCCTTGAACTTGTAAATGTTCTGGCATACATTTACAAAAATTATTAGATTTAGAGAAATTATAGGAAAAGAATGTGAACTGGTCTACTTCTACACCTATAACTTCACAATTCTCAAGAACGCAAAATTTAATTCCGTTCTAAAAATGTCCATCACCTTCCTCTTGAGAATATTCATGTTTTCTTTCCCTTCTAGAACGTTATGAAGAATAAGATCGTTTCTGTTGTCCGTGTGCCAGTTCTGTTTCGTATTATTTTTTTCAGATAATGCTAGATTTTCTTCTATTCTGTCAATTCTCTTATTAATTTTTTTTATGAGCAAGATAGTTTCTAAGCTGCTAGCAGTTTCTTGCCTGGGTATACAAAACATTATTGTATGTTCCTTCAAAATGTAGTCGCAGTTTTGAAGTTTGGTTGTGATTACCTACGTCAAGGCATTGAATTACCTTATATGTAACATCTTCTTCTTTATATATAATTCCGAACGGTCTTTGAAATTGTGAAGAACTTCGCGGTCCGGTTTTAGTGTTAGACTGCTCATTCGAATCAGCACGGCCCCAAGTTTGTTGCAAAAGTGTCGCCGTTCGTCTCTATACCCGCCTTGATCGTGTTCTAGGCGGTCCTTATCAACGAGAGTTGTTTATTATTCTGTGGCGGTAACAACAGTTGCCATCAATTCACGGTCAGTAAGAAACGTAGTGTAGTTACTAACATCTAGGAGAGTTATTTCTGAGACTTTATAAATATATAATTCCGAACGGTCTTTATATATAATTCCGAATCAGCACGGCCCCAAGTTTGTTGCAAAAGTGTCGGTAAGTAAGAAACGTAGTGATGGGGTCTTTTCTGATCAGCTGAGTGAGCTAAATTCTTTCCTGTTCACTATAGGAAGTTGAAATTTGATAGGGAGACTCTCTGGGACATTAAGAGACGAGTGAAGTGATGGGGTCTTTTCTGATCAGCTGAGTGGCGAGGACCACCTCAACTGGTGGTATTTATTTTATTACATTACTTACATTTTGATCGTTATTTCCTCTTTTTTAATCATTTATTAACATCGCCTTAGCTTTGCACCAGGTCACATAACGCCGCAAATAGGTAGGACTTTCATCGTTACTATGATGTGCTGGGTTCCTGTTAGGTACTACTGTTATACGGACTAGATTAGGGCTTTCCAAGCCCTAACAGGCCTCTAGTATGTAACAATAGCCTTGACACCGTTGAAAAATTGTCAAATTTGACAACTTTGTCAAAATACTCTTGACAGATTGACCCCTAAAACGTTTAAATTGGACAATAAATTATTGATCTACAAGCTAAAATATAAGCTAAATATCTATTTCATGAACCACCCGAAATCCATTTGGTTGGTATTCCGTAATGTTTATACATTAAGTTAACAGTTAACATAATCGTCAAGTTCTCTCCTGTTTTATTATTTATTTCCTGTGAATTCATCCCATTTCACATATTGATGGACTCCCTAGTTTACAATATTGTTATCTCAAGAAAAAGGCGTGTTCTCCTCAAGTGCTCATTTACAACGCTATCTTCTCTCAAGCCCCTTCGCCGTACAGTAGCGGAATTATACAAACCTGTTTTCCAACCCATCTACAAACTCCTTACCGTCAACGGATAATTTATACGACGAGACAGCGGTTGAATATTCTTAATTCGCCGAAAAAAAGAAAGAAAATAAACATTTAGAAGAAATTCCACCAGAAGTGTCTTGCAGTCACTTGGTAATTTGATTCGTATTCCAAAGATATACATTTCGTATACCAGTGTAGATACAACATTCCTCATCAACTTAGTGATCTATGATTTGAAAGAGGGAAGGGTTGTGGAAAGCAAAGTGGAATTCGACTAAGCATGCGCAAACGTGAATTTTGTTATAACGTTAATGTCTCATCATCCAGTGGTCCAATTTTTTTGGCCTGTAGCCTCATTTGATTTTGGGAGGATAAAAATAAGCTAATTTGTGTTTTTTAAATAATTATTCTTAAAACGATAAATGACAACCCCAAAAACACTATTCTTGCTTCAAAAGTTGTCGAGTATTCTGGGTTTTTTTTTTTTTTTTTTTTTAATTTCTGCTTTAAAAGTTTTCAAGTACCTACCTATTCGATTTTTTTTTTCTTTTAATCAACTTTTTAGTTTTACTTTTTATTGTTAATCGAAAATGAGAAAATGGTGGCCTGCGTGTGCCTAGCGAACTCAAACATTTTTCGTTGATAGGTCTGTACTAAGCATGTCTCTCAATCTCAACCCTCCACCTCCTATTTTGGTTTATTATTTCCAATAATAAGCCTATGTGATCGTGTAGCAAAAAATTTTTATACCCCCCCCCTCAAACTTTGTCACTTTACGTTTCAAGGTGCGTAGAATCCAAATTTGAAATGTCCGTCCGCCGTCCGCCGTCCGCCGTCCGGGCCATAAAAGGCCTAAGAATTGACTTAAAAAACCCGTTCTTTCGCACATAGACTCCATTTGGGGTTTAGTTGGTCCTAACGTTTAACCATCCCGATCGCTTAACTCGCATAGATGCTATGGGCCAAAAACGGGCGAAAAGTGTGTTTTTCGACACGCGCACGCCTGGCACGCTTGGCAGGGGGTCACGGTGGGTGGTGAGGAGGGGGGGGGGGGGGTGAGCGGGCGGTGGAGTGAGAGGAGGGTACCTTGTGGTGGGTACGGCGCCGGCGTTCCTTCGAGGCATGAATATAATGTTTTTTTCAAGGTCATATTTGTGTGTTAATACCAAAGCTTTTCCTACGCATATTTAATAACATATCCTCTCGCATTTTTCGTACGTGATTAGATAATGATATTATTAAGGCAATAACTATTTGAATAGATTGGAGCTCAAATTGAGAAATATAAACAAACGTATATAATTATAGAAGTATAGGTTGTGGCAACTCGAAATAGGATACGCCGAGGAGTCTGGACGGGCCTTATGACTTACGCTAGCCAACTAAAACTATGATCATACTCAATTGAAAAAATAATAAACCTTTGTGTAATAATTTGCAGCGTTTTTATTGGTTTTCATAGTTCATGGATAGCGGTATTTTGAATAATCTGATTAAGTAGAAGGGCAAAATATGACAAATCCTTCTCGAAATAATCAAATACACCTCGCCGAGAAACTAATACCCTGTAGTTAGATTTGAACTTGCCGCTAATAGCGGTCCTCCAACATGGATAACCTTACTTCGGTAACCTCAAGTGGAAGGCTCCATTTTCGCGTCCAGGGACCTATTTCATAAAACAACAAGTTACTAGAAGTGTTTAACCAAAACAAAGAGTACAAGTGTAGAAAAGTTACAATTGTAGAAGCTAAGTTTACAAGTGTAGCAGAAAAGCAAAATGGCGTGAGGGGACAAGCGAAATGAACAAAGTCAAGCGGGATGCCGAAATTGAAGTTTTGTCAGCGAATCATAATATAAAAACGGTGTTAAGTACCTATACGATAGGATGTTTATCGTACACGAAGATGTGTAATGATTAGAAGACAGACAAACTATAAACTGAAAAGTGGAGAAAGCGTAAATTTGATTTCAACTTATTCTGATGGCTGGCATAATCGGATTTTTCTCCTTCATTCAGCGGAAATGATTAATCAGTTCATCAAGTCTTAATGCTGCTGGGTTAGGAATGTCATCTGTAATTTCGAGATGATCTTCACACTTCACTTTGTTCTTCAATGGTGGGGAGATCCTCAATACCCGATCAGGAAGAATTGCACAGAGTCACGCACCATTTTAATCTTTTAAGGGTCTCGGTAGACATCCTAAATCTCTCATTAAACTCGAAAATACCCACGAAATGAGCGTTTATTTGTGGCCGAAAAAATCGTTGGCGTCTTCTACGGTGAATGCTTCTTTCTTGTCTGCATTCTTCAGCAAAAGATGATTCCCTCGTATAATACACCGGAAAATTGTCAAATTACAATGCTGGAAAATAGCAAGTTTATAGGTGAACGGAAGTAGGTTAAAAATCGGAAAGTCGGCCATTTTTTGGTTTATTATTTCCATTAATATGCCTATGTGATCGTGTAGCAAAAAATTTGAATACCCCCCCCCCTTCAAACTTTGTCACTTTACGTTTCAAGGTGCGTAGAATCCAAATTTGAAATGTCCGTCTGCCGTCCGCCGTTCGCCGTCCGCCGTCCTATGAATTGACGGCTTGTGCCTTTAAGGCCTAAGAATTTCCTTAAAAACCCGTTCTTTCGCACATTGACTCCATTTGGGGTCTAGTTGGTCCTAACGTTTAACCATCCCGATCGCTTTACTCGCATAGATGCTATGGGCCAAAAACGGGCGAAAAAGTGTCTTTTTCGATGCTTTGAGTGTTAGATTTACGCATGCACGCACGCCTCGTAGGGGGTCACGGTGGATGGTGAGGGGCGGTGAGCGGGGGGTGGAGTGAGAGGAGGCGCCGCGGCACCTTGTGGTGTCTGGGGTGACCAGGGGCGTAGCAGAGGGGTGTAGGAGAATGGACATTTATTACTTTTACATTTATACCCATATAACACACCGCGGCACCATGAGGTAGGTACGGCGTTCCTTCGAGGCATGAATATATGTTTTTTTCTAGGTCATATTTGTGTGTTAATACCAATGCTTTTCCTACGCATATTTAATAATAATAACATATCCTCTCGACTTTTCGTACGTACTTAGATAATGATATTATTAAGGCAATAACTATTTGAATAGATAGGAGCTGAAATCGAGAAATATAAACATGCGTATATAATATAGGTTGTGGCAACTCGAAATAGGACACGCCGAGGAGTCTGGACGGGCCTTATGACGTACGCAAGCCAACTAAAACTACGATCATACTCAATTGAAAAAATAATAAACCTTTGTGAAATAATTTGCAGCGTTTTTTCAACTGTAAAACAGTGACTTGTTCAAAATGATGCGGAAACACTTGTAACTTGTCCAAATTCGCCTGTACACTTGTTAATTTTCACGGTGCATTGCAAGTCTACACTTGTACCTTTATGAAACGCTTGCACTCTCATTTATTACAACTTGTACATAAAATCGGCTTGTAACTTGCCACTTGTTGCTTTATGACACAGTCCCCAGCATGTCCTCAATTGCAGTTATTTCGTTTTTTACATACATAGTTGAGGAAATGAAGTAGGAGTGCGTAGCAGGGGTTGAATTGAACGATTGTTTTTTATTTCCCATTCGCTCGAATCGATCACTAATGATTATATAAATCGAATCAAACATAAAAATTATTACCCGAGCGATATAATTTTCACTCAGGGAATAACGATTATCCTTGAGCGATATACTTTTTCACTCAATATATCGCTCAAAATGATCTTAAATCACTAGCATAATATCTATCGAGCTGCGGTTGGTCTCATTCGATTCAGCGATGAAAATACTAAAAGATAGACACCTCACAGTCCCTCAACATTCTGTACTAGCAAGTTCCGCTCACCAAAAACACAACCCACATTAGGAGTTAAATCGTTTCCTGACAGTAAAACTCAATCTGCAATTTTCATCACATTGTATATTATAGAAGAAGAAAGGTGACATGAATTAGATAAAATGAGACAATGAGAAATGTCAAATCAATTATTATTATTAAGTTTCAGTAACATTCGGTCTGCGGTCAGTCTCGTCCTGTAGTCGTTCATGATAAACTTGGCTGTGGAAAACACCCTTTCTACTGAGACTTGCGTCGCTGGAACTCCATGAATCACTAAAGCTATTGCCGTCAAAAAAGGGTGAGAATATTTCATTGAGTTCCAGTGCGACAAGATATCGGTCGTTAGTGGAAGCCTCCAAGGTAAATAAAAATCAATTTGTTTAGCAGCCTCTTTTAAGTCATTTAAAATAAGACTGTCAGTCGTTTCCATTTCAAATTCATCCGTTGATTCATCAGATGAATTCCCGATGTTGCTTAAATATGAATTACTTGTTGATTCATCAATACTGAGGATCACTTCGGCAGAAATTGTGGATGGAGGTGTGGCTCGGGGTTGTAATGATGAGGAGGTACTTGATCCACAGTAGGTAGTTATATTTGGAGAGATGCTCCCTTCAGTAGTTGAATAACGGCCCGGTGTACATGTCGGTGCAGTAGCTTGGTGAGTTGGATTTGATGCGTATTTGACGTGTATTATTTGAGAAACAACTTTCTTCAAGTATGCCTTCGTGGCTATAATCTTGTCATCAGGCATCAGTTTTCTGATCCGTGGGTCTAAATAAAGTCGTTTCGGAAAAACGAAAATTTCAAGTTGAAATGTCAGTGGAAGAGGTGAAAAACGCTTGTATCCATGCCATCATGGTTGAAGGTAAGCCTCTCTAATATCTTGATGATACATCGTTCAGAACATTTGCTGAGCCCATTTTTAAAGGGCTAAACATGAATGTGATTAATTCACATAACATAACTGAATTGGTGGACGAACGGTATTCGTTGATGCTGGGGAAAATAAAGAAAATCGTTTCACGAAAAGTTGTATCCCTGAAAATCGATTCGGCAACGCGACATGCCAACCAAATCTTTTGTGTCAACATGCAGCTGGTTATCAAGGGCAAGATCTCATGCTCCTAATACTCCTAATGTGGGTTGTGTTTTTGGTGAGCGGGACTTGCTAGTACAGAATGTTGAGGGACTGTGAGGTGTCTATCTTTTAGTATTTTCATCGCTGAATCGAATGAGACCAACCGCAGCTCGATAGATATTATGCTAGTGATTTAAGATCATTTTGAGCGATATATTGAGTGAAAAAGTATATCGCTCAAGGATAATCGTTATTCCCTGAGTGAAAATTATATCGCTCGGGTAATAATTTGTATGCCTGATTCGATTTATATAATCATTAGAGATCGATTTGAGCGAATGGGAAATAAAAAATTATCGTTAAATTCAACCCCTGGTGCGTAGTATTACTATAACATCATATATATCAGCAAATTTTTGTGGCGCGGATGACGGAAAATATTCTTATAGCAAGGAGGTTGATTTTATTTCAAGTTTTAAATGCAGAAGATGCTGATACTATGCCACTCTAAAAATCATTTACTAGTTCTCATTGAGGGGAAAAAATCGCTACGAAAGCAGATTCTTCCTTGTGCATCAAAGGTCAAGAATTTGTGAATAATGAGCGAGCCCTTGTCAACTATTTGTACTTACTTCATTATCCTATCAAGCAGCGTGTATGGAATAGCAGAGAATTACGAGGTTCGGTATGAAGACCGCAATAACTGAGAATAAATGGGCCGAATGTACGCGAGGAGGGGGTGATTGAAAAGAAAAGATTTGGGTAGATGCCGGTTACAGATTAAATTTCTGTATGATCCATTAAAGCTGGTTTGTCGCTCGGAAACCAACCGACAAATTGCACCCATTCCCGGACCCCGCAGTCGAGTTGACACTCAATTAGTTACAATCATATTTATTTGCTTCACAACAAATTAATACCACTTGTTATACAAAGCGCGCAGTGTTTGGTCCCATTTGTTGGAAGATGACAGGCACGCTCTTTACGTGTACAGACCTACCAACTTATTCATTTTGTCATCTCTTTTTTTCTAAAACGCCCATCTAATACTTATTGCTCTCATTGATCTTTATCAACACAGACTGTGTAGAACCGGCTGGATTATCCGTGCATTTTCACTTGATGTCTTACTGTTGATCTATTACTCAGACTGCAGAATCAGCTGTATAAGGTCGTGATAGTAGTTCACTGTCAGCCGTGCTATTTAATCTGGCCCTTCATTCAGCTATTCAGGATGCCCATAAAAAGTTCCATTCATGCAGCATGAGCGTATGAGCAAACTTTCGTAAATTATCCTATTGTATAATGTTAAATTGCTTTGAAATTTAAGCTTTTTGAGAGCAAGGAAATCGTTTACTATTAATTTTATGACAAAAAACGTATTCTAAATAATAATCACCTATTCAAAAAGAGGTTTTGAATTTTTAGCTTTTTTTCCAGTTTTTACCGATTTTTTTTTTAGCAAATTTTAATGAATTTTAAGTAAATTTTTCAGCATAATTTTGTACATACATTTTTGGATGTTCTATAAACTAATAGTTAATAAACTTTATTTGAGCAATATTCTACCAAAAAATATATATTCAGATTTTTAGCCGTTTTTGGTCATTTTTAGTGATTTTTTAGTACATTTTTTTGGAATTTGACCAATTTGCTGTACTCAAAGAGTGGTGGCCAACGAAATCATCCTTTCGTTTGGAAAGCTTGATTTTTAGCGAAAGAACGGAATTTTTATCTCAATCCTAAGGAGAGTTATCGTCTGGAATGACACATATATAAATAAATTATATATATATATATATATATATATAAAAAAGCGTTAAACTCTAGGATTCGTTTCAGAATGCCTCAATGCCTGCTTCTTCAGTAGAGCTACGTATTTATTTTGCTCTGGGGAAACTGCTGTTATGCTGCCGAGGTTTTTAAGCTTCAAAAAAGAGCAGTTCGAATTTTGAGGGGGCTGAATTGGGGTCAAAGCTGCCGAGGTCACTTTAGAGACCACGTGATTCTGACAATTCCAAATCACTATGTTCTGAATTCCCTTCTGTTTGTTCGGGAGCGTACCGACTCAATCATGAGAGGCAACGATGTTCTTCAAAATCCCACCAGAGACAATAATAATTTACGCCCACCTGCTGCTCGACTTATAACAACGATGACAATTGATCCGGTACAGAAGGGGACTCGTCTTTTCAATTTCCTGCCGGTACAAATTCAGACACTTCCACTTTAGAAGTTCAGAGGTACTTTGAAGCGGGCCTCGATTGAGATTAAACTTTATGAAGTCTTAAGTTTTTTAATGTGAATTGGAGGAAATATGTACCTGATTTAACTACTATATAAGTGTTACCCACAAATTCTCGAACTATTTTTATTCCGGTCATGATTAATCATCTGTATTTGTATTGTTATATTTATTTTGTATTTTGTGTACCTGACTTTTGTATTGCCTCGTTTAGGCCCTTACAAAGAAAATATGCATCCATCCATCCATCCATCAGGCCGTCTAAACAGTACTGAAGTCAGTCAATTGGGCTTTTACTTTATACAGACTGTTCACAATTAAGATTGTTAACCTCCTGGGGATCGGTTCTACATATAATTTCCAACAAAAAGTTCCTCTTTAAATTTTCTTTTAAACCCTAAATTTTTGTAGTGGAAGAGGTTTCATTTGACTTGGAAATGCTTTAATTTGAATGATTCTGAAATTCGTATATATGGTTTGTTGGAGGCCTTTTGAATCGTGGTTCCTAAGGGAGAAAAGAAAAAACGTCTGCCAAGTTGAATGAGGCACATAGCTTCCTCTTTTGCCTATCATGAATGTATAGATCATTGAAGACTTTTAAATGATCTTGAAAAATTCCATAGCGGAAAAGAGTAAATCAAAAAGCAGCGTGAAATGTCTTAATTGGTCAATTACCTAAGATACAAAAAAATGATAATCTATGTCATTTACGTTAGTGCAAGCACTGAATGAACTGATGTGTTGAAAACATCAGGACCATCTACAACCTAAACCGTGCATTAGCACTCAATTTCATCAAAAACTGTGGAAATAAAGGGCATTACAAGTATTTCACATTGGCGCATGCGCAGTAGCTATTAATGATACAATCGTGTTGAAATTGATATGAGGTGATTAAGTCACCTTCTTCCAACTATCATCCAAATTTATGCGAAATCGAACGACTTGAGTGTGAAAAAATCGAGCATAATGGAATTTACGTTTGCGCATGCTCATAATGAAGAATTGATATGGCAACAATGAAACTGATAGAGGTCCATTTACAACCTAGGCCGCGCATTCTCTGACGATTCCATCGAAATTGAACGAAAACAGTGAAAATTAAGGTCGTTACAAGGATTTCCCATAGGCGCATATGCAGTAGCTATAAATGATACAATCATGTTGGAATTGATAAGGGATGATCAAATCGGCATCCTCCAACTATCATCCAAATTTGAGCGAGATCGGACGACTAGGGCGTGAAAAAATGGAGCATAATGGAATTTAAGTTTGCGCATACGCAGAGTGAAGTATTGATTTGGCAACAATGAAACCAACAGGGGACTGTCTACCCCCTAGCCCGCACATTCCCTGAAATTGTCATCCAGATCCGATGAAAACAGAGGAAAATTAGCTTGTTACAAAGATTTCATATTGGCGCTAATAATTCGCTAATAATGATTCAATCATGTTGAAATTGATATAGGATGTTCAAATTGTTATCCCCCAACTATCATCTAAATTTGAGCGAGATCGGACGACAAGGGCGTGAGAAAATGATGCTAGGTAGAATTTATGTTTGCGCATACGGAGAGTGAGGTATTGAGTCAAGAACGATGACACTGATAGGGGACCGTCAGCTCCCTAGCCCGCATATTCCCTGAAAATTTCATCAAAATCGAATGAAAACTGTGGAAAAGAGGGGAACCGGCGATTCCTTCCCGTATAAGTGAAAGTTGGACCTTGCGACCCGAGGGAGATGGCGATTGCTACCGGTGTGAAGCCGGCCAGTGGGGCCGAGGTTCGGCGATTCCTTCCCCTCCAATATCAAAGTGATAAGGCCCGTCGGGAGGAGTCGCAAAACAACAAGTCGCAAGTTTAGTTTAGTTATAATCGATGATGGATCCGGGCGCTGCCGACACTATTTTTGTTACGGAAGGTAGCGAGAAAAATCGCACTGTTATTTTTAGATATAGTAGTAAGATACAGCAGTTGGGGCTCGCAACCGCTTACAAGAATAAAGACCACGATGTTGGACGATGGCTGAGCTGGGTTTTCGGTTTTCCACTACTCAACCCCGAGGAGGTCGGCGCTGCTTTTTCCGCGTGGTTAAGGGACCGCCCCGATGTAGAAACCGAAAAGACAACGGCCTTCACTCAATACCTCCACGAGACCTACATCGATGAAAACGCTTTATTTCCTCCAACCTTGTGGGCTTCCAAGACAAGCGACAGCAATAGGACGACAAATGCTTGCGAATCATTTCATTCCCATTTTAAACGAAACTTTAATTCACCGCATCCCCACATATTTAGTTTCGCAGATGGTTTACTAGCTTTTCAAACCAAAATCTACATAAAGACCTACGACAGCGACCAACACACTCCCAAAAGTCAGACAAAAAAAAAAAAAAGAAAAGAAAATTGGATCCGGCAACTCATTGCTCGGCAAACTCCCAAAGATGACCCTCACCAATTCGCTAAAATGGTCAGTATTAAATTCGGGGGGATTTTTGAGTAATTAAACTAGGACGTGAACTTTACGACGGATTTTTTATTTTATGATTATTGTAGATTTAACATATATATGGTGATTGTTATACTTTGATTTGGGTTTTAACTACTTGATTGTGCAATAAAGGGTTTAGTCCTATAGAGAGTTAATTTTTGCTTCAAAACTAACCAACACCGGGGCGGGAAGCAATTGAGTAACGGGAAGGAATCGCCGATCCCCGGGAAAAGAAGCTTGTTACAAGGATTTGCGGGCACACGACAGACACACAGATTGACACGGAACCAAAGTTGCTCAAAATCGTCAAAAACGTAAAATACGATTGAAAGGTACCTAGCGGGAAATAACGATCAGAGTCACTTCTTCACAAATCTGCAAAATTCAAATTTGTGCAAGTGTAATATTTTTGGTTTATGGTAAATAATTCTCAACTCCAAATAGTCATTTCATTGAAAAAACACATTTTAGTGAAGAAACAAAAATCAAAATGTTTTACGAAATATGAAGAGAATGGGAAAAACGGATTTTTTCAAGAAAACTGCTGGACCTTGATCTTTCTTCTACGTTAGGGCCATGTCATACGAGCGCTATTGCCGTCGGGCAGATGCTGTTGCGTTAAAGTCGCTCCAACCCGGCAATGGGGTTCTTATGGAGCATGTCATACGGACGCTAATGCCGTCGGCGAGTCCGCGTTAGCCGGACGCTGAGCGCAGCCAACGCGGACGGTCGCATTAGCGACGCGGCGCACGTGACGCCGGGACCCTGTCATACGGAGCGCTAGCGCCAGTGGGACGCATTTGCTGCGTGAGCACTGGCAGAACAACTGGAACACCTTTGGAGTGATCATTACGATATTTGATACGATGTTTGATACGGAAAAATGTATTTATTTAGTTGAAAAACTGCCACCTCTGTATGATGTAAAGTCGAGTGATTACAGCAACATCAGATGACATCAGATGAAACTGTCCTGTCGACAAACGAGAAGAAAGCACAGGATGGGTTCCCCATCGTCTTGGATTCTTCCGATAATACTCTTCATATGTATCTAAAATGTGCAAAAAGCTGATACAACCTAACTGGATGGTGTCCATCTTGGTAATAACATAATTGCAGCAACGGCAAATGCGCCCAGAAGACGCTACGTATGACAGGCACCTGGCGTTGGCGGGACGGCATCAACGCGACGCATTTGCCGTCACGTATGACATATACTTTTTCCGGCGCTATCTCGACGGCATCTGCGCGACGGCAATACGTGACGGCAAATGCGTCGCGTTTATGCCGTCCCGCCAACGCCAGGTGCCTGTCATACATAGCGTCTTCCGGGCGCATTTGCCGTCGCGGCAATTATGTTGTTACCAAGATGGACACCATCCAGTTAGGTTGTATCAGGTTTTTGCACATTTTAGATACATATGAAGAGTATTATCGGAAGAATCCAAGACGTTGGGGAACCCATCCTGTGCTTTCTTCTCGTTTGTCGACAGGACAGTTTCATCTGATGTTCCAGGAACACTGTTGCTGTAATCACTCGACTTTACATCATACAGAGGTGGCAGTTTTTCAACTAAATAAATACATTTTTCCGTATCAAACATCGTATCAAATATCGTAATGATCACTCCAAAGGTGTTCCAGTTGTTCTGCCAGTGCTCACGCGGCAAATGCGTCCCGCTGGCGCTAGCGCTCCGTATGACAGGGTCCCGGCGTCACGTGCGCCGCGTCGCTAACGCGACCGTCCGCGTTGGCTGCGCTCAGCGTCCGGCTAACGCGGACTCGCCGACGGCATTAGCGTCCGTATGACATGCTCCATAAGAACCCCATTGCCGGGTTGGAGCGACTTTAACGCGATGGCATCTGCGCGACGGCAATAGCGCTCGTATGACATGGCCCTATACTTTTTCCGGCGCTATCTTGACGGCATCTGCGCGACGGCAATAGCGCTCGTATGACATGGCCCTAAAACTTCATCAACAAGTGAAGAAGAAAATTAAGCTATTGCTCTCGCCTCAAAATTTGTAGAATGTGAATTTTTGAAAAAATTTTATGCAGAAATCCGTTTCAGGCTATTCTGAATTATATTCTGAAGTTTAACCCTTTTAGCGAATTTTCTTAGAAAATAAAGCTATTGCAATGGCTCCAAAAATTTTAAAATAAAAATTTTCAAAAATTTTCTTCATCGAAATCTGTTTTGAGGCATTCTGAAATGATTCCTGGATTTTAACGCTTTTTTATATGTATACTAGCCGCTCCGGCTCGCTACGCTCGCCTCCACGTCCAGCCGGGGGGCAAGCCCCCCGGACCCCCCATTAAATTGCTCGCTTCGCTCGCAAAGTGTGGCATATAGGGAATGTTGCTCGCTTCGCTCGCAAAGTGTGGTATGTAGGGAATGTTGCTCGGTTTGCTCGCAAAGTGTGGCTGTATGTACATGCGATGTATTACAATTGAAACATGTAGAAGATGTTGCTCGCCTTGCTGGCGAAATGTAGATCTCTAAGGGTAGGTTTAACTTCTGTAGGGGATGCTGCTCGCTTCGCTCGCTTGAGGAAGTTATACTACCCACCCAACTTGGCAGACGTTTTTTTCAGTTGGGAATTCTTACAAACAAATTAAATCTTATAAAACTACGTGGAACCACGAAAAGTTTATTCGGGGATGTTGCTCGCTTCACTCGCTAGGTATACCTGTATATGTGTAGGGGAAAACCCGTATTTATTCTGTTGAAATGGCTCTCGCTTCGCTCTCAAGGTACCTATATGTACCTGCTCGTCTCGCAAGGTATTGCGTAGAATTGCAAATGGGAACCCCCCTGTGAGTCATCGAGTCCCTTCTAGTAAGCAACGTTGTGAAACGGAGCTAAGAATGTTATATTAAACGCTTCCCTCGCTTCCGCTCGCAGTTTGACCGAGTTCTCGTCACTTTTTTCGATATCCGATTTCGGATTCAGATTCGGCGGGATCAAAGCTGTATTTCGCCCGCGAAAACCGTTCCGAAAAACGTACCTTTACGGGGTATATTTTAATGGGAAAAAACCAAGCTTTTCGTCAGACTTTTTGAGAAAACACGGTCTGTACTCTCGCATTTTTTTGACGCATTTTCCGATACTTTTTTCGCGATCCGATCGCGCCGTCGTCTTCCTCGTTCAAAAACCTACGAAACCCGTATTTTTCCGGAATTGTCAACGGCCGTTTAGAGGGGTAGGGGAAGCGGGGAAGTCCAAAAAGCGCACATTAATTCGTACTTCGACCCCCCTCCCGCCCTACGGCCCATGGTTCGGGTGGGATTAAACAATTTTAAATTCGCTCGCTCCCACTTTTGGAAAATCCCAAGAAGATCCCCCCACTCGTAGACTCCCCCCACTCAGCAGTTTGGCCGTGCATAGCATGGACAGACAGACAGATGGAGTTTCACTTTTATAAATAACTAGCCGCTCCAGCTCGATACGCTCGCCTCCACGTCCAGCCGGGGGGCAAGCCCCCCGGACCCCCCGTTCAATTGCTCGCTTCGCTCGCAAAGTGTGACGTGTAGGGAATATTGCTCGCTTCGCTCGCAAAGTCTGGCATGTAGGAAATGTTGCTCGCTTCGCTCGCAAGGTGTGGCTGTGCAGATGCGATGTATTACAATTGAAACATGTAGGGGATGTTGCTCGCTTCGCTCGCAAACAATAGATCCCTAAGGGTAGGTTTAACTTCTGTAAGGGATGCAGCTCGCTTCGCTCGCTTGAGGAAGTTATACTGCCCACCCAACTTGGCAGACGTTTTTTTCTGTTGGAACAAACTTGCTGGATTGGAATTGTTATGAAACTACGTGGAACCACAAAAAGTTTATTCGGGGATGTTGCTCGCTTCGCTCGCAAGGTATTGCTGTATATTTGTAGGAAAAAATCCGAATTTATTCTGTTGACATGGCTCTCGCTTCGCTCGCAAGGTATACCTGTACACCCTTCAAGATTCGATTAATTTCTCATATTAAACGGTTCCCCTCGCAATTCCGCTCGCAATTCGACCGAGTTCTCGTCATTTTTTTAGATATCCGATTTCGGATTCAGATTCGGCGGACCCAAAGCTGTATTTCGCCCGCGAAAACCGTTCCGAAAAACGTACCTTTACGGGGTATATTTTAATTGGAAAAAACGTAGTTTTTCGTCAGACTTTTCGAGAAAACGGGTCCGTACTCTCGCATTTTTTTGACGCATTTCCCGATACTTTTTTTGCGATCCGATCGCGCCGTCGTCTTCCTCGTTCAAAAACCTACGAAACCGGTATTTTTCCGGAATTTTCAACGGCCGTTTAGAGGGGTAGAGGAAGCGGGGAAGTCCAAAAAGCGCACATTAATTCTTACTTCGACCCCCCTCCCACCCTACGGCCCATGGTTCGGCTGGGATTAGACAATTTTAAATTCGCTTATACACCCTATCGGAAAATCCCAAGAAGATCCCCCCACTCGTATACTCCCCCCACTCAGCCGTTTGGCCGTGCATAGCATGGACAAACAGACAGACGGAGTTTCATTCTTATAAATAATAGAGATAGAGATAGAGATAGAGATATATATATATGTCATTCCAGACGATAACTCTCGATAGAATTGAGATAAAAACTTCGTTCTTTTACCAAAAAATTAAGCATTTCAAAAGAAAGGATGAGTTCGTTGGACAACAATTTTTGAGCACATTAAATTGGTCAAATTTCGGAAAATGTACTTAAAAAATCACTAAAAAAGGCAAAAAACCGCTAAAAATTAACAAATTTCTATTTTTTTTAGCAGAATGCTACTCGAAAAAAATTAATCGAACATGAACTAGGACATTTAAAAATTTAAGCACAAAATTTTACTGAAAAATGTACTTAAATTTCATTAAAATAAGCTAAAAATCGATAGGAACACTTGAAAAAATTGTAAAAATCCACAAAATCGTTTGTTCATTGGAATATTACTGACAAAAAGTTAATTTGCTATAAAATGTATAATAAAATTTTTATTCGTCCCCAAAGTGCTCAAATTTCAACAGAATTTAACATAAATGTAATACGACCATTTATGAAAATTCGCTCATACGATCATGCTGCATGACTGGAACTTTTTTTATGTTTGTATGTATGTATGTATATATGTATGAATGTATGTGTCATTCCAGACGATAACTGTCCGTAGAATTGTGCTAAAAACTTCAAACAAATTTAAAAATGTTAAGGACACAAAACGAAAGTTCAAGTTCGTTAGCCAGCATGATCGGATTACATCTTCGGGTTAAAATTTTCGAAAATGTCAAAAATTTCAAAATAGCCTGTTTTTTGCGATTTGTTGTGCGAAATAATTTTTTCAGCATACTAACATGTGGTATATTCGGGATCAGCGTAAAATTTCCTATAAGAATATGTATCAAGTTTTCAAAAATTACAAAGTTGAAAAATCAGTCAAAAATCGAAATAATGCCGTTCGCTAGTTGTAAAAATCGGTAATATTTGCATGAAACATTGTACAAATTCAGATTGAACTACTCTTATGGAAGTATCCCTGTATAACCAATCCTAGAACCATGCTGTTTAAAACGTAGGTAGTAGGTGCTTGTTAAAAAAAAAAAAAAAATTTAAATACAACTGATGAGTGAAATATATTTTATATTATAAACTGTGTGAAATATTCCGTCCTCCGATTCTCTCGGTCGCTCTCTTTAATGTTTTACGCTCAACTGTTTTAGGACTTGATGTAGCTTTAATACTGACTGTGGCTTAGAAAATATCAGCCATGAAATTATGAAGAAGTTCTATTTATGTACGTACTAGCACGCAGACCCAAAATCATAAACTAAAATTTCTCTACACGATCAATAGCGACTGAAATGTCGAAGATTTCTTCAAAAATTCGCTCATGGGGTCATGCTGCATGACTGGACTTTTTTAGGACTGTGATCCTTTTTAGCCGTCAGCCCATGGACTCCGATCGTTGCTTTGCGACACCTAAAATCTTCCCCTCTGTATTTCGACGCTAACCTTTATCATTCTTCGAATTCTTATTATTGCTTCGATTCGTTTCTCTAAGACCAGCAAGATGGCACCATTATCTCATTTCGGACCAAAAATTGATTCTGATCGTTCTTTCCCGTGACCCTTCGATTGGAAATTTTGATTTTGGAGACCAAAACTTTATTTTCTCCCGAAAGTAAAAACAATGCTCCCGCTACCTTTAGACAGACTCGGAGGCAAAAAACACTTCAAACCCATTTGCTCCTCGAAGGTGTCAATTCGGGCGAGGGTAGTTTCCGTGTTTGCCCAACGACCGGCTCCTTCCGCCTCTCAACTTCGCCCGCTCTCCGAAACTTTCTTCAAAAAAGTATTGACAGGTGCGCTTCACCTGTCCCAGCTGTTTTGGACACCTCCGCTTAGCAGACCAGACTTATTCGAGTCTATCGTCCCACTTTGTGAATGTGAATGAAATATATATATATTGATATATTTATGGGACAAAAGCCAATGTGAGCAAGTGGCAAACTATGTCACTACAATAAATTTGGGTTTTTTTTAAATTTATTTGGCATTACAACATATTGTATACAGCCATACAGTAATTATGATATATATGTAACATTATTTAATGAATTTTCCTTTATATTTTTATGTTACATGTTGATATAAACTTATATATTTCACTATAAATTAAAATGTTTGTAGATGATAATATCACTTCATAATTCTAAACGAATGTTTGTTTTAGCGAATTTTTGAAGAAAATTAAGCTATTGCTCTCGCCTCAAAATTTGTAGAATGTGAATTTTTGAAAAAATTTTATGCAGAAATCCGTTTCAGGCTATTCTGAATCATATTCTGAAGTTTAACGCATTTTTTTTGTATGTATGTATGTATATATGTATGTATGTATGTGTCATTCCAGACGATAACTGTCCGTAGAATCGTGCTAGAAACTTCAAACAAATTTTAATATGTTAAGGACACAAAACGAAAGTTCAAGTTCGTTGGCCAGCATTACATCTTCGGGTTGAAATTTTCAAAAATGTAGTCAAAAATTTCAAAATAGCCTGTTTTTTGCGATTTGTTGTGCGAAATAATTTTTTCAGCATACTAACATGTGGTATATTCGGAATCAGCGTAAAATTTCCTATAAGAATATGTATCAAGTTTTCAAAAATTTCAAAGTTGAAAAATCAGGGTTGCGGTTGAATTCTCTTCTAGCTTTGTCCATTTGGTGATTGTTCGAATTCTTGCTTCCATTTACCATAACAATTTTTCTTCATAATTGGAATCAACTCTACATTACATAACAGGAATGTCCAATACCATCCCCGCTAAAGATCCTTCCTTCGCCAGCTGATCAGCTAGTTCATTCATGGTTAGTCCTGCATGAGCTTTCACCCAGATGAATTCTACTTCTTTATTGCTCTCGCTAAAAAATAGTAATATTTGGAGTAATCGAACATTCAAGTCGTTTTTTGCTCTACGAACGCCGCTGGTTTTGAGGATTTGCAACGTGCTTGGAGAGTCTGTGCTTCTCAGATGTTAACGCTGTCTGTGTTGATGAATTCTAAGGTTTTCACTATAGCAATCACCTCGGCGTTGAAGGATGTTGAGGTGTGGAGCAACTTGAATTTCCGATTATATCCCGTTGTTGCAACGTAAAATCCGCATCCTACTGTGCTTCCGGATTTCGATTCATCTGTGAAGATGAGCTCGGCATTCTGCCATCTTGTGTTGACATAATTGGCGAATTTGTCATTAATATTCAACTCCTCTAGGTTTCCATAGGTAAATAAATTGATTTTCACTGGCACCATCAATTCTTTATATTTGAGTTTATTATTTTCAATTATAAGCCTACGTAATCGACCAAGAAAACAAATATCTTAACCCCCTCAAAAATCGTTGGTTTACGTATCAAGATGCGTAGAATGAATAGAAACTCATGCAGCATGTTCGTATTAGCGAATTTTCGTAAATTATCATATTATTTTGTTAATCACCAAATTTATGGCTAATAAACTCGTTCTGAATCATAGTCTACGATTTTGGATTTATAGCTTCTTGCCGTTTTTTCTATTTTTCAGCAAATATTAATGCAATTTAAGTACATTTTCAGCATTATTTTGTTCGTGAATATTTTGATGCTCTATTTCATTCTTGATCAACTTTTTGTCCAACACTGTGTTAAAAAATATAAATTTAACGATTTGTTGCCATTTGAGCCATTTATAGTGATTTTTTTTAGAGACATCTTGTGAAATTTGAGCAATTTAATATGCTCAAAAAATGCTGGACAATAAACTCATCCTGTCATTAGAAAATCTTGATTTTTTGGCGCAACAACGGAATTTTCATCCAAAACCTTTGGAGAGTTCTCGTCTGGAATGAAACATACATATATATGAGAAAATTGTAATAAAAAAATCGTTTCAGAATGCCTCTAGACGGATTTTGACGAAATAAATTTTGAAAATTTTGATTTTAAAACTTTTGGAACCGTTGCAATATCTTTATTTTCTATAAAAATTTGCTTTAGAAAAATGTCTTCTTCTCTTTTCTTCGAAACTACTGGACCAAACTTCATGAAATTCGGCTCAAAAATCATACTCCAGCCGAGGATGTGCCTGTAACATCACGTTCGATCAACCTTAAAGGGTGAAACCTAAGGGCTGAATTATTTTAAAAATCTAGACCCCGAAAGCTTTAATTCTAAATACATATCTTTAGGATATCGAAATTAGGATAATCTAGATTCTACATAGGATATCTAAAACTTTCATTAAAACAGATAAATCCTCCCCAAACTCGCTCTACCCAAGACAATTCTACATACATGCTAACATGAGACAATTCTACATTTCGACACGGATATGTCTTAGATGTGGTCTATCTGTCAAAATGTATCACGAAAAGAATGCAACGTTTCTATTTCGGTCGATTTTCACGTACAACCAACCCATTGATAGGGAAATGTAACTTCCGCAATTTTCATCGTACAGAAATCGTTCGCCACTCGTTGGAAAGCTCTTGATTTATGTGAAAAATGTACATACCTCGAGCTACCAATTTCCCCCTCCACAACAAAGATTTACCACAGACAGACTCGAAACCAAAATTGATCAGTAAGCTCTGAAACGCAAAAAGCAAGTGGAAGTTTTGATTTTGGAGAACAAAAATTTTTTCGACGTCAATCACGAACAAAAGCTTTGCTAACTTCAATAGTGAGGTAGCAAAAAAGTCATTAAATGTCAGGGGCGGATCCAGAAATATTTTCCGGAGGGGGTCACAGGGTAGAACAATATAAAAAATAACAAAATAACCAAACGAACAATGCAAACCGAATTTTCTTACAGACTGACAAACCCAGAATAACCTTATGCCTGAACTCGTCCAATTTGTCTACTTAAAAACTAATTGTAATTATTTATAAACTTCATTGTTTATGTAAAAAATATTTTTTAATATTTATTAATTATTTAGCTGACAAATACATGTTTCATTTCTGTAGATTTTTCATTTCCCCCTCCCCTTTTTGTTTTCTTTTCTCTTTAAATCTTCATCTTTTATTCCTCATATCAGTTAGATTCATGTTTCCCTTGTTTAGAATGACTTATTATTTATAAAATGTAATTGGGCTTGCCCGTATTAAATAAATAAATAAATAAATAGGTAAATAAATGTATTTATTTTCAATTTTCTTCTAAAAAAGTGTCCTAATGTGTTTTCAAACAAAGTGGCGCCTTTTATGGCAGCGTAGCTAACTTCAGAGTTTGCAAATCAAAACATTGAAACCACAACAATCGATTGTTGATCTCAGTGAATTCAGGATCGTTTTTACTGAATTTGGCTGGAAAGTAAACGAGAACAAAACAAAAACAAGATAATAATTAACAAAAATAAGAAGAAATAAAGAAGGTGTAATTTGACGGATACACCAAGGTAAATTAATTGACATAATTGTATATAAAATAACATTGGTAGGACTAATGCAACAAGTGTACGATTATATTTGACTAATTTTGACATTTTTGATCGAATCTTTTTAGATTTTTTATGGTTCTGTTTTGTTTTCAGTTTTTTTAACACCGTCTACCGTTTGTGTTATTAGAAATTATAGTAATTACTGGCGAGGACATTCGAATTTCAATTTGACGGATGTTTTATGGTAAATATTTACACCGTTGTATATGAAGCAAAATTGAAAAGACCATGTGGCCAAATCAGTTTTCAATTTAAAATTCAATTTGCAATAATGTTTTGTTTATAGAATTTCTCGTAAATATTTATCACTTTTATTTGTTTACAGATTTTTCAACACTTTTTATTAAATCCTTCCTGTCGACTGGTTTTATAGTTAGAAATTCTGGTTCTTAATACAGTAACGAAGAAAATTAAAAGTTTCAATTTGGCGAATGCATCATGGTAAATATCAATAGAATTGTATTTGAAACAATATATTGAAAAGATTAAATCGAAATGATGTTTTTCTGAGTCTGGGGGCTGATTCTGGGGGGGGGGGTCATGACCCCTGTGACCCCCCCCCCTTGGATCCGCGCCTGTTAAATGTTTTATGATGAAATTTAAATTGAAAAGAATGCGATTTGAAAGGCATAGTATTTATAAAAATTTCGCCTCGTCCTTCTTCAGATCTTCGATGTTCAAGATGACAGCAGTAGAATCTGCTTCTATCCACTTTGGGACAACCTCAACATCCACTCGCTGTGGAAGCCTCGCCACGTGTTCCAGGCCCCAGGATGATCTATGGTAATAGTCTCCCCCGCGGCCAACTGACAACTAATTCTAATCTTCGGATAACCTAATGTCCCATCAATTACCCGGAACTCCCCGGTTTTTTTCGACGCTGATAGAAAACCCCACTCCCGTTATATTATGCTAACAGACGTTTTTATGACGTTTACTGTTATAAATTGCCTGCACTGGCGTCATTTGTAACATTGCCGCCTTGAGCGTCAAGGTAATAAATTCTGAATGTGAAGATTATTGATACAGGTGAATCACTCCATTTTCTAAGTCGCAATAATGAAGCAGTTTTTGGAGAGCGTTTCCATTAAGGGCGGAATTCATAGACGGGAATTGAGTCTGAGTGGGCCCCTAAGTGTATCGATAAGGGAATTCATGCACTCTGTGCGATTCATAGACGTGATTCGAGGGTGACCCTGAGGGTGCACTGAGCGTGCAACCGATATGCACACTCAACGGGATTCATAAACAAAAAATGGCGTTGAGGTGAGTTTCACCCTCAGCTCAACGGTGTAATATCCTGAGTGACAGCAGGAGGTCACTTAAGTGGGTCAACTGATAACTTTTATTATTATTTTCACGTAGGTATAGGTACTGGTAATATAATAGAGCAGGGGTGCTCAAACGGTCGATCGCGATCGACCAGTCGATCGCGAGTGCTTTTTGAGTAGATCTCGAGAAGAAAAAAATTTTTAATAAGTAGGTAACTAAACTACAAAAATTTATTACGTAATAACACTGCTTGCACAATCATTCCTCTGAAGGGGAAGACCCGTGGCGAAGATATATATGACGTTTTCATCAATTTTGTAAAAAACTACAAGCTACCAATATATAAATTAGTGTGCATTACAACCGATGGAGCACCAGCAATGACTGGAAACAAGAACGGTTTTGTGGCATTGTGTCGAGCTAATGAAGAATTCCCTTCATTTTTTTCATTCCATTGCATTATACATCAACAAGTTTTGTGTTCAAAAGTTTTAAACACGGAGGAAATTATGGGCATTGCAACAAAAATTGTGAATTCCATCCGTGCACGTAGCTTGCAACGGCGGCTCTTTAAGTTGCAGTTGGAAGATAGGGAGTCAGCTGAACACACTGAATTAGTTCTTAACACGGACGTCAGGTGGTTGAGTCGCAGAAAATTCCTAGAAAGGTTTCAAGAATTATTGCCCGAAATAACAGCTTATCTAGACGAAAGAGGTGTTGAGACACTGAGACACAGAGATGTTGAAAAACGAAAAATGGCTGACTGATTTGGCATTTTTGACTGACATCACAATGCACTTAAACACCATTAACTTGGAGCTTCAAGGTAAAGGAAAAACTATTATTGAGATGATTAGCGCAGTAAACGCATTCAAAAGTACGAGTAAATTGCAACTTATGATAGATCAACTGAAAAGAAAGGATCTGAAACATTTTGCGTCTTTGAAAGCAAGGATTCCTCAGTTGAATTATGATACCTATGAGGCTGAATTATCAAATATCTTGGGACAATTCGAAATGCGTTTTTATGATTGCAGTAAATTGGCAAATATAGCATCATTTATGAGTTATCCTTTTTCACGTAAAAACATTGAGGAATTAGCTACTGAAGTAGCAAGTCAGTGTAATATGAACTCATGATCTGTTGAAAATGAGTTGGTGCAGATTATATCAGATATACATCTCAAAGCTACAGCATCTGATACAAATTTCTGGTGTTTTATATCTGAAGATAAATATCCGAATCTAAGGCAAATCGCCCTTCAACTGACGGCAATGTTTGGGTCAACTTACTTGTGCGAGTCTGCATTTTCTGAAATGAAGATAATTGTAAAAATATCGCAATCGACTAACTGACGATCATAATATGATCGTGATGACATATTATGTCCTCATGCTTGCGATTGGCACTCAGTGGTTGTACGCACCTTCTTATGAAAAGTATGCTGAGGACATGCAGTGCCACGCTTCAACATCCAAAGTCACTCCTTAGTTGAGTTTAACACCATATGTAACTCTTTTGTTTTGTAACAACGAATAAACTCGCAATTTTGAATAACTAGGAGTTTTTTCATTGATATTGTAGAGAAGAACTTAAGTAAACCTAACCCAAACCTTGACTAAAATAATGTTAATTGTGCGGAAAGCTAATATCTATATATGCTACGGTACACCCTACCTAGGTAGGTAGGGTGTATCGTGTATGTGCGACAACCCTGCATCACACATACTTGCAGCCTCTCAGAGTCGATCGTAAGTAGTCTAAAAATATTGAGGTAGATCGCCAGCAGTTCAAGTTTGAGCACCCCTGCAATAGAGCATACATCGTTTATTTTGTTCGGAGTTTATTCAAAAACTACTTAAGGCTGTTCAAACCCTCCTTCAGGAGGTTTTATTATCATAACATTTTAAGTAGTTGATCAATTTTCACACTCCAAAGCTTGATTAGTTCAATTTCGTTTGTAGTTATTCCTCGAGGAAAGAAAATTTTAAACTGAATTTAAATTGTATGAAAATAGTCAAGATTTCATGGTTTTTTAACACTTTCTCAGGCATTTGTGGACCGATTTGCATGATTTAAATCACGCTGGAGTCTATTTTCCATCCTCTGTCCGCTCCACAAAAGAAAACGGTCAATTTACGAGTTTGGAAAATAGGTAAAACTGGAGCTGCAAACTGCGCCCCTAGCGGATTTATCTCAAACTGCTAGGACGTGGCGGGGAAAGCCTATCCCCCACTCTGCTCCCGAAGGCCGGGCGACCGCCCCCTCGATCGTCTCCCTCCCCCCCCTAACTGCTCCCATTAGGTTAGCATCACCATGGCAACAGGGTGATTTTTTGTAGAACTGGAGTAAAAAAATGAAGTACAGCCTAATTCCGCCTTCCTCAACAACCGACTAACCTTCCTAGACTTCTGTTTTACTTTCCCAACATCCCAACAGAGTGGAAAGTAATGTCCACTTTTACTTTCTCAGCATCCCAATAGAGTGTAAAGTAATGTCCATTTTTACGTTCCCAACATCCCAACAGAGTGGAAAGTAATGTCCATTTTTACTTTCCCAACATCCCAACAGAGTGGAAAGTAATGTCCATTATTACGTTCCCAACATCCCAATAGAGTGGAAAGTAATGTCCATTTTATACGTTCCCAACATCCCAACAGAGTGGAAAGTAATGTCCATTTTTACGTTCCCAACATCCCAACAGAGTGGAAAGTACTGTCCACTTTTAATATCCCAACAGAGTGGAAAGTAATGTCCATTTTCACTTTTCCATCATCCCAACAGAGTGTAAAGTAATGTCTACAACTTTGACATGTCCATGATCTATCGTTTTTCCCCTCAAGGGAGAAATTTATATATGGGTCATTCTCACTGAAAAGGGCAGTTCTGAGTTCGAGTTTTTTTAAGTAACTTGTTAGTACCTACCCGGCTCATTAAAAAATTTAGTCCAACTGTCAATTCCGAGAACTCTACTACAAAACAAGGCCATTAATTTTTCAACTTGGAAAGTGCTAGGTTATAACTAAAATCATCGTTTTTACCAAAAAGTAACCAAAGGATCTTAGTAACCTAGGCTTTTAGTTGCGATGTGTTCTTCGACGTTTCAGATGTTTTCGATTTCTTAATAATAAGAATACCTTTGGGACATCAAGAGGTGAATGAAATGACGAGCAATTTGAAAAGCAGGCCCGTAAAGAGCTAAATTAAAACAACAGACAACAAATTCATAGTAAAAGCAAACAGCATACAGATAAAACACGGCTAAAGCATGTTCCATGTTTCTTGAATTTTAGCCGAAGGATCTACGCAGTAACCATCCGGGGGTCCAGGGGGCTTGTCCTCTGGCGAGGCCCGAAGGGCCGAGTTTTAACGATTTCTTTCTATTGAAATTGCTCAAATTTCAATACAATTTAACATTTAATAGTAGGTAATTAGAGAAAATTTGCTCATACGATGATGCTGCATGACTGGAATTTTTTACTTTCATAAATTATGTTCCTCCTTCTAAAATTGGCTAGAAAACCAATTTTTATTCATAAAAAAAATCAAATAGATGGTCATCATTGGAAAGCATATGCAATTCCATTTCGGCATAAACAATTTAAAAAATTTGTGAGTTGCTTGAAACCGTGCCAGAAAAATTAGAATTTCGCGAGTTTCAGAAATCGGTGACAATTCACTGTGCTCGCTCGAAAAGTGTTTCTAAATTGTACATGCTACTGACGGGAAACACTTCCTTAGTACTACAGTTTTCCAAATTTAAAAAAAAAAAAATTTCCACCATGTGAAATAAAATGAGCATAAGAATCTGTTACCACTAAGATAGTTTATTTCAAATGATAAAAAAGTGCAGAAAAAATAGAATGTTGCAAGCAATTAGTTTAAAACTAACTTCAACTCATGCGGATTAGAAAAGAACTCATGAGAATTAGAAGAAGAAGAAATTCAACTTTAAATTGAATAATGTTTTTGAGCCTCTGTCGTAATTTTTGTTCTTCGATTCCCCGGTGTCCTGGAGCCAGGGCCGAAAATATGTAGTAATTTGAGGAGAAGGTTTGATATTAGATTTTGAAAATTTAGTCCGTTCTGAGTGAGAAAATCTTTGTCTGCCATCTCAAAATTGGTGGAATACGAAATGGCGGCTTCATTAAGATGGCTTAATTTGCCCATTTAAAAGTTTTTCTCTAATAATAACTAAACCGTACATCCTACAGAAACTTTTATACGTAGCAAAGTTGTAGAGAATAAAAAAACAAAACGATTCGATCCCAAAACTCTGAATTACCTCTTAAAATAAGCGAATTACAAACAAGTGAAACTTGGGCTAATTTGGGGCCAGTCCTCTCCGCCCTCCGTCTAGACTTTTGCCCTTCAATATCACTTAGTGGCGTTAATATTGGTCTTATTTCTGTCTGCCAAAGCTCATTCTACTCAAGATTAAATACTTTCCAAAGTTCGCTTCAAAAAGTTTTTGCTCAGACCGTTTCTCATTGAAGTACAAAGTAAAATGCCGTTTTTGCTAACTTTATGTGTAAAATGGCACAAAATTCAATAGTTCGACTGTAAGTCCATAGGGAAAGGTCTCAGCTAAACTATGCTCGATGCAAACCTTGGAAAGTATTTAATCTTCAGCAGAATGAGCTTTAGAAGACTGAAATCAGACCAATATTAATGCCACTAAGTGATTTTGAAGGGAAAGAGTCTCGACGGGGGGGAGAAGAGGACTAGCCCAAAACTAGCCCGATTTTCAATTGTTTATAATTCGCTTATTTTGAAAGATAATTCAGAGTTTTGGGATAACATCTTTTTTTTATGCTCTATAACTTTTCTAAGTATAAAAAATTCTGTAGGATGTATGGTTCAGTTATTATTAGAGAAAAAACTTTAAAATGGGCAAATTAACCAATCTTTAAGAGGCCGCCATTTTGTATTCCACCAATTTTGAGATGGCAGACAAAGTTTTCTCACTCAGAACGGACCAAACTTTCAAAATCTTATCTCAAACCTTCTCCTCAAATTACTATTTATTTTCGGCCCTGGCTCCTGGACAATCTGTGATGTATTTTTTGATCCTGATAGTGAAATAAACTTTTCCCGTGCTCTCAATTAACCACATCCTACGATTTTCTTCTCCGCAAAGTGGGATGATTCAATGAAGATATTCATAAATGAGCAGTGGGGAACGAATTTGTAAGTGTAGTGGTCGATCTTGCATTTGAGTTTGTTTTTTAAAACGATGTTAGTCTTGAAGATTGTTTCGCAGATGTTACATATTCGATTGACATATTTATGATGACCGCTGAATCAATTCTCCTCCGTTTTTTATTGAAATAAAATTGACAGTTGGATTCAAAGGCCAGTTCTCGTTTGAACCTGTGGATAAACATTCTTAACATTTGATTGTCCGTCCTAGAGCTCGCACTAAATATCCAGCAACACACTCAACTATTTCCAACACCAAATCGGAAAAACTGTTTCTTGTAACTCGGGACAGTCGTCATTGTCGTATTCTTCTCGTAAAACTCTGGAATCCACCATACTCGATTTAGGAGTAGATAAATTGATACTTTCTTTTATATAATTTTTTCATATAACTTTCTTTAATATAATCTCAAGCAAATCAATTTTGTTCAGGGGTAACGGCATTTCCTCTGTAGGCATCACTTTCATGTAATTGTTTGTGAATAATTAATTTTCTGAAAAAAATGGCAAAATTCATAGGCACTCGGATTATCATTTTTTCCTCCTCTCCTTCTCATGTAACCAAAAAATCTCTACAGATGGTCCCGGCTAACATTATGCCTGGGTGTGTATTTTAAAACTTTCTCATGTTTTACCAATCTATCGCACAAAGTTCTCACTGCTGATGGAAATCAGAAAACCAATGAAACCAGTTTTCTGGGATTCCTTCTGCGCCAGTTTCCCACTTTTTTCTCTCAAGGATCTGATGTAATTCTCTGCCTTCTCAAGCTTGCAAAAAATGTCACCCTCATTGATGGCTTGTTTTGAATTATTTTCTTTGATGCTTCTAGAGTTTAAAACATCAATGAAATCATTGATGATTTTGATGAAATCAACAGTACCCTCACACTCCTCAAAGCCCGAAATCTGCTTTACCTTACAATATTTTATGTCGTCTGCCACATTTCTGCTCAGTAATTGGTGTGATAAATTTACTTTCATTTTCTGGTTTTAAAGTTGACATGTTGTTTTTTAATTTTGTTCCCTAAGTTCAGTCCTTCCATTTTCCCGTAGCTGCAGCAGCTCTGCGAAAGATTCCCATCCAATAACTCTCCCGTCCGAGTCCATTAGCTCCCGCAAGTTGTGGAGGGAATAGTGAACCACCTTTTGCATATGGCATGGGTAAAAAGTATCCATGGAAGTTGCAGATTTAATATAGGTGGGGTTAAAAGGAGTAGGCCATTCTGACACATATTGGTTTTAGTCATCTTTTTAAATTTAATTGCATTATATTATTTATGTTTATTATTATCTATAATCATTATTTTTTATCTTTTGGTATAGATGTACTAAACTTTTGATGGGATATCTTTTCTTTTTGATGACGAGTTTTTGTGATGGCGCGTGATGGTACCTACTATTTACGCGATTCTTAACCGATTTTGATGATTCTCGTTTTGTTCGATTATTTTACTAGTCTGTGCGAAGAATTGAATTTTTCTGAGAAACTTTTCTCAGTAATTAAATTGCATAGTGTTGGGGAGGGGAAATTACCGATACACCGTGATACTTTCAACCAATTTGTACAAACAGTTCTGCTCGTAACATATTGATGTCCAGTAATAATCACGATCTATTCGCTATTTCATGTATTTCATTCGCAGAACCATGTACAACCCATTCGTAGGGACGTCCCTGTAATGCTTGCATTACTTACCAATAAGTTTTTTGTATGAAAAGGTGAAGTATGTAAAATTAACCAAACCCTATCATTTATGTGCTTACGAAGAGCCCTGTCCATAAGGGGATTGTGCGGGTAAGCCCCCAGATGGTTGCCAAATGGATTGGACAAGTAGAGTACCTCATAGAGTACCTACCTATTTGTTCTCTAAACTTACGCATTCGTAGAAATCGTATGATTGAAACTACACAGACATACAGTCATGATTAAATTCATCTGGGCGGTCAAATCGCCTCTTCCGTACTTACTAGCATCCAGATTTAAGCAAAATTGGTGATATGCAACGAGGCAATGTTTGATAGACTTTACGTTTGCACATGCACAGAACCATCAGTGAATTGGGGACTGTTAAGTCCATTAGATACCATCTACAGCATCTGTAGAAGTCATGTTTGTTACAACTAATTTAGTATCAGCAGTAATAATGATACGATTGTAATGGAACTTTAGTAGGGCAATCAAACCGTCGTTTCCCAGCAACCCTCAGAATATGAAAGTGATCGGATGAATAGACCATCTCATGTTTGATGGATGTATACGCTGCACAGAGTGAAGTATTGATTAATGAGCAACAAAACTAAGGGGACCATCTGCCGTCTAACCGGTACATTTCCTGAAAACCTTATCAAACTCTGTTGGAAACTGCAAAAATTAAGCTAAGGGACTAACCTTCACAACCCTCAAATATTCCATCAAAATCGGACTAAAGCCGAAATTGGTATGGGGAGGGAACCAAAATTGATCCGCAAGTTGTGATACAAAAAAAAGTTCCAATCATGAACATGATCGTATGAGCCTTTTTTTTTTTTTTTTTAATTACATTTATGTTGAATTAATTACCGATTTGAGCACTTTTTATGCAATGTGATCGTTAACACACGCATGCATGTGATGGTTAACTATCTATACGTTTCTCGGCAAAAAAATTTCTAAATAATATTCAGCTCTAAAAATAAATTGTTGGATTCTTGCAATTATTTATAGTTTTTAAATGACACTAATTACTATTGCTGTGAGATTTCAGCGGATTTTCGTAAAAAATGAAGCAATTGCCATTGCTTCCAATCATTTTCGAAAATTTTCTTAATTTTGAGGCATTCTGAAACGGATCTTAGGGTTTAGCGATATGTACGCCGTTTAACGCGAGAAAAAATATAATACATACCTATAGCAAATCCAAATTGAATTCGACATTGTTGTCCAAATAGATTTCGATATTCTTCCATCGAACTTAATCAAGTCTAAATAGATTTCGAAATTTTTCCGAATAGAAATGGACATCTTCCTAATAGGTTTCGACACCTTCCGAAAAGGTTTCAACATTTTACAAATAAATTTGGGCATGGTGTGAATCTGAGAAGAAATCTCCCCGAAAAACCATGTCACTCTATAATTTAGGAGAGCGTCTAAATGGTAGATTATGGATTGAAAAGGTATTGCATTCCAATTCAAGAATGTAGTTTGTTTTTGTTTCCAGAATGTAGGTATTGGCAATTTGTATGTTATAGGGTGTCACAGTTGTTGTTCCTTACTTTTATATTTGGAAAATGTCGAAACCTGTTTAGAAAATGTCGAACCCTAGAAACTGTTCATCATGCCATTTTGAAGGTGTACATTTCTAATTGGAAAATGTCGAAGTCGATTTGGAAATGCTATGTAAGATGTAATGTGTATGTATTTATGTGCCAAACTATAGCTCCTCAAAGGGTTGAGATAAAATTGCCATCCTTGCGATGAAAAAATTCGAGAATTTTGCTTTAAAATGGTTAAAAATGCTAGTAATGGTTGAATTTTTATTTTTGCAGACTTTTAATCAAACAAAGTTTACCTATCAACAATGGACTGGAACATTATTATATTATCAAAAAAAATAGGAAGGAAAACGTACTTAAATTTCATTAATATTTGTTTTTAAAAAAATTGTTAAAAACTGCGCAAAAAGACAAAAGTTCTAAACTTTATTTTGAGTCGCAGAATATTTAATAAAGAAAGACGCAAAAAGTTAATAAATCTTTACAGATAAATACTATGAACCTATGTATGAAAAGAATGATGACTTTCTTTTTTTAGCATTCCTATTATAATGAAGAAACCTTTTTTTTCTTAACTACAGTCACAAAAACCGATCATTTTATTTGAAAGTAATGCACTCGCTTTTTCCACGATGGTTTAGAAAAAATAAAAACAAAAACTCTAGGACTGCCGGTTGCCGGCGAGGGGGGTTGGGCCGGGGTTGGCCGGCGGTGTATCGGTGTGGCTTTATGGGCATGGATGGGTGGGGGAGATATCAACTTCCCCTCTTGCTGACTGCCGCTGGCGCTGCCAGTTGAGCTACCATTGAACTGAGTCGGCAACCCGCAATCATCAGAGCGCTCTCTCGGGCTAAGACGAGCGAGGGCCTCGCGTTTGCACAGCCTTAAGAGTACATACACGTAAGAGTAGGTAGGCTGTTCCTAAACATGTTTGATGTGACCTACAGATCCCATTTGGTGTTATGCAATCAACAACGTAATATTTCCCAAACTATTCCTATTCGGGAAAGAGACAGTCCTGGACAACTACGAACCTGAAGGAGCCTAAAATAAATGGAAAGGATTTATAACCACCACAGCTGAAAGTGCTGGTCGATCCATGATTTTATGCGATCCCCATGTACCAAGTTTGTAGTGCATGGTTTTCCGATTCATCTTGGTTTGTGGAATGAGTTGGTGGAAGGTACCTTCCTTCCATTCATCAGGATGTACAATCAATGAGAATTCCAACAAAATGTGATTGCTTGAAGTTCTCCCAAAACCTCAGCCTTCTTTTTATCCAACAGTCTCATTATACCTACAACTCTTCTTATTTTCATCTGCATATCTGTTCTTCAAAACTAACTGGCAAATAATTGTTTTCTCATTTTTTCACTTCTTTTACGTCACAACTCAATACATAATTATTATTCAATTCAATAAATCTGATTAAGTCAAATCTCTGATCACATTCAACATCATACCTGTTCACAATTCAGTTTCACTTTTCAGTTGTTCGATAATCGCTGTTATTTTAATTGAGCGCCTGACGTTCGGTTACCGGTTTAGCAGCTCAGTTTATTGTTATAAACTTGTATCTTATATTTTTCACATTTCTTTACTTCGTTTTTAGTGCATTTTCTTAATTAAAGTCCAGTGTTTTCACTTTGTCCGTTGATGTTTGTATGGATGTATGTCCTCTTAAAATCGTTTTAAATGCCACTTCACCTCCGATTTTGACGAAACTTGGTAGGGAAATAATCTGTAAAATGGCGAGGATAAAGATGCACCAGGAGCCGATGACCCATGAGAGGTCATCGATCAGCTGAGTGAGCTCATTGGTTGTACCTCCAGCCCCCTTTCCTTTCTCTCGACCAATGGGATTTAATCTCCCTCCACCTGTGACTATATAAGCTGTATCCTTTGTAATGTATGTTCAGTTATGGTTTGTTACTGATTATGGCCTTACCGTCGAAATCGAATTAACATTGTAAATCTATTTTTCGTGGAAATAGACAACGTTTTTTCACTAACTTCCGTTTTGAAATGGGTTTCCACAACTTCGTCGCGAGTTATTTAGTTCGTATCACATTAAGTTTGTAAGTTGGTCACTACCGATGACAATAGCAATAAATTTGCGTTTTGCCTTCATTTCCTCTGAACAGGATCAATAAAAGCCTATTACAGCCAATTAGGTCTAATTTACCTGGGTTAGGCGTGAAACCCATCACGTACGCTGACAGACCTTCTTGTTACTAAGCAGTAATTATACGTATTGGTACCTACGATCACTAAAATTAACCAGTAAATATTGCAGGTAATTAAGATATGTAAAAGAAAGTCTTCCATTAACGTCTCACTATGGGAAACTTCATCGTAAAACTGCGTAACAACTACATCCAGACCCATAAAGTGGCAGCTCTTAAGACATTTTCCCGCCCCCAAAAAACGTCGAGCCTTTCGCTCAAGAAATTACACTCTTAATCAACTATCACTCATCATAATAATTGCATCTTGCTGTGACGTTCCATCGAGTATATGAATGACTAAATAACAAACGGTGCCCATAAACCTAATTTAAATACAAATGGATATTTTTATCTGGATTTCACGGACCGATGAATCATTTTTATGATGACTTATTAACGAGGTGAAGCACACCTTCACTCCCACCTCATTCCTCTGATACCTTCATTTCATTTCTACGAACTAGATCTTAATCTAGTATAGGGAGATCTAATTTCAAAGTTTTAGGTACCTACCTATCCTAGTCTACTATGGCTGCAATAAAAATCGCAAGATACTTAAATGTTTTCTTAATTTATTAGTTGAACGAATTTTATTTTATACAGATGGATGTTGAAGAGCCTCATGGAGAGACAAAGAGCTACATAATTTCGGTTTATTATTTTTCAATAAAAAAACAATGTAGGTAATAGCTGTAAGAAAATACAGCTAGCGAATACACTAAACATAGCTTCTATGTCAACAAGATTTATAATACAACTAGCTGTGGACCCTCGCTTCTCTTAATCATCTAAGACCCATAAATAAGTGAATCACTGCACATTATAATGTGTGACAATATTGCCAGCAAAATACTACCTGCGATTACAATCGTTGTCTAATTCCAAGAAAATACTAAACTTTTACTGAAATGCTTTTATAACTAAGCATATATATACTCTATATACTATATACTCTCTATGCCGTTTTGTAACTGTCAAAAAACCTTGTAATCTATGTATATTATGATGTTTTTTTACCCAAGACAACGTTGAAGAAGTGTTACTCCCTCCCCCTAGCACGAGGGTTTCCTCAAATCGGGGAGTAGCATTCGTATTGAAGGTCATCGTTTAATTTCATTATTTCTTTCCAATAATAGGAATTTTCTATAATTGAAGAGCTTGGCCGAATAGGGGTCTAAGTTACATTTTTTCCGAAATGGAATTATTGGTATCAAACGATTCGTTGAGATCTCCTCCATTAGTTTATACAAACGAAAAATCCTAATTGATTTTCCTGTCATCCATAGTTATTCAACGTGTAATATTCCCATCGGAATGAACGGGACGGTTCCCCTTACGGACAATGACTTGGACAGGATGAATAAATCAAAATCGCGAGTTATTTTGAAATGATCGAGGAGCACCTTTTGAAGACTAATTGTAAGGCTAAATTGAAAGTGACTAAACAGCTTTGGATGAAGTACTCAATAGATGATCCCTTTGTGATATATGCAAAATCAAGCCATAACAATATCAGACCATGGGACAGACAAAGCTTATGGAAAACCATGTTGCCCTTTGCCAAAACCTAATGAGCTTCCAGCACGTAACACAGCGTTGTTACCCCTCCCTAAGGCCAAAAAAACGGACTTCATGAAAATAATTCCATATTTACCCGAGCAATGTAAAGAATTCTATATAACACTACCAGTCGTTTCTGATTAATGTTTTCATCGTTCCCAGAAGAAGTACCTAACTACCTACGGTATAATTTTAAAACGTTATTTAAAAACTTATTTATTTTAGTGTTTCAATAAAATTGTCATCTAAATAGCCTTTTCTTCAATTTATTTCTACTGTTATAGATTATTGACGATGTTATCGACATGGATTATTCATTGAGCTAACAGGTCTCCGTCATTGAATTGAATTAAGGAGAACACTGTTGATGATAAAGGTCGCAAGATAATGAGTGCATATTTTATTATTGATGGAACAAGGGTCTATGTTACACTTGATCCTGCAGTTTGTGGTCGTGTGGTTACGAAGGAGTTTTTTCGCTCTCCTGTAAAATTTAGTAAATGTTACATATAGACCCTTATTCGGCCGAGCTCTTCAATTTATTTCGTGAAATTAGGCAACGTTCTTCTCCTTTTTTCTCATATTGGACGGAACTGTTGGTTTTCATAAATTAGAGCGCCAATATACCCACAGGTTTATAGGGAGGCCATGATAGAAGTTCAGTCTCACTTAATGTTCCCTCATGATCGTTGGCTCGATTATTTGGTATATTAATAAAACCCATAGTAGTAATGCGAACGTGTGTTTGAATCTTATTATGTTCACACATCAAAACAAGTTTTGCATCACCCTCATTCCGTCAAAAATATGCACGGGAAAAATTTTGTTTTTGGATTTTTGAGAAGTGTCTTTTGTTACCAAATAGAAACAACAGAAAAAACGTTATTAAGATAAATTTTTCCATTCGAAATTTTTTTTCTTAGAAAGCGGCATAAAACTGAAATTTTTTTTTAAAAAAACATAAAAAATCATTTTAGTAGTCTGTACTTCCTCTTCTAGCTGTAATTTAAGCTCGCACACGAACAGGCATGCACAATATGAGGTGATTAATAAATTACGGATCCCTACAAACTCATCAAACGGAAACTCATCAAAAACGTGAGGTCGAGGCTTTTTTAGGAGTTTCCCTCCTCCCTCGAAGGGAATGTCGTCAAAAAGAATTTCAAATAGAAATTGGATATACATTTGGAAGATGAAAAGTAGTTGAATTTTTTTTTTTTTTTTTTTTTTTTTTTTTTTTTTTTTTTTTTTTTTTTTACTTTCCTGTCCCCTGTGGAAACTGGTCAAACGATCCTAAGGGGAAACTCATCGAAAGGAAAGTCATCAAACCAAACATTCGGAAGGCTTCACCGTGTGCCAGACCCTACCGTTATAAGGTTTTTGGCCAGGTGGCCATGAGATTCATGGTGGCAATGAGCTGTAACAATGGCAGGTAGTTGATCCGAAGTAGACCAATATCCGTCTACTACTACCACCATTTTTGACGAGTTTCCCGTCAGCTCCTTTTTGATGAGTTTTCTTCAAGGTAGTTTTTGAGGAGTGTCTCGACAGACCTGGATTTTAGTCGAAAAAAAATTATACTGATTCACAACTGAATTAAACGGATAAATTTATTGGATTCTATTTTTTGATGAGTCGCTAGTTCATGAAGATTTGACGAGTTTCCACCCCACGTGGGAAACTGATCAAAAATGAGGTTCTACGATTTTTTTTAAATGAGTTTCCTGTTGGTGAGTTTCCTAGTTCCCATTAATTACGCCTTGGTCCAAGTTGCTTCATTCTTGAGCAGAAACTTCCCTGAGTTCCTGGACGGTCGTTGGAACATTTGGTCGATTTTGAGCTGCTCTGGTGGAGCATATCCCAAAGACGTTCAATGGGATTCATATCCGGAGAGAACGGTGACCAGTCCATTCTGTTGAAACTCACGGTCTGTAGGTAGTTTTGGAAGGTTCTAGCCCTGTGAGGGCGAGCGTTGTCGTCGACTATAACAAGATGTTGTCCATAATGTTCCCTTATGGGTAGCTAAGTTCTGTAATGATTCAATAGTTGTTAACGTCACCTGTGGCATGGTGGATAGCGTTTCGGACTTCAAGTTGAAGGATCCTAGTTCGAGACAAACTGTTTTTGCATTCGAATTCAACCTCCGAAACATATTTTTAGCGAATTTTTGAAGAAAATTAAGCTATTGCTCTCGCCTCAAAATTTGTAGAATGTGAATTTTCGAAAACATTTTATGCAGAAATCCGTTTCAGGCTATTCTGAATCATATTCTGAAGTTTAACGCATTTTTTTATGTATGTATGTATGTATGTGTCATTCCAGACGATAACTGTCCGTAGAATTGTGCTAGAAACTTCAAACAAATTTTAAAATGTTAAGGACACAACACGAAAGTTCAAGTTTGTTGGCCAGCATGATCGGATTACATCTTCGGGTTGAAATTTTCAAAAATGTAGTCAAAAATTTCAAAATAGCCTGTTTTTTGCGATTTGTTGTGCGAAATCATTTTTTCAGCATACTAACATGTGGTATATTCGGAATCAGCGTTAAATTTTCCTTTAAGAATATGTATCAAGTTTTCAAAAATTTCAAAGTTGAAAAATCAGTCAAAAATCGAAATAATGCCGTTCGCTAGTTGTAAAAATCGGTAATATTTGCATGAAACATTGTCCAAATTCAGATTGAACTACTCTTATAGAAGTATCCCTGTATAACCAATCCTAGAACCATGTTGTTTAAAACGTAGGTAGTAGGTGCTTGTTAAAAAAAAAAAAAAAAAAAAAAAAAAAAAAAAAAAATGTAATCACAGCTGATGAGTTTACTCTGTGAAATATACCGTCCTCCGATTCTCTCGGTCACTCTCTTAAATGTTTTACGCTCAACTCTGTTTTAGGACTTGATGTAGCTTTAATACTGACTGTGGCTTAGAAAATATCAGCCATGAAATTATGAAGAAGTTCTATTTATGAACGTACTAGCACGCAGACGTTAATCTCAAGGCCTCCTTCCACTCGGCCGTCAGTAACGTTAAGCCTAAGGCCTCGCTCCGCTCGGCCGTCAATTAATCAACAATAATTGGGATTTAATGCTGATATTAAATATTTTCAATTTCTTTCTTGTTGCTACGGAAAAGCCAAGTGACACTTCCCCATAATTTAGGCTGTCAATAGATGCACAGAGACTAGTTTGTCTGTCAATTTCTTGCTGTAGGATACTAGATTCGAATGCAACTGACTTTATATCACTCGTAATATAAAACCTCATCATCGATTGGCTGTGGAAATACGTTTCTTTCATATGACGTCGGTATGTTATTTTATTTTATGTCAAGATTTGATGATGTTATGATAGGATACTGTTAAGATTTCAACTGCCTTCAATACTGACCACATTGGACATCGAAATCTATGAATATTTACCTACATTTGTCTTTAAATCTACAAGATTAGTTTAATAATAATAAAGTATGAGTACCTCCTAATTATTTTTAATAATTTGATTCCATGTTTTTCTATCAAAATCATAAACTAAAATCTCTCTACACGATCAATAGCGACTGAAATGTCGAAGATTTCTTCAAAAATTCGCTCATGGGGTCATGCTGCATGACTGGACATTTTTTGATATGCGAGCTTGCGAGCATCCAGACCGCCAAACTACACAAATATCTTGATCTATCTGTCCAACTAATCTATATTTTATCAGCGGACATGGATTATAATAAAAATTGAGGCGCCAGTTCATTCAATGGAACCTATTGGTGCGAAAAGACTCTGGGGGAACGTAGTTACAATTGACCTCGGTAGGGGCGCGCACAGCAGGACATGTTGTGCACCCAACGACAGGTACGAAGGATTCCTCCAAAAGGTAGGAAAATGATAATTTTACTATTAATCCTAGCGGAAATAACCCTTTAGAGTCATCGTTTCACATTTCACTGAGCTGCATATTATAGAAAGGCTTTTTTTCAGAAGTCAATAAATCAAAACTTGCTCACATTCCCTGGTGCAACAATCACAACAGTTCAGAATCACCAAAACGAAAATCCACTTATAATTGTCAGTTTATAAGATTAATAGATGCAGGACCAACTGGAAAAAATTAATGGATGTTTAATTGGTTGTGGTGGAAACTAATAAACAACGAGCATCCGTTTAGGGAATGCATCTTCCTTCTTCAGGATGCATGCAAGGGGGAGGAGCCAAGATCCAGGTAAGACGGAGTAGGTAAAAAACGGAAGTCATGTTTGACCTCATCCGCATCATAACGAAATGAGGTACTGAAATGATAAGATCCCAAGCTCCGATAACAATAATATATATCTCCTTTTAAAAGGTTTTTTGAATATTAATTGATATCCTACACCGGGCTTTGGTTTACTCGTTTATACAGTGGCGGGAAAGGTTGAACTACGAACCTCCAAATCATATCGATTCGATGCAAAGAAAACTGTCACCACAAAGACTGCAGTCTGTACAGACTGAAGGCGGTTTCGTAAATTATTTACCAACCAATCGCTAACAAATTTAACATCGTAGTAACTTCATTCACACAGACTCTCAGAAGATCTTTTCCAAAAATCATGTCTCCTTGGAAGATAGTCTTATATGTGAAGACTAGCAGCAAGCCTCCTATCACAAAGTCTATTGCTACTTTTAAAAATGCTGTAGAAATACGCTTCATAGTAATTTCTTCTTTATTAAACTTCAATGTTCAATAGGCTCAGTTTGAAGTTTTAGCTTCATAGGACGAATAGTATAGAAATTAGGAACCTCAGCAGATTAGAATGGTTCCGCACTACGAAATTCTATTCTACTGTCTCATAGAGGCTCTGTTTCAAATTTCAGCCTCAGAGATTAAATACCATAGAAACCAGCTTTAGGAGCCAACTAGCTGGTCAGAGGTCAATGCATCGTCTAGTAACAACTGCTAACAACTAACTCCTACTCAATAATATGTACCTACCATGTAGTGCCTTCTTTCCACATTATTAGTTCATTATGGTTACCTAGCAATATTAGTTTATAACGTAGCGTAATAGATTAGCTTTCCATCACACTATAGTGGCTTAGGGATCATGAGATGTGATAAAATGAGAGCATTCCAAAAAAGTCCAGTGATGCAGCATGACCCCATGAGCGAATTTTTGAAGAATATTACCGATTTTTACAACCAGCGAACGGCATTATTTCGATTTTTGACTGATTTTTCAACTTTGAAATTTTTGAAAACTTGATACATATTCTTATAGGAAATTTTACGCTGATTCCGAATATACCACATGTTAGTATGCTGAAAAAATTATTTCGCACGACAAATCGCAAAAAACAGGCTATTTTGAAATTTTTGACTACATTTTTGAAAATTTCAACCCGAAGATGTAATCCGATCAAGCTGACCAACGAACTTGAACTTTCGTTTTGTGCCCTTAACATTTTAAAATTTGTTTGAAGTTTCTAGCACAATTCTACGGACAGTTATCGTCTGGAATGACACATACATACATACATATATACATACATACATATATACATACATAAAAAAATGCGTTAAACTTCAGAATATGATTCAGAATAGCCTGAAACGGATTTCTGCATAATTTTTTTTCAAAAATTCACATTCTACAAATTTTGAGGCGAGAGCAATAGCTTAATTTTCTTCAAAAATTCGCTAAAAGTGTCAATCGATTTTCCTGCTATGAAAACTAAAGGCCGTATCACACTTGCATTTTTTTTTGCATTTTTTCTGCGTTTTAAACGCTGAAACGTGAAGAAGGCAAACTGTGTTTTTTCAAGGTAAGTAGAGAATGTTGAAGATGAATAACTGCAAAAACAGCGCATTCTGACGGAATGCGTTTTTATTAAATCTGTCAGGTTATTGCTCCTAAGGGTTTTTCATTGAATTGTAACCTCCCCAAGGGTTATGTTTAGCATTTTTCTTGCGTCAAGGTAAAAATTAGAACGTGTTCTAATTTTCCCAAGTGAGTTTAAAAACGCTCCGCCAGGATGTGCAATGGTCGAAAAAGCTGACCTTGGAAAAACGCACTTCTTCTTCTTCACGTTTTTGCGTTAAAAACGCAGAAAAAATGCGGAAAAAATGCTAGTGTGATACGGCCTTAAGGGAGTTGCACGTCCCTATTAACGAAAAAATCTTAGGTCCTATCCTATTTTCCTAGGTTGTACGGAAAAATCAATATAAAACATGTCGGCTCGCGCTGAATTTCACTTAATTTTCGAACAAAAAACCTAGCGGTAAAACATGATACGTGTTAAAAATGCCCCAAAATAATTTATTATCCTTCATTTCCGATAGTCGGACGATAGTTTGAACAGAACAGTAAGAGTTATCAGTCATAACTCAAAATAGAGATAATTTTATAGGATGGCAACACTGTTTTCGTTCGCCACAAAAACCATTGCCTAATCGATGACTGTGGAACGGGTGACAGCTAGGATCAGATAGCTTCTTTTAAAGTCACCCCTGTTCTTTCCCTTATCATGAATCTCAGTTTGAAACCACATATCACTCACCTCCGCCAGACAGAAGATAAACGTTTACTTCCTATCGTTTTTCACTAATATCTGCTTATCTCAGCATCATGGAAAATCATCATTTCGATTTGTCCTCTGGATCCTTCACCCCTACTCGATTTTGCCTCACCTTCTCTCATTTTAGACACACTTTTCAATTTAGACACACCTTCTAATTTGGACATCTCAGCGTGATGTTCCACGCACGACAACAATAACCCTGATTCCCATTTCCCACATACCTAGTATAGTAAAATAGTACTACCTAGATACAAGGTACTATTCCCCGAGAGCTCCAAAAATGTTAGGGCGTAGAAATTTCTCGAATCAAACGGTTTTTCATCCTGTTTGATTAAATATTTACCTTAAAACCCCGGAAAAGTGGATGAATCGTGATTAAAAAAAATTATTTGACCACAGACTGGAAGCTAGGCAATCAGGAAATTTTTCACTCAAAAACCGGCAAACGGCTCTTTTTCAACATTTGTATAGCATTGTATTTGGTATTTGTATGTTGGTCAATGTTGGAAGTTACGAAGTTAGATTGAGGGAGGAGGCAAGAATCACGCTGCATGACTGGAACTTTTATTAAAATTGTGTAATAATTTGAACTGCTCAAATAAAGGAATTTTAAATTCGAATACAGGTGTACTCATACCCACAAATACGAATACCAGTGTATTCACACACGTAAAGATGAATACTCTTGTTTCGTATTCATATGAGTACGAATATATTCGTATTCGTATTCACAGAATAGTTTTTAAGTGAGTATGTTCATATTCATACCCACGATTACGAATATGTCCATCTCTGTCTCTGTTACACCTGAATCCTCATAATAATGTTGAGTGTTAATTTTATTCAAGTTTTATGAGTTATTTTTATTATGTGAATTTGAAAAATTTTGGTTTGAAGCATAACTTGAATAACATAGTTTTAATTTTCCATAATATTACAATGCATACCATGTACACTTTCTATTAGTTACGCCTTCGAATATTCGCTTTCTTTTACTCATCACTTAAATGTACTGCGGGCGTGCATAGCGTAAGGCGCCCATAATCAACTGTTGATTTCACGTAAATATTGTAAAGCATCAAATAGAATCCTGCCGTGTCCAATCGTAACCACGAACCAATTTCTGTAATTTCCCTTTATTTATCATACTTCTCGATAATATTTCCCATATATAAACAACAATATATTTAACAAATTAAGGATTTGGCAACAGCAAAAAATGATCTTCTGGTTAACGGCGTTTTGTGTTTCATGGATAAAAAAGAAAAAAGTTATGCTTCTGGAAAGACGATGATCCACTTTCTATTATGCCAAATGCAAGGCTGCCCCATCTCCAAACCCCAACAAATCTTCAGCCGCTCGCCATTTTTTGCGTGTGCCTCTCAGGCACATACTAGAGGCTCGAATTACTGCAAAGGCGATGCGGGCCCTTAAATATCCTTTAATTGTACTCTGAGGACGCATCCAGACCTCTTGCAGCCGCTCAGCCAACACCCTCACAAATCCGGCCATCTGAGGGGCGAACGTAGCGTCCACAGAACATACCAAAGGCGTGAATGAAGCATGCCGCGTTTCACATGCATCCAGGTATTTTCGCTTTTTTTCCTGTTCTGCTGCTGTCAGGACTGAGAGGACTGAGCGGGAAACATACGAGGGGGCGTCGGTGTCAACGACACGGACGTCAAATAACGCCATCCTCTGTGGTTCCCACACTCCTCTGCATGCCAGATCCCCTCTCAATCCTGGATTATTAAAGTGAAGTAGGTATATTTATATGGACAACGACTTGTAACATTCATATGTGTGGCATACAAACTTTTATTAAATGATACATCTAGGTACTGTTACAATAAAATTATCAAACGTAAAACGTTCCACCATTTTTTGATTTTTACCGTAAGAATTTTACTCCTAGGTACCATAATTAGTAACCTTAGAATACTGATGTCTAACAATTTCAGTTCTTAGCGGTTGAATTAAAAATTAATTACACACTTATTGGTTGGTAAGAGTCGAAATGTTTAGTAGCTTATAAAACCAACCCACGTGAAGTGAATTAGTACCTACGGTTGTATTCAATATGGTCATATTGGTTTATTATTTCCAATAATAAGCCTATGTGATCGTATAGCAAAAAATTTTTATAACCCCCCCTCAAACTTTGTCACTTTACGTTTCAAGGTGCGTAGAATCCAAATTTGAAATGTCCGTCCGCCGTCCGCCGTTCGCCGTCCGCTGTCCGGGCCATAAAAGGCCTAAGAATTGACTTAAAAAACCCGTCCTTTCGCACATAGACTCCATTTGGGGTCTAGTTGGTCCTAACGTTTAACCATCCCGATCGCTTTACTCGCATAGATGCTATGGGCCAAAAACGAGCGAAAAAGTGTCATTTCAAGGCTTTGTTAGACTTACGCACGCACGCACGCCTGGCACGCTTGGCAGGGGGTCACGGTGGGTGGTGGGGGTGGGTGAGCGGGGGGTGGAGTGAGAGGAGGCGCCGCCGCCGCGGCACCTTGTGGTGGGTACGGCGTTCCTTCGAGGCATGAATATATGTTTTTTTCTAGGTCATATTTGTGTGTTAATACCAATGCTTTTCCTACGCATATTTAATAACATATCCTCTCGACTTTTCGTACGTGGTTAGATAATGATATTATTAAGGCAATAACTATTTGAATAGATAGGAGCTCAAATCGAGAAATATAAACATGCGTATATAATTATAGAAGTATAGGTTGTGGCAACTCGAAATGGGACACGCCGAGGAGTCTGGACGGGCCTTATGACGTACGAAAGCCAACTAAAACTACGATCATACTCAATTGAAAAAATAATAAACCTTTGTGAAATAATTTGCAGCGTTTTATTGTACTATTATAATGTTACATTGTTTTGAAAATTGAAGACTTGAGTGAAAAAAAAGAAGTTAATTAACAATTTTATGGCAAATAGGTTGTTCTAAATAATAATCTGCTATTCAAAAGGAGATTTTAGATTTTTAACTTTTTTTTTGTTGCTATTTTTAACTTGATTTAAGAACATTTTAATGAAATTTAAGTACATTTTCAGCTTAATTTTGTACATAAATTTTCGAATGTTCTATTTTATAGTTTATACACTTTATTTGAGCAATATGCTAAAAATGATAAATTTAACGATTTTTAGCCGTTTTTTGCTATTTTTTCAGCACTTTTTTTTATTTGACCAAGTTAATGTGCTCAAAAAATGCTGGCCAACGAACTCGTCCATTCGTTTGAAAGCTTAATTTTTTAGCGCAAGAACGGAATTCTTATTACAATCCTAAGGAGAGTTATCGTCTGGAAGGACACACACACAGACACACACACGAATTACGAAATAGTTTTATTTACCAAAAATATACAGTAATTTGATCACAGCCCCATGACCGGGGGTCGCGCGGGGCGTTTTTGGTGGGTGTGTGTACAAATATAGCATTATAATCTCATAATAAGTCACAATCACTTCCTGGACTGAAAAAAATAAATAAACATATATAATTCATGGATTATCACTTCTAAACACATTTGTAGATAGTCTTTTACAATTCTTAATTCAGTATAATATGATCATAGTGTGTACCCTGATACCTAATTGACAAATCTAGCCGAAACAAAGGTGCCCGTTTCCTTCCGTATGTTTACACTTTTGTTTTGTTCCATACCGCATTACCTATTATGTTTTCATATTCCATATAATTTACTATTGATTTTCCTCTCTCCTATTTATCTTCTTCTATTTTTGATTTAAATTGCTATGTCAGCTTTGGCAAGGGGCAAGGGCAGTACGGTCTGCCTGCTATGACACACACACACACACACACACTTTTTTTTTTTTTTTTTTTTTTTTTTATAAACCTCCCCTCAAAGACGGAGGGGGCACGCCATTAAATTGAAAAATAAACAAATAAAATAAAACGCTGCAAATTATTTCACAAAGGTTTATTATTTTTTCAATTGGGTATGATCGTAGTTTTAGTTAGCTAGCGTACGTCATAAGGCCCGTCCAGACTCCTCGGCGTGTCCTACTTCGAGTTGCCACAACCTATACTTCTATAATTATATAAGCATGTTTCTATTTCTCGATTTGAGCTCCAATCTATTCAAATAGTTATTGCCTTAATAATATCATTATCTAAGTACGTACGAAAAGTCGAGAGGATATGTTATTAAATATGCGTAGGAAAAGCTTTGGTATTAACACACAAATATGACCAAGAAAAATACATATTCATGCCTCGAACGAACGCCGGCGCCGTAACCACCACAAGCCGCGGTGCCGGCGCCTCCTCTCACTCCACCCCCCCTCCTCCCCGCTCACCCCCCAACCACCGTGACCCCCTGCCAAGCGTGCCAGCGCGTCGAAAAGACTCTTTTTTGCCCGTTTTTGGCCCATAGCATCTATGCGAGTAAAGCGATCGGGATGGTTAAACGTTAGGACCAACTAGACCCCAAATGGAGTCTATGTGCGAAAGAACGGGTTTTTTAAGTCAATTCTTAGGCCTTTTATGGCCCGGACGGCGGACGGCGAACGGCGGACGGCGAACGGCGGACGGCGAACGGCGGACGGCGGACGGACATTTCAAATTTGGATTCTACGTACCTTGAAACGTAAAGTGACAAAGTTTGAGGGGGGGTTATAAAAATTTTTTGCTACACGATCACATAGGCTTATTATTGGAAATAATAAACCAAAAAGTGGGGAGGACGCCCAGGTTTACCCGACGCCGGCTCTAGGGATAATGGAAGTTGCAGGACGAGGAGGAAGAATGGGATGAAAGGATGTGCCCCTATAAAATGACCACCAGTTCAAGTAAGAACCCCTCAGGACGCGGGTGGTGATACCACGGAGTACTCCTGAAGAGATGCCCAACTCGAGTAACTCCGTGGCGCTTTTCCCGCACCACACCCCGCGCCATGACACGGTCGCGGCAATGACCTTGATGTTATTAGGTGCCACTCCTTTTAGCTCAGATATCGCTTGGCGCAGATCATTTCTATCATATTTACTTTTCTTAGCCCGCCAGGTCTGCTCCATGTCCAAGCTGCCACTGACAACCTGGACATCCAGGATTATGGCAGACCCATCGGGCTTGATCGCAACAATATCTGGCTTCTTGCCCCGGTCACTCGGCATATGGTATAGTCTCTCTCTTTCGACATCCCAACTGCTAGATGACAAAGCACCTGCTATCTGCTTGGCAACCGCATCGTGACGTAAAATGCGGCCACCGTGAGTACGAGGACACTGCTGCACCACATGATAAAGATTCTCATTTTTACCCCGACAGGCACGGCAAAGGGTGTCTACTGCCCCGCGACCACTCCTCGAACACCTCACCGAGGTGGCTAACGTAGCCACCCGGACGGCGTGAAAATGGCGATAGTCACGGGCCCCAATGCCCTCTGAAGCCCATTCCACCCACTGAGTAGAAATTGGGGATTCAGAGCACTGTCCGAGTTCTTTACCATCTACTGACTCATGCAGTGCAGCAGCGAACTCAGCAGATGAGCTGGGTTTTGGAGCAGTTGGAGTTGCTCGATCGCACCACAACAACTGCTGTCTGATAAAATCCAGGTCAGCAGCAGTGCGAGCGACCTCCCAGCTCGAGCCCCTAAGGGCAAGCAGGCGCTGGCGGCGTAAAGATGGGATGCTGGCAGAAAGAGAGACAATACCGAGCCCACCGGCCTTGACCGGTGCGTGGATGTAAGCACGTGGGACACCAGGTCGAAAGCCTAGCCAAGAGCGCACAGCAGAGCGAACTTCAAGATCTGACTCAAGCAGCCTCCCCTCAGTAAGCCTGCCAAAGACTAACCCATAGGTTAGCTTTGGCAGTAAATACGTGCGAAGGAGGAGCAGCTTCTGCTGTGGCTTCAATGGAGCCTTGGTGACACAAGCTAATGCTCCACCAAGGTCCACACGGCTTGGGGCTATAGTGGCCACACCCATGAAGTCGACCCCAAGGTACCGCAAGACCTCCAACACGGATCGGGCGGGGATGGGTGTCTGTCCTAAGGCAAAGCACTCCTCATCCACCTCCTTCACCTTATGCTAGCGGCCCGACGGGACCAAGGAGACCGACCCACACTTAGAAGGGTTGACCACTAGACCACACCTGGCTAGCTGCTCAGCAAAGGCATTGAGGGCGACCTGCAAGCCCTCGCGGGTTTCTGCGAGTAGGATGACATCATCGGCAAAAGCCAATGCACCTACTCGCACCCCAGGGGCGAGATCAAACCCTATTTCATCTGGCAGCTTACCCAAGGCTGTATCCACGACCGGGTTGAAGAGGAGTGGCGACAGAGGATCCCCCTGGCGTACCCCGCGCCCAATGACAACATCCCCTGACATCTCACCTTGTGCCTCGAGGACCGTCACACACACACACACACACACACACACACACACACACACACACACACACACACACACACACACACACACACACACACACACACACACACACACACACACACACACACACCACACACACCACACACACACACACACACACACACACACACACAAACACAAACACACACCACACACACACACCACACACACACAACACACACACACACACACACACACACATTTTTTTTTTTTTTTTTTTTTTTTTTTTTTTTTTTTTTTTTTTTTTTTTTTTTTTTTTTTTTTTTTTTTTTTTTTTTTTTTTTTTTTACAAAACTCCCCTCAAAGGCGGAGGGGGCACACCAATAAATTGAAAAATAAACAAATAAAATAAAAAAGTGGGGAGGACGCCCAGGTTTACCCGACGCCGGCTCTAGGGATAAGGGAAGTTGCAGGACGAGGAGGAAGAATGGGATGAAAGGAAGTGTCCCTATAGAATGACCACCAGTTCAAGTAAGAACCCCTCAGGACGCGGGTGGTGATACCACGGAGTACTCCTGCAGAGATGCCCAACTCGAGTAACTCCGTGGCGCTTTTCCCGCACCACACCCCGCGCCATGACAAGGTCGCAGCCATGACCTTGATGTTATTAGGTGCCACTCCTTTTAGCTCAGATATCGCCTGTCGCAGATCATTTCTATCATATTTACTTTTCTTAGCCCGCCAGGTCTGCTCCATGTCCACGCTGCCACTGACAACCTGGACATCCAGGATAATGGCAGACCCATCGGGCTTGACAGCAACGATATCCGGCTTCTTGCCCCGGTCACTCGGCATGTGATATAGTCTCTCTCTCTCAACAGCCCAACCGCTGGATGACAGAGCGCCTGCTATCTGCTTGGCAACCGCATCATGACGGAGAATGCGGCCACCGTGAGTACGAGGACACTGCTGCACTACATGATACAGGTTCTCATTTTTACCCGACAGGCACGGCAAAGGGTACCAACTGTCCCGCGACTACTCCTCGAACACCTCACCGAAGTGGCCAATGTGGCCACCCGGACGGCATGAAAATGGCGGTAGTCGCGGGCCCCAATGCCCTCTGAAGCCCATTCCACCCACTGGGAAGAAATGGGGGATTCAGAGCACTGTCGGAGTTCTTTACCATCTACTGACTCATGCAGTGCAGCAGCGAACTCAGCAGATGAGCTGGGTTTGGGAGCAGTTGGTGTTGCTCGGTCGCACCACAACAACTGCTGCTTGACAAAGTCAAGGTCAGCAGCAGTGCGAGCGACCTCCCAGCTCGAGCTCCTAAGGGCGAGCAGGCGCTGGCGGCGTAAAGATGGTATACTAGCTGAGAGAGAGACAATACCGAGCCCACCGGCCTTGACCGGTGCATGGATATAGGCACTTGGGACACCAGGTGGAAAGCCTAGCCAAGAGCGCACAGCAGAGCGAACTTCACGATCTAACTCTAGCAGCCTCCCCGCAGTAAGCCTACCAAAGACTAGCCCATAGGTCAGCTTTGGCAGTAAGTACGTGCGAAGGAGGCGCAGCTTCTGCTGTGGCTTCAATGGAGCCTTGGTGATACGAGCTAGTGCCCCACCAAGGTCCACACGGCTTGCAGCAATGGTGGCCACACCCATGAAGTCAACTCCAAGGTACCGCCAAACCTCCAGCAAGGATCGGGTGGGGATGGGTGACTGTCCTATGACAAAACACTCCTCATCCACTACCTTCACCTGATGCTGGCGACCCGACGGGACCAAGGAGACTGACCCAAACTTATCTGGGTTAACCACCAAACCACACCTGGCTAGCTGCTCAGCAAAGGCATTGAGGGCGACCTGCAAGCCCTCACGGGTTTCGGCGAGTAGGATTACATCATCGGCAAAAGCCAGTGCACCTACTCGCACCCCAGGGGCGAGATCGAACCCTATTTCAGCTGGCAGCTTACCCAAGGCCGTGTCCACGACCAGGTTAAAGAGGAGTGGCGACAGAGGATCCCCCTGACGTACCCCGCGCCCAATTACAACATCCCCTGACATCTCACCTCGTGCCTCGAGGACCGTCACGCCTTCGTGGTACAGGCGAGCAACGTACTCAATTAAACGAGTAGGTGCCCCGACACCACGAAGACAATCGGTCAGGGCGAAATGGCTAACGGTGTCAAAGGCCTTAGCGACGTCCAGAGCGGCAAGATGGAGTTGCCGTTTCTTAATACGGGCCAGCGAAATGACAGTTTGGAGAACTGTAAGGTTCTCTGCTGTGCCATCTGCTGGCCGAAATGCTCTCTGGACGTCACCTATGACACTAGCAGCTTGGAGGCGAGATGCCAGAATCTTTTGGAAATGGCGGAAGACTACAGACGATATAGATATCGGGCGGTAGCCTCCAGGCCCACTTAACCCTTTTTTTGGGATGAAAATTGTCCGGGCGCGGGTCAACGCTTTCGGGGGTCTTCCCGATAGAAGGAGTAAGTTGAGGATGAGCAGCTTAACTGTTTTTGGAGTCTTGTTCCAACGTCGGGCAGAAACACCATCAGGTCCAGCAGAAGTGGAGTTCTTGACATGGCACTTATGTGCCTCGTCATGAAGCACCGGCGTGCACATGATGCCACGTAAGGAATCCCTGGTGGAAGCTGGGGGTACCACTGGCTCACCAGGGTTGTGGCTGGGAGCACTCAAGAGTGGCTCCCAAAAGTCCACAAACTCCTGGAGAGGGGGCAAAACTTGCTCATCCCCAGCTCCTTCCAGTACCTCCGCAGCCACACGAGCCGGATGCTTCCTCCACAACTTCTGGACCCGCTGATATTCCCGCCTTCTTGCTTGTTTTGCTGCTCTGCGACCTCCACGAGGCACCAAAGTAGGAGGAACTGCTCCCTGATGCCCCGTCACGGTCGCTTCCTCAACCCGTGGGAAGATCCTCTGTATGTAGGCTGCGACCTCGTCCTCCAAGCCTTCAGGCCTCTCAACAGCCCGCCCCACCAGATCCTGCAGGTAGGCACTCTCATAACCATCAATACGGCCTACCTGCTCCCCGAGCCTCAACACTTCAGTCTTCAAGTCTTCAAGAAGACCGGAGGTCCCGGGGGAGGATTGCTGAATGGCGGGCTGTTGCCCCACGCCTGTAGGAGATGCGGGAGAGGCCCCACGGCTATTTGTCAGGATCGCCTCCTGGACAAGCTGCTTATAGTGGGGCCTCAGGCGAAGAGATTGGATGGCAGAAAGCGTGCGCATGGGAAAACGTTGTTGCAAAAATACATTAATATGGCGTACCCCATTGCGCACAGCCTCTGCCTCCTCTGCTGCCATTCGCCGCAAATCCTCAGAAGCATACCTGGGCCGCTCTCGCTCTATGTCAATTGCAGCGTTGGCCTCCGCGGGATGCTTCTGCCAGACGTGGGCACTGAGGCCACGCTTGGAACTGAAGGCTCTCTCACAATGGGCACACTGGTGGGCATTATTCAGGGCAGAGGAAGAGGATGAAGGGTAGGATGAAGATGATGAAGATGAGGGGGAGGATGACCGACGCCCCTGCCTGGGGCGCCCCCGAGCGCCTCCCCTAGAACCCCGGATGCCAATGGGCACGCGGGGGTTATGAGGCTGGTCGTGATTGTTATCCATAACTGAGGAAGCGCCTGTAGAAGGGTCGGGAGACTCGTTGACACGAGCCTCCCCCCTAATCGCCAGCGGGTCATTCTGCCACCCTCTGTTCACCCAGAGGGTGCCCGGGTTGCGCGACGGGGACGCATGACCATGACTTGGGTAGGGATATGAAGGAGCTCCGAAGAGATAAAAACACCGACAGTTACCCTACCCCAGCAACCCAACACACACACACACACACACACACACACACACACACACACACACACACACACACACACACACACACACACACACACACACACACACACACACACACACACACACACACACACACACACACACACACACACACACACACACACACACACACACACACACACACACACACACACACACACACACACACACACACACACACACACACACACACACACACACACACACACACACACACACACACACACACACACACACACACACACACACACACACACACACACACACACACACACACACACACACACACACACACACACACACACACACACACACACACACACACACACACACACACACACACACACACACACACACACACACACACACACACACACACACACACACACACACACACACACACACACACACACACACACACACACACACACACACACACACACACACACACACACACACACACACACACACACACACACACACACACACACACACACACACACACACACACACACACACACACACACACACACACACACACACACACACACACACACACACACACACACACACACACACACACACACACACACACACACACACACACACACACACACACACACACACACACACACATATATATATATATATATATTGGTATAGATTGGTAGGTTTTTTTCGACTGTATTCTATAAAATATTTGAAGTTGGGGGATCTCGAGGTTCAGTCAGAAGACTGAAGACTGAAACCAGAAGACTGAACCTCGAGATCCCCCAACTTCAAATATTATATATTTATATATATATGTATGAGTGTGTGTGTTTGTGTGTGCGCAAAAGTATCAAACTCTAGGATTCGTTTCAGAATGTCTCAAAACGGATTTCAATGAAGAAAATTTTCGAACATTTTGATTTTAAAATTTTTGAAGCCCGCAATAGCTTCATTTTCTACTAAAATTCGCTAATATGAGTATCTACATAAATGATTTACCTAATTACTCACATTCATTAAGTATAGAATTTAATTGGAATATATAGCAAATATAATAATATCATATTTATATTGATATCCTAAGAGCTTGATAGGAGCAGTACCAACTTTAGAGATGTGACTTGACTGACTTGCCGCTCTTCTATTATTGTAAAGCCTGAAATGTTAGGTGGCACTCGCACCCTGGGTTGACACTAATTCACCCCCCTTGACCACAAAAACTACCTCAGGCGGCCTATGAAAAAAGTGTTGTTTTGTGACGGAGATCACAAGTCACGATGAGACTTCAAGTCAAAAGTGAGGTGACAGACCGGAGTGAGGCTCCGTATGTAACTATTAACAAAATAACAATCCTCTATCAATTTAAAACTACGTTGATGACCATCATCCCTTGGCAAAACGGTCAGCCTTTAGTTTGGGATGCTTCATGCACGGATACTGTTTCCTCATCTGCAATAGCCGCATCCGATCACCTGCTATGAATCATATTATCTAAACACGAGCTCAATGAAATCATCAGAAATTAAAAAGCGGTAGCAATCATGTTCACAATATAAATATTATTGAGAATGATCACCTGAGTGTACACAATAATTATTCAAATAACCATGCTCATAATGATCACCTGAGTGTACACAATTATTCAAATAACCATGCTCATAACTCAGCTTGTTGGCCACGCACTTAGCAGTAATTAACATAATAGTGTCAACGAATTTTGTGGGATGAAAAACGGCGAAGTACCTTTTCCCTAGCAACGACTCGGTTGTTAGCGGAAATCATCAGAAAACCAACCTTAACGCTTTTTGTTAACGCTTTTTTCGTTCATGTGCCAAAGTAAAGACATAAAATGTCAATAAATGTAATTAATTGAAACATTTACAGTTTACTAGTCCCCCTGATCTCAGTATAACGATATTCAAGTAAGTAGGAACCTACCAACTGAAAAGAACATAAATGTAAAGACCATTGAAATGGTTTCAATAATCATTGAAAATTCCATAGCGAAATACCCACTCAAGATGTAGGTAAAGTAAAACGTAGGAATCGGTCATTTAGGTAACGGGAAAATGATGCTTAAAGTAATTTTAATGCTTTGGCATGCGCAAAACGGAGTAATGATTTGAGAAAAATAAAATTGATAGGTAACAATCCATAGCCTAACCCGCACATTCCCAGAAAAGTCATCAAAATCTGGTGAAAACTAGAAATTAACCTTTTTCCGGCGATTGCACTTTCGCGCATCCTCAGGAGCTACTAATGATGCAATCTTGTTGAAATTATTATAGCTTTGTTCGCAGTGCCGGTTGGAAACGGTTACCAACCGTTGGCGACCAGGTTTGTGATTGGTTTAGTGCGCATGCGTGACCAACACCTAATTTCAAACCGTTTGTAACCAAATCCGCACTGCGAACGGGTTTGACTAAAGTTAACCGTCGCATAGCCTCCAACAGCTGTAACCTGCTTGGTGGGCTCGCCTCATCCTTTGAATAGGTAAACATTTCATGTATGAATAAAGAACCTGAACCGTAAAGAGATGGCCTGCAAGACAACAGACAGGTTGAAAAATGAAAAATATTCATTGGGAACAAACCTTCCAACAGGAATAAGAAATCCATGCTCAATCTTTTCTTGCCTCCAGCTGATGATTTTAAAGAAGAATTTAAATCGAAGTCGACCGTCGTTCTTAATTTTTAATGTTAATAGCTTTACAAATAACTCTTCAGTTGAGATTAAGTAATAACATTTTACTGTTTGATTTTGTATTTTGTTGCTATTCAGACGAGGATTCCCATTCTACGTCGTTGTCACCAATAAGATTTTCCATATCACACAACTAGTAGGAAACTTTCAATAAATAACCGTAGAATTAAAACGAGGGTAAATGCTGAAATAGAAGTATACGAATGAATACCTTAAAAAAGGCTTTATTGAACGGAATTCATCTTAATTATGAAACGGGTTACAGAAATAAACAAAGTTGAAACTTGGTGACTGTCAACAACGTAAACACTTGATGGGTTATTAATAATATTATAACAAATGCAAAGGTAGAACTTAGTGAACAGTGCACGTCATGCAGATGTCCAACAGCTTTCTCATCTCGTTCGGCTGGCTTATCATCTCTCAGCTCGCTGAGCTCCCGCTACCCTACATCTCACAGTGGAATGATTTGATTGGCTACTTCGAGTAGCGGTGTGGTGGGGGACAAACCGTCAGATCGGTCAGCAGAAATTTCTCTGACCGGTCTAACCGATCCACAACGCGTTTCAAACTGGTTTGGTGGTCATTGTGAACGGACCACTATGGATGCTAAACAGTCATAGATTTCCTCAAATGGACACTGCGAACGCCCGAAACGCGTTTCCAACCATTTCTTACCGGTTTGATGGTCACTGCGAACAAACCTATAAACCCTCGTCCAACTGTTCAGTCCCCCCACAGCACGTCTTGGAATATTCCCATGAGCTTCCGCTGCCGTGCGCTTCCTCAAATAACACCAGACCAGCCTTCACGCATTGACCACTAGAAGTGCTCCAAACACACTTTTTCAGTTTTTGTAGACAAGTGTTCTGCGTGGAAGGGCTAATACCAGTGTATTAGCTGTAATTGCATTGTAAATCAAGGGCTGTAATTGCATTGATTCTGAGTCAACTGCGATTATATTCGTATTCGTGTAATTGTATTCGTCTGTCGGCGATTACACGAATACAACCCATAAAAATGCGTCAAGGTCATCAATTTCAATATTGAAATTTTCAATCAATATATTGATGGGTCATTTCACGCGAACGGCCAAACTTTTTTTTCGATATTTTTTAAAAGTCCTGATTTTCTAGTATGCTGTACCTACCCATTGGTAATACAAGCTAGGAGCCAAATTTTCAGACCCCTTCTTCGCCCAGCCTTTTCTCTACAACTGTCCGAAGTTTAGGGGTGTGCGCCAAACACTAACTTTTGTTTTAATTGCTCAACCGTTATTGTGCCCAAAAAAATAAGTAAGGTGGCTAATTCTTATGGTAAATCGTCTGCTCTTTCTGGTAGTCATGTCTAAATTTACAAAAAACTTAAGCTTCCTCATGAAAACTCAAAATAAAAACTTTATTTTTCACATTTCATCAATTTTGCAATTAAAAAAGAAACTTTTTTTCGATCTTAAATCATACTAGTATCATACCAGTATGTAGAATACGAGTTTAAGAGGACGTAATGGGCCGACAAACGGTTTGTCGCCAGTGGTACTTAATGTACGGCCTGAACTCCCAAAAAACGTAAGCTTCCCCATGAAAACTCCACAATTCATCAATTCGCATTTTTTGAAAAAAAAAACTTCTTGATCTTAAAACATACCTACTAGTATGTAGAATACGAGGTTAAGAGGACGTAATGGGCCGACAAACGGTTTGTCGCCAGTGGTACTTAATGTACGGCCTGTACTCCCAAAAAACGTAAGCTTCCCCATGAAAACTCAAAATAAAAATTTCTTTTTCACATTTCATCAATTTCGCATTTTTTGAAAAAAAAAATGTGTGATATTAAATCATACCTATCAGTATGTAGAATACGAGGTTAAGAGGACTTAATGGTCGCCAGAAGTACTCAATGTACGGCCTGCACTCCCAAAAAACGTAAGCTTCCCCATGAAAACTCAAAATAAAAACTTCTTTTTCACATTCATCAATTTCGCATTTTTTGAAAAAAAAAAAATATTTTGATCTTAAATGATACCTATCGGTATGTAGAATACGAGGTTAAGAGGACATAATGGGCCGACAAACCGTTTGACGCCAGAGGTACTTAATGCACGGCCTGTACTGCCTAAATAAAATAAAAGTTGAGTTTATAAAGTCCCCAGTTTATCAAATTTGCTTAGAACTAACTTCACATTTGACGGCACATCAGATAGGTGCAAATTTTATCATGAAAATTCAATTTTTCTTTTATTTTGGTAGTACAGGCCGTACATTAAGTACCCCAGGCGTCAAACCGTTTGTCGGTCCATTACGTCCTCTTAACCTCGTATTCTACATACTGATAGGTATCATTTAAGATTTAAAAAATTGTATCCAAAAATGCGAAATTTATGAAATGTGCAAAAGTAGGTAGTTTTATTTTGAGTTTTCATGGGGAAGCTTACGTTTTTTGGGAGTACAGGTCGTACATAAAGTACCACTGGCGACAAACCGTTTGTCGGCCCATAACGTCCTCTTAACCTCGTATTCTACATACTAGTAGGTATGATTTAAGATCAAAAATTTGTTTTTTCAAAAAATGCGAAATTGATGAAATGTGGAGTTTTCATGGGGAAGCTTACGTTTTTTGGGAGTTCAGGCCGTACATTAAGTACTACTGGCGACAAACCGTTTGTCGGCCCATAACGTCCTCTTAACCTCGTATTCTACATACTAGTAGGTATGATTTAAGATCAAAAATTAAAAATGCGAAATTGATGAAATGTGAAAAAGAAGTTTTTATTTTGAGTTTTCATGAGGAAGCTTAAGTTTTTTGTAAATTTAGACATGACTACCAGAAAGAGCAGACGATTTACCATAAGAATTGGCCATCTTACTTATTTTTTTGCGCACAATAGCGGTTGAGCAATTAAAACAAAAGTTAGTGTTTGGCGCACACCCCTAAACTTCGGACAGTTGTAGAGAAAAGGCTGGGTGAAGAAGGGGTCTGAAAATTTGGCTCCTAGCTTGTATTACCAATGGGTACAGCATACTAGAAAATCAGGACTTTTAAATAATATCGAAAAAAAAAGTTTGGCCGTTCGCGTGAAATGACCCTATTATTATATATGTATCTACATATATTTTTTATTTCAATATTCTGTTTGATGTTCTTTTCTGTTAATTTTTCATTGTTTTTATGACAGCAAACAGCAAGATCTATTTATTAGCTTTGTTATTATTATTATTATTATGTACGTACCTAGTACACGCATAAAAATCATCAATCCATCATAAAGTTATTTATATTATATTCTTATCATCTTAGCATTTAGATTCATCTTGCAGCAGAGGAATTTTTTCTATACGTTGGCCTGTAGTTATTCTTTACTGTTATGTGTCTGTGTTATTAGGTTTTAGGGTATGTTGTATTGGAGTGAATGTCATTTATTTGTGTGACTGTGATGAGTGTGTTGTTGCTGGTCCGTGGCCTGGGTGTTCCGGCCGGCCTGGGGGCGTCCCCCTTGGCGTTTTTTCCGGGTCAGAGTGACCTTTGTCACTCATTAGGGCTGCCTATTAAAAAACGGGCAGGTGGCCCCGGGAGCCGCCATGATGGAAGGGTCCGGGCAGGTCGGGGCGCTCTGGCGGGCACTTGGCAATATGTCGACACATAAACTGGTCGACACCTCCTGTCGCCATATTTCCACACCAGGTGTTGAAGAACGTCAATAACGCACATGTTTGAAACTGGTCGACGGATTTATGTCGAATAATTTGAGATCCGTTTTTCGCTGTATTTCAACAACAGGAGTTGAACATGAGCTAAAAACACCCCTCTTGAAACTGGTCGACTGCTAAACGACGACAAAAGGGTTGTTTGGCCACTACCTGTCCTCAGCCTTGGTCCCATGGGGTCTTTCAATCCGAGGATTATTCGTAATTACTGTTATTATTACGTTAGTTATTATATAATTTATAACGTAATATAATATATGGAGTTATTATATTACGTAATTATTATTCAAAATTTGACCCCTTGGAGTACTTCAAAAATTTTGGCCAACGAACTCATCCTTACTTTTGATGTTATTGACATTTCAAAATTCATTCTTCGAAAGAGTCAAAAATCGCTTCAAAAAAAAACGTGCAAGGGACTTGATGAGTTTGTACGGACCCGTGATCTTCCATTGAAGGAATCAGAACACATCCCCGAGCCCAGCACATCTTTCGAGGGGAGGTTTGATTTTTCCTCAAGATATAGTTGTGTCTTGTGCCTTATTTATCTACATAGCGTTTGAAAACATTATCAAAAATCCTCAGTTAGAAGAAAAAGTCTTCAGTTGCAACAATCATATTTATGCGTACACTATGGAGTATCCTTGAGTATTTTGTATTTTGAAGATGTGCTGACACATGATTTGTGCTGCGCATCAGGTCATGACGTAAATATAGTATATTCTATACTGCCCACCCAACTTGGCAGACGTTTTTTTTAATATAATTAAGAATTTTCATGAAAGTTTGGTGTGAAGAAGTCGTGTTCCTTCGGATAAACCCGTGTTTTTCTTTCAACAAACAATGTGTATAATCTACGCGTATACATAGTGAAATGGACGTGGCGTTTGGACCACCCACTCAAGTACTCAGTGCAAAAAGACATATTCATGTCTCAATGTATCAGCGTGAAGCATCGATACCTACTCGTTTCACGGCTCGTAGAATGATTTCCTATAATTTTCAATCCTTTTTCAATAATGGATCCCTGATATCTCTGTATGAAAATACAGATATAAATACGAGTTCTCGTTCTATATTGTGGTTTGGTATATGTCCAATTTTTCATTAATCCACTTGTAATAATTATCAATGAATAAGTGCAAAAATAACGGTGGTAAATTATTTTACCTACCACTTTAACTTTACAAGAACTTCCACATTCAGAAGGGAGGGACAGGAGGACCGGGAGACACTACCCTTGATGACTCATCGCTCCAGTCCCCCGGCCTGTAGTCTAGGGGGCTGAGTGATCCCTCGCTATTATACCTTTACCAACGATAGTTTCTTCTGATCCGTGTTTTTCGGTTTGTTGACCTATAATAATCGGCCAGGAAGAGTGTATGCCGTTACTATTCGAGATTTCGCAGGTATACGAAGGATGTCGATGTGAATATGTCGTCGTATCCTCATGGTTGACTTGGACGACCTTTTTCAACAAGGGGTGTTGAAAGTTGTCGACTAGTCGCTGTATTTTAGTGTCGCCATATTTCCAATGCCTGTGAAATCGACATTGGTCAACCCTTGGTGTTGAAAGATGTCGACACGGCTTCTTGCCCGTTTGTCGACCAGTTTATGTGTCGACATATTGCCCCCCATCCGCTCTGGCCCCGGACGTCTACACTCAGGAGCTTTGTGCCTCCCCTTTTCTTCCTCCCTCCTCACCCTTTAGTTCTACTCCTCACAGACATTTATTTATTTATTTTTAAATTGACGTTTGCACTATCGTTTGTTATTGATGATGTTTGGTGGCAATAAAAAATTATTATTATTATTAGGGCGTCCCACCTATAATATGCGAAGCCTTGCTAATATTACCTAGCTTCAGAGGGACGTCCTTGAAGCGAATTCAACGATTGGAGCCCAGCCTATTCGTCTCAAAACTATTTCAATAGGACGTCCCTCTGAAGCTAGGTAATATTAGCAAGGCTTCGCATATTATAGGAGGGATGCCCTATTGACATTGATGACCGTGACGCATTTTTATGGGTTGTATTCGTGTAATCGCCGACAGACGAATACGATTACACGAATACGAATATAATCGCAGTTGACTCAGAATCAACGAATAATTATCGCGATTACAAACGAACCTATTTGTATTCGACCATAAGATTATGCCCAACACTGGCTAATACAGAAATAATAAATCTTTGTGGTATAGTTTGTAGTGTTTTAAATCAATTTCGATTTTATACAAATGGATGAAAGACACAAACTCCCATACAAATTTTATTGAAAATATTTTAATGTACAAATTAAGAAAAAGTACAACTTGCCTAATCAAATGCATATTATATTATATTTTATTGAAATAATAACAAGTAGTGTCCACGAACAGGAACATTAATAATGAGGTGGTAATGTTGGTTGGTACATGATTGGAATTCGTCGACCATTATGGTTTCTTTGATTGGTACCTTCTTGTATTACACTGCCTCATTGAACAGTAGTTTTTAGCTAGGAACTTGAATTCTCATTCCTAAGATACGAATTAGACAAACACATTGAAAACAAAAAATATTAAAATTATGTGCTTAAAATTATTTAGATTTTATATTATGTTTACTTACAAATTTAGAGATTCATACTACGTTTGAGATTAACAGCGATACTTTGTGGGGGGGTTCCCTGAACTAAAATTTCTCAGTTGAATCAATACAGTGCAATCAAATTTAATAAAGAACTAGCTGGTTCACCCGTGCGTTGCACAGGTTGACTTGAACATTATCAAATAGCCTGTGACCCAAGTTAAAGTAATTATGATAGATTCGCCCACTCAGATCCCCAGTTGGTTCACGTTGGTGACGTTCAAAATGCTTTAACATCCTCCCCCCTCCCCTCAACACTTGTTCGGATTTCAAACATTTGAAAAAAGTAGGTAGTCTTTGACTTGAATTAGAGTAATCCAAACATATTCGGCAATTAATCCCCAGTTCGTTCAATGATGGCAAAGATACCCCCCCCCCCCCCCTCACTTCCCCTAAAACACCCCCTTCTATGGATTAGATTTGAAAATTTTCAAGTAGCCTGTGATTTAAGTTAGAATACTCCAAACATGTTCGACAACTCAGAGCCCCAGTTTGTTCAGTGACGTTCGAAACGCTTTAGGGTGGAGGCACCGATAGTAGCCACCCCTGCCAGTAGTAGCCACCCATGAACTTTAGATTTGAAAAATAAGGATTTGGCACCATAAAGACATTTGACATTAGCACCATTTTAAAACAGGAGATTTCAGTTGCGCATTCCAACCGTTCTCGCCATAATCAAGGAACCAGTGTGATTAACAACACGCCTTATAACCCAGATGGACTGCCAGTTGATCAGATGAGCTCCTCACCAACGGTTTTGTTTAAGGACGTAGTCCTAGTTTACCTCAATATTTCACTTCATTCTAGGACTTTTTGAGATAGTTTCGTTTTATTCACGTTCCTTGGTGATTTCTTGATGTATTTCAAGTTGCTTCACGTAGGATTTTAGACAATTAGGGTCATATTTGTGGGGTGGCTACTACCAGTTCTTGAAAACCTAGCAAATTTCTGTAGTAGCCATGATGTGGCTACTACTGAGTTTTCGTGTTTTTTTCACATTAAACATGAAAATAATCTAGATTTTCATAGGATCACAGTGATGTAATTAGTTTTCCTGAAAAATGAGAGGTTCCAGTAGTAGCCAGGAGGTGGCTGCTGCTGGTCCCTATCAGTGGCTACTAATAAAGATTTTGGCGGCTACTACCAGTTCTTGAAAACCTAGCAAATTTCTATAGTAGCCATGACGTGGCCACTACTGAGTTTTCGTGTTTTTTCATATTCAACATAAAAATAAGCTAGATTTTCATCAGTATCACAGTGATATAATTAGTTTTCCTGAAAAATGAGTATTTCCAGTAGTAGCCAGGGGGTGGCAACTACTGGTCCCTTACAGTGGCTACTACTAAAGATTTTGGTGGCTACTACAAGCGACAGATCTTGGTTTCCTTTTTTTCGATTTTCGTAAAACTAATCAACGCATTCGATTTTTAAAAATAGCCATTCGATAGAGCAGACATTGTGGGAGAGGAAAAACACGGGATTGGAAGAAAGAACGGAGAAATGAAGAAATTACGATGTAAATACCGAAACTGGGCTGCTTAAGGGTGGCTACTACTGGTGCCTCTACCCTAACTCCCCCACCCCCTTCCCCGCCATTGTGGGTCAGATTTGAAAAAAATAGTCTTTGACTTGAATTGGAGTAATCCAAACATACTCGACAATGAAATCCCCATTTTATTCCCCCTCCTCCCCTAAAACACCCCTTATGGGGCAGATTTGAAATTTTAAACCTTTTAAACCTTCTCTGGACTTTCACAAATAATTTAAGACCAAAATTACAATCGGTCCAGCCGTTCTCGAGTTTTAGCTAGACTAACGAACAGCAACTGATTTTTATATATATAGATATTACTGTCGAATATCAAATTTGGTGCAATTTTAAATGATTAGTCCATACAAATTAATTAGTTTTATTGAAATTTCGAAATAAGGGTTTTTATTTCACTCGTAATTTGAACAACACCGAATGTAAGAGCTATTCTTTCATTAGCTCTAGTAGGTAAGAAGCTTTGTCATCATAACACGCACTTTATTCGATCTTGTTGTATACATAATGGATTCAGTGCTTTCATGAGTAAAATATTTCTTATTTTTATAATAGAACGCTATTTTCGATAAAAATTACCGCAAATTAAATTTCTTATTACATTAAACCAATTGGATAAAAAAGGGTAGGCAATGCTTGAGTGGTCGGCATTCTTTAATGCCGAGAATAGGAACATGGCTGAAAATTGTCGAACTGTATTAAAATGTTCCCTAATTGTCGACTACTGGCTTGGTGAAGGAACTACATTCCTGGTTCAAATTATGCGAGATTTTCTCGTTGTACCTACTAATACAATATCTCATTTTCAGGACTAGTTAATTTTTGAGGATTTCCCCTCAAGACCAACAAGAATGAACCATCAGTTAAATCTTCGTGAGTTCTTATTCACTTAAAAATATAGGTAGCAAATGTGGAATTTGTCATTATTTTTCATGATTGTTGTAGACTTATCACCGTCTCCTTGTTTTGCAGTTGAGTTGAGGGCAGCACTCAGGGTGAGGAAGATCTTTGTTCGGAGGGACCACCACCTCGCAGTCAGCTGTCGCCTGTACTTTATTACACCTGAAAATCACAACGATATTATTTTGAAACCGTATCAAATTTTACAGGTAAATTTTAAGGATTCAAACTAATTGTTATATGGCATTCATTACATTGTATAAAACATACCTAAAGACAATGCGACTTCTTATGGATTATTAAAAACCTTTTGAAACTGTGTAGAAATGGTGTGATTGTTATGGAACGGTCCACTAAATTCGTAAAAGTACCTTAAGTGCTCTACAGGACAGCAACGTATTACATATCATCAACAAAATGTTTTAGTCGTGCATCATGATCCCATTAAGCCAATTTCTAGAAAATTGTTCGTCTCTTTTTTTTACACAAAAAGTTCCTACAATCAATCAAAACACCCCAGATCTTCACGTACAACCGCTCCGTTGCTAAAGAAGTTTAACTCCGTTAGTTTTCATCGCAGAAAAATCGTTCTCCACTCGTTCATTCAGCTCTCAATTTATCTCAAAACACCATGCTGTGAAATTCTCCCTTTTCTTACTCCCAACTCGAATGTATGCTAAAATGCTATTTTGCTACACAGAAAAAGCGTCTGTCAAGTTAGGTGAGGGACATAGCTTCCCCGTTTACGTATCATGAATGTATAGATAGTCGAAAAGTCTTGAATGATTTTGAAAAAATCCATAGCGGAAAAGAATAAATCAAGAAGTGGTGTGAAACGTCATAAATGGTTAATTAAGAAGCGAAAAAAAATTATGCTCAACGTAATTTACGTTTGCGCATGCGCAGAATGAACTACTGATGAGTTGAGAACAATGAAATAGGGGGACCATCTACAACCTAACCCACACATTCACCGAAAATTTCATCAAAATCGAATGAAAACTGGAAATTAAGGTCGTTACAAGGATTTCACATTGGCGCATGCCCAGTAGCTATTAATGATGCAATTGTGTTGAAATTGATATGGGATGATCAAATCGTCATCCCCCAACTATTATCCAAATTTAAGCGAGATCAAAGGACTAAGGCGTGAAAAAATGGAGCAATAATCAAACGGGTTCTGTCGTAATTTGTAAAACTGAGAACTTCAATTCTGAGATTAAATGAATTTGGGAGTTCAAAACTCTCCGGACTCACCCATGAACTTGTAGGATCGCTCTGTCGTCCACACTGGCGAGACACCTCGTCTTCGTACAGCGCCCCTTCTCCTGCCACATTTCTCCCAACGATCGCATGGATCCTTCCTTATCCACGCAGTGAGGTCCTTGTCCTATTGAAATTGAAACATTGTGTATAAATATTTATCAAGAAATAGTTTGCCTCGATTGCGAGAATACAGAAATATTGTGATTTGGCCAATTAACCAAATGAATGACATAATCAAAGAATTTACTCTTATCATTTCCACTTCTTCTGCGTACAACGGGACAATGAGTATATTATGTAAACGTTCCAAAAGTTTGGTATAACAGTATAACTGTTTGGTATTTTAAAAAATTTCAAAATTCAATTGTAAAATTTAATGAGCGATAGTAGTCTACAGAGGGAAAAATTATATTGAACTTCATAATTTAATAAATTAATGCTGCAAAATTCTTAGTTTTCTGCCGTTGATGGTCCTATGAAATCTGGGTATCTCTTTCATCCGAACCCGAAGGATAGCTCCTTCCACCGCCTTCATTTCGAATTCTTTCTATCTGCTTTTAATCCAAACTCGGATTTCTAAAAATGGCAGTCGAGGATCTATAAAGATGCTGAATTCAGCTGGATCACGAGGTACCTACGTTGGTAAATTGCCTATTCTATTTCAAGGTAGTCAGGATTGAGTATTTCGCTCTATGATTAAATATATATTATATATATACAACTTAAATAGCTTAATGAGAGCTTTCAAAATAGTTGCAATATGATGGTCTGGCGACCGAAGTGGGATGAAATAGGTCTTGCAAAATTTTAGTTGCCTACGGAATTGACCCTCTCCCACCCACGGTGGTCCGCTGATTGATTCAAGGCCATCTGAAATGCCGACGAAAACTGACTACAAGGCGGTGTTCTGGAACCTTGTACGAGTAGAAATTGACCCCCCGGGAAATCCGGGCTGATCGTTTACTCGTACAAGACGCAAGTCAATCATTCTGTTTTCGGGTGTTGTAACTGCCTAAATTATGGGCTCAGTTAAAAAAAATAGGTGAAACTTGACCCCAAATGGGGTAGAATGCCACCAACCGCACTTTTTTATCTCAACCCGTTGCCGAGATATGATTTTTTGAAGTTTTTTTTGACAAAAACATGTTTTAGACCATAAAAACCTCATTTTCTCCACTATCGATACACTTTTTTCAATTTTTGACCACATATCTGAAATCAGCGTTAAATTTCGTATAAGAATATTGTTCTCTGTATCTTCAAAAGTTCAATCTTTAAAGCATAATCCTTGTTCAAACGTGAGAAAATTATAAAAACCAAGTTTCCCGAAAATCTTCGAAGCTGTACTGTCTCCCAATAAATAATCTTGAGACTTATTAAACCTCACAAATTTATTCTTCATTTAAAGAGCTTTCAAAGGATGGAGTCGCTTTTGAAATTTCCTTTCAAATTGGTGCAGTTATTTAACCTGGAAGATGAAAAAACGTGTTACCTTTTGGTTGTTTTTTTCTTGATGGACGGGCTGGGATGAGAAAACAAATAAAAACACGGCTACTGTCAAAAACGACTAAGTCTTCCTAATCTCATTGAATAGTTGTCTCTCATCAACGCGTTGGAAATTGTTTTGACTGAAGAAAATTAGTTAGTTCGTCCATTCACTCTGTGATGGTGGGGTCGTTTCGAAAAAGGGCAAGAGCGTGCATCCGCAGTCGAGGGAGCCACTTCGAAAACACAAAATTGTGAGTTGCATTTGAAGCAATAATGTAAATGTAAAAGTAAATTTGTTTTCTCTTTAGCCAGGAGTAATTTTCATTTGCAATTGCGTTTTTTTTCAATTGCCGAGTTTCTGTTTGTTTTTTCATCCCAGCCCGTCCATCAAGAAAAAAAACAACCAAAAGGTAACACGTTTTTTCATCTTCCAGGTTAAATAACTGCACCAATTTGAAAGGAAATTTCAAAAGCGACTCCATCCTTTGAAAGCTCTTTAAATGAAGAATAAATTTGTGAGGTTTAATAAGTCTCAAGATTATTTATTGGGAGACAGTACAGCTTCGAAGATTTTCGGGAAACTTGGTTTTTATAATTTTCTCACGTTTGAACAAGGATTATGGTTTGAGTATTGAACTTCTGAAGATTCAGAGAACAATATTCTTATAGGAAATTTAACGCTGATTTCAGATATGTGGTCAAAAATTGAAAAAAGTGTATCAACAGTGGAGAAAATGAGGTTTTTATGGTCTAAAACGTGTTTTTGTCGAAAAAAAACTTTAAAATATCATATCTCGGCAACGGGTTAAGATAAAAAAGTGCGGTTGGTGGCATTCTACCCCATTCAGGTTCTAGTTTCACCCAATTTTTTTTACTGAGTCCATAATTTAGGTTGTTACAACACCCGAAAACTGAATGTTTGATTTGCGTCTTGTACGAGTAAACGATCAGCTTGGATTTCCCGGGGGATCTATTTCTACTCGTACAAGGTTCCAGAACACCGCCTAGTAGTCAGTTTTTGTCGGCATTTCAGACGGCCTTGAATCAGTCAGCGGACCACCGTGCACCAGGGGATCACTCGCACTGCCCTAATTGCGTGATAACAAGGACAACCCATTCCCCAAGTTTAACAGGTTCAGTGCGGATCACGCGCCTAGCGCGTTAATACATTGATTTAGTCACAGGCGGATCACGCGCCAAGCGTGTGAGGAGACTTCTCGAGTTCAATGCAGTTTTTTTTTTCTATTCGTTTGCCAAGAACGGTACTAATTGAAGTAAGTAAGAACTAGTAGTAAGTAAGAACTACTGACAGGCAGCGCCGTCAGCAGTTTGAAAATGTTTACCACAGTTTTTTTTAGGGTAGTCAACATTCGAAACTTGTATCGTGTTTTCGAAACTTTGTCTGTTTTCGTAATTTTTCTTGGTTTTCATCCAGGGAACGTCAAATCTAAAAGGTAAATTGCAGTGTCTACCTTATAAACACATGATTTCGTTAATAAATCTGAAGAATTACGACCTTTGTTGTTGCTACTGAGACCATTGCACTTATCAGCGATCGTATGCCCAATTAGGTACTTTTTGACAAGTTTCTGCAAATAAATAATATTTCATAGTTGTTTCGTAGGTGCCTAATATTAGGTTATTTCCATAATGTTGTACACGTTATCTTCCATGTTCATAGAATTCTGAGTTATTCTAGGATAAGACACCGATTTGTACCTACCTTATAATGTGGGATGAATGCTGAAGTGTTTTATGAGATAAAATGGTTCAGCTAGGACCCATAATAAAAAAATCCACAGTGAACGTGTTAATGACGAATGAACCTGGGATTTCGGGATGAAAATTGATAAGTATGCGTAGATTCCCACGAGAGCTGAATCTGAAATGGTGATTAAAAGTGTACATTTCAGACCTAACGTAGTTTTGTGTGTGGTTTCGAACCCTTATACCACTGTTTTGTACATATTTTTAGTGATCTCGGCAACCCATAGAGTTGCCATCAGCAATATAGGTGTATTCAACAGCTAACTACTCATATCTATTGGTCCCCTCATCTCCTTACAATGAAACTTTTAATATAGTATTCGCTAACTGGATTAAACCTATACGAACTCAATCACTCGCGACGAAGTTGTGGAAACCCATTTTAGAACGGAAGTTAGTGAAAAAACGTTGTCTATTTCTACGAAAAATAAAGAGTTACAATGTTAAATCGATTTCGACGGTTAGGTAATCATCAGTAACAAATTGTCTGACGTGTGCCATATTTTAACTAGGCTTGCCTGGTTTATGCCACGAATAAAGCTTTATTCTATTCTATTCTATTCTATAAACAATAACTGAAGACTCATTAGAAAGGACACAAAAAAAGTGGGGTTTATAAACTAAAATCCTCTTGTGGCTACGAATATTGCGTTCACACTGGTAGGAAATTCAGGGAAAGAATAGACGAGCATCAGGAGAATTTCAAGGAAAATAAGGGTAAGTCTGCATTTGCGAAACATCTTAAGAAATCCAATCATAGTTACAATTTCGATTTGACAGATAAACAGTTTGTGGAATTCCTTCATTTTTGTCCAAAGGAAGGAATGTTGAATGTATCTACTTGAAAAATCCTGGGAAAAAAATCGAAATTATCAAAAGTGACAGATCTGGTAAATGTTTAAATGAGGATATCCCTGAATATATTTCACCACTGATAAGTCCATTTCTGTAAAGCTTGGAATTATCCCTTCAAATTTTTGAAAGCAATAATTCTTCCCCTTCTTTCACTTCATCTGATTAGCTATAATCCCCCTTCACTTTGCTTGCACTTCATTGGTTGTACCTCCAGCCCCCTTTCCTTTCTCTTGACCAATGGGATTCAATCTCCCTTCACCTATGACTATAAAAGCTGTGTCCTTTCTAATGTACCGTCGAAATCGATTTAACATTGTAAGTCTTTATTTTTCGCGGAAATAGACAATGTTTTTTCACTAACATTCGTTTTGGATTAAACCTTCGCAACGCAAACTGAATTATACCTTTCACAATTACAATTAAACCTTTCGCACTTGTAATTAAACTTTTCACACTTGTAAGTAAACCTTTCGCAAAGGTTGTTAAACCCTTACCACCTTATTCACCCATGCTTAATCCAACGGATAAAGCATTTTCCAGAATCAAATATGTTGCTAGGGCGATTCTGGATGAACCAGAGCACCAGAGGAGCACATAATTATCGGACGCGATTAAAGATATAGAAGATTTACCAGTGTGTCTACAATCACTCCCCTAGTATGTTCAAACTATGTCACGGACATTTTTCTCCTGCTACCTGCCGCTGCCACGGGGCAACCTCTCCAATGAATATAATACCTATGAGTACATCCTTGTTCATTTACTTCCCATTATTCCACGTTTCATGTTTAATGACGATTAACTGTTAATGGTCGACCTTCACGCTCCATGTTTTATTGTTTATGAAAATATACAATTTCATGTTTACCAGAAAAGTGTCCTTTTTGGTTTATCATTTCCAATAATAAGCCTATGTGATCGTATAGCAAAAAATTTGTATGAACCCCCCCCCCCACCACAAACTTTGTCACTTTACGTTTCAAGGTGCGTAGAATCCAAATTTGAAATGTCCGTCCGCCGTCCGGGCCATAAAAGGCCTAAGAATTTACTTAAAAAACCCGTTCTTTCGCACATAGACTCCATTTGGGGTCTAGTTGGTCCTAACGTTTAACCATCCCGATCGCTTTACTCGCATAGATGCTATGGGCCAAAAACGGGCAAAAAAGTGTCTTTTTCGAGGCTTTGAGTGTTAGACTGACGTGTTAAAACTCCAACCTGCTCAACCACAACTGCGCAAGCTAATATTCCACGGTTAGGATAACAATGGGCAGTAGGACTTCGCAACAGAACACTTTAGGACCAGATCATGCACGACCACAACTGCACGACCTAATAATTATTATTCTCATGTTAGGACAAAATTCACTCATCTCAAAATGCACAACTTTCAGTTGAATGTTGATGGAAAAATATGAGTGATATGAGTGTAAGCGTAATAAGGCGGTGGAACCTCCGGTTGTGAGGTAACGAGACCTAGGGAGTACCTCCAGGGTGGCGTGGAAAACTTCCTACACTTGTATTGCTTTCGAATTTCATGTTCCTTCGAAGCATGAATATACGTTTTTTTCTAGGTCATATTTGTGTGTTAATACGAATGCTTTGCCTACACATATTTAATAACAAATCCTCTCGACTTTTCGTACGTACATGGATAATGATATTATTAAGGCAATAACTATTTGAATAGATAGGAGCTCAAATCGAGAAATATAAACATACGTATATAATTATAGAAATATAGGTTGTGGCAACTCGAAATAGGACACGCCGAGGAGTCTGGACGGGCCTTATGACGTACGCAAGCCAACTAAAACTACGATCATACTCAATTGAAAAAATAATAAACCTTTGTGAAATAATTTGCAGCGTTTTGTTTTTCCACTCATGAAACATTTTTCAGGGTTTATTAACATTTTTGAAAGGTTTAATTCAGTTTGCAAATGGTTTAATTAAATTTTCGAATACTGTAACACGTTACCATAACGCATACCATACCACGAATACCAATCAGCAGAACAGCGTATATCAAAATATCTAGGGGCTGCACTTGGGTTAGCTGATTTCTGCGTGATGTGGCCCATATGATCATATATATCCAATGTCTTAACCCGTGCAAGGCAACGCCTGAGACAGCTGTATTTCTTACTGAATAAACAGTCGAACCTTCCACTCCACCTGAAGCGACAGATTTACCTTGTTATCATCCGTCCAATCTGGCTCTATGGAAGTCAAATCTGGGGTGCGGCATGCAACAGCACAATAAAACGGGTGCAATCTTTCCAAAACCGAGCTCTCAGAACCATAACAGGAGCACCCTGGTACATGAGGAACACTGCTATACATCGGGACCTCAACATCCCAGAGGTCGCTGATGTACTGTCCATAGCATACCAACAACTCCATAGCTCAATGATCAACCATCATAACGAATTACTCACCCACATCACCAGCAATCCACCACCACCCAGGGACCAACGAAGACTCAAACGCAAGAGGCCTCCTGACTTACTTTGACTACTCACCACACAGCCAGCTATCACGTAATAGTTCACATATTCACTTGTTAAACCTTGTTAATACATATTGTTTCATTTTTAGATTATTATAATATAAAAGTTAATATTGTTGTTAGATAATGCATAAATTTACGCAAGGGCTGTCACTGGGCAGTAACTTGCATCATGTTTACGAGGGCAACCTCTCTTTGTTTACTATTGCGCAAAACTATACTGTAATATACAATTACAATAAAGTTATTATTGAAGGAAAAAAAAAAAAAAAAAATGTGGCCCAGTTTCGTCCATAGTAGAATGGGTGCTCATGGTTCCCTTCTACGTTAAACCTCTCAGCGATCAGTACAGAATTGTTCTACCCATCTCATCTTCAGTACATGGATGGACTCCCAAGCAACAAGTTGAAGCCTTACCTTCTTTAATTTGTTGGTATTCGACCGTCACGTTAGCGCTGACACAAACACAAAGGAAAGCGACGAGCAGGGCGCGGATCATGCTTCCTCTTCCTTCGAGCGCGCATCAACTTTAACTAGCACAAGTGGCAGTTAGACATCCCTTCTCCCGTCACACGCACAAACCCCGATGAGCCTCAGACGGCATTCGCCGAACCCATCAGCTAAATGCGAATCACGGCCCTCAGCCTGAATCCCAGTGTGATGATTGGATGAAGGATTATTTTCATGTTGACTGGGCACAAACTGTCTACTGTTATATCAGCAATGAGCAACTTCCGAGTTATGATTTCTTAGCTATAATATATTATTATTACTGACCCCCCTACCACCCCACTGCAAATTTTCAGCTCGAAACTCCAAAAAAATGGTTTGGTCAAAGCAATGAATAGAAACAAAAGGAGTTTTGACGTCATAGGGCGACAGCTCTGAGCCCCCCCCCCCCCCCTCCCACCACCACCTACCATCAGGCGGACGCGTAGGAGAGGTCGTTCCCCTATGACGTAATTCAGCTTCCTTTTCACGAGTGTTTGGCAACTTTGAATCATCCAATACCCTCCATATTGTACCTTTTAGCGAATTTTTGAAGAAAATTAAGCTATTGCTCTCGCCTCAAAATTTGTAGAATGTGAATTTTTGAAAACATTTTATGCAGAAATCCGTTTCAGGCTATTCTGAATCATATTCTGAAGTTTAACGCATTTTTTTATTTATGTATGTATGTATATATGTATGTATATATGTATGTATATATGTATGTATGTATGTATGTATGTATGTATATATGTGTCATTCCAGACGATAACTGTCCGTAGAATTGTGCTAGAAACTTCAAACAAATTTTAAAATGTTAAGGACACAAAACGAAAGTTCAAGTTCGTTGGCCAGCATGATCGGATTACATCTTCGGGTTGAAATTTTCAAAAATGTAGTCAAAAATTTCAAAATAGCCTGTTTTTTGCGATTTGTTGTGCGAAATAATTTTTTCAGCATACTAACATGTGGTATATTCGGAATCAGCGTAAAATTTCCTATAAGAACATGTATCAAGTTTTCAAAAATTTCAAAGTTGAAAAATCAGTCAAAAATCGAAATAATGCCGTTCGCTAGTTGTAAAAATCGGTATATTTGCATGAAACATTGTCCAAATTCAGATTGAACTACTCTTATGGAAGTATCCCTGTATAACCAATCCCAGAACCATGCTGTTTAAAACGTAGGTAGTAGGTGCTTGTTTAAAATTTCATTCCATGTTTGTCTATCAAAATCATAAACTAAAATTTCTCTACACGATCAATAGCGACTGAAATGTCGAAGATTTCTTCAAAAATTCGCTCATGGGGTCATGCTGCATGACTGGACTTTTTTGGTTTATTTCCAATAATAAGCCTATGTGATCGTGTAGCAAAAAATTTTTATAACCCCCCTCATACTTTGTCACTTTACGTTTCAAGGTGCGTAGAATCTAAATTTGAAATGTCCGTCCGCCGTTCGCCGTCCCCCGTCCGGGCCATAAAAGGCCTAAGAATTTAATTTAAAAACCCGTTCTTTCGCACATAGACTCCATTTGGGGTCTAGTTGGTCCTAACGTTTAGCCATCCCGATCGCTTGACTCGCATAGATGCTATGGGCCAAAAACGGGCGAAAAAGTGTCTTTTTCGAGGTTTGAGTGTTAGACGCACGCCTGGCACGCTTGGCAGGGGGTCACGGTGGGTGGTGAGAGGGGTGAGCGGGGGGTGGAGTGAGAGGAGGCGCCGCGGCACCTTGTGGTGGCTGGAGTGACCAGGGGCGTAGCGGAGGGGTGTAGGAGAATGGATATTTATTACTTTTACGTGCTATAACCATATAATATACCGCGGCACCATGAGGTGGGTACAGCGTTCCTTCGAGGCATGAATATATGTTTTTTTCTATGTCATATTTGCGTGTTAATACCAATGCTTTTCCTACGCATTTTTAATAACATATCCTCTCGACTTTTCGTACGTACTTAGACAATGATATTATTAAGGCAATAACTATTTGAATAGATAGGAGCTCAAATCGAGAAATATAAACATGCGTATATAATTATAGAAGTATAGGTTGTGGCAACTCGAAATAGGACATGCTGAGGAGTCTGGACGGGCCTTATGACGTACGCAAGCCAACTATAACTACGATCAAACTCAATTGAAAAAATAATAAACCTTTGTGAAATAATTTGCAGCGTTTTAGCATGGAACATGCTTTAGCCTTGAGCTAACTGCCCGAAAACGTTACGCGGAAGTGTCACAAAATTTTCTTATGATTTTCACGTACAACCAAGCCGTTGCTGGGGAAATGAAACTTCTGTAGTTTTCACCGGACGAAAATCGTTCTCCATTCGATAGAAAGCTCTCGATTTATCACGCATTTCTTTCGTACTTGTTCTTCTATTCATGTCGTAGCTTTATATTATTATTTATGTTAAATATGGATATAGTAGACAATGCCGCTTGTGTTGTCACTTGGTTGAGAAATTAATCTTGGTTATAGTAATTGTAGACGCGCACCGTAACAGAAAATAACCTACCTAGGTACTTCCTTCTAACATCGATTAGTAAAACATTTATGTCGGTGTTTTAAATTTATTTACATTTACGAATTAGCGGGAAGAAAGCATGTTCCATGTTTTAGCATTTTAGCCGAAGGCTCAAAGCGGAAAGCAACCGGGAGGTCCAGGGGGGCAAAGCCCCCCTGGCGGGGTCATGAGGCCTGAAGAGCCGAGTTTCCTATACGATTACAAAGGCTTATTATTGGAAATAATAAACCGAAAATTAGAACAAATCAATGGTTAAAAAAGTCACCGAGTGGAACTATATTTTCCACGAGAAACAACTTATCATTCTTCTTAAACGTAGAAAGCGAGCTACCCCCAATTTGGAAATCCAGGAATTTATTGTGAACTTTCTCAATCTGGTACAGCGAGCTTTCTTTAGACAGAGAAAGACTATGCTGAGGAAGTCGAAGAAGCCCAACACTTTGGGTAGAGTAGGTGTGGTGAAATTTAAATTCTTCGAAATACGAGGAGTATTTCATGTAGAAAATCAGGTATTGCATGATGAATGCTGATGGCATTGTTAGTAAATCTGCATTTCTGAATTGTCCTCTACAAGAAGAAAAAAAATGGTTTTAGACCTAGGACTGTGCGAGTCACCCTTTTTTTGCACTCTGAACACATCAAGATTTTTGTAATTACCCCAATAAACTATGCCAAAAAGCGCCTTACTCGTAAAGAGAGCATGGTAAGCATTCAGTACGTTACTTTTTTTTAAGTTCTTCAAGATCCTTCAGCTAGTACCTAGTACCTTCGTAGCGACACCTGGAATAATTACTAAGTATATAAACTCCCATTCGAGCGATAGCTACGATCTACAAAATCTAAAAAAATAGATGAATACAATGTCAATGTCTGCTAAGAAATATCGAAGTATAATTATAAATGAAGTTCCTTTACTGACAAGAACCCGGGTATGATAAATTGGGTACTGTTACTCGTATTCCGAACGTTGCATTAAAAAAAAGGCTTCTAATAATAATAATTCTTCACTATTTTTGTCCCCTACACAATTTCATTACTCAAAAATTGATAATTTTCACTTCGCACGTAAAATTCATCAAGTGTTATTTTCTTATAGCTTATACGTCCTAACTCGCTCAAATTTGGAAGGTACCTAGTTGAGAAATTACGATCTGCAAAATTAGTGGATAGGTGCTGAGCATGAGCGAACGACAAATCCTTGTAGCAAGCATGACTTCTCCAGTTTTCATTCGATATAGGTGAATTTTTCTAGGTTTTTGAATGGTTTATCTGATTAAGTATTTAAAACACTTCAACGATCTATAAATTCATGTTATGGAAGTGGGGAAGCTATATGCGAATATTCGAAAAGTTGTAAGCTATCAAACATTTTAATCGATGCGCTTAAAAATCGATAAAAACTGTTGACCGTAAAAATTCAAAAATGTATTTTTATAGCTGAATATTTTTAAGAAAACTTTTTTCTTTTTTGCCAGGTAGGTTGGTGGTGAGGTTTAGGTACCTAATTAACGTTTTCTTTGCTCTCAAAGTGCTAAAATTTTGAAATCAATTCAACGTAAATATAATACGAAAAATTACGAAAATCAGCTCGAATACGATCGTGCTCATCACTGAAACTTTTCTTATATAATATCTTAGCTGGAAATATGAACTTATTTATATATAAGCACGGCTTTCGCCAATCACATTGGGAGTCGAGTACAAAGTACCGATGTAAGGAAAAAATATATATAACTTCAAACTTGGAATGAAATGGAAAAACATAGAATGGAAAAAATAGAAATTAATGCATCATTGGTATGCATCAAATGCAATTCATGAGTAAGTCACAAAACTACTGACACAAAACACGCGTCACTGCGGATGGAGGTAAGAGTTTCCTCTTGAGATGCGGAAGACCATCGAAGAAAAGTCAAAATCCACAGTGTCGAGGAGGGCATTAGTATCCGATACATAGGCCTTTGCAGTTGGTAATTGTATGCAGCAAATGGTACATAAAACAATGAGTTGGAACGGGTGTAGCTAGGAACATGGATATTCACTCTTGAGAGAAGGGATGGGCACTGAATCCCACCATTAAGAAGTTTATGGAAAAACAGGACATCCGCCATGACACGCCGGTCCCTCAACTCAGGTAGATTGTACCTTGCAGCTAGAGTGGCAAACTGATCTTGGCCAGCCGGAACTCCCAGCTTGTAGCAGAGGAACCTGAAAAACTTGCGCTGTACACGCTCCAAACGATCTTTGTATTCCTCATAAAACGGGGACCATATGGGACTCGCATACTCCATAATAGGGCGAACTAGAGATTTATAACTAAATTTATGATGGAACTTACTAAATTATGATCCGAAGTCAAATACTTTTGGCCCGTTATGTAATTAAGCCGCCCTGGAGTGTGTCAATCACATTCTTCCGCACATTATTACGAAATGGATGCGTAACGGGTATTTTTTTGATCCGAGCACACACGTTACCCCACATCGCGAGACCAACACAGACGTGACATCTTGGTTATCGGCGAATCTCACCACTTTTCCTCATTGTTCTCCGGGTCCTCCTCAACTAATTGTCAGGGATCGGAAATGTGCCGTGTCCCGCCTTCCGCCACCTCAATATCATTGTGCAATGTGTGTGAATACGCTGTGGTCTGTCCATCACCGGCTTTGTTAACCGATTATTTTACTTCCGAGACCTTTCAGAAATATTTTCTATTGCAATAGAATCAATTGCTAACTTCACTCCGGCGGTGCTTTGGATGCCTGCTTAATAGCTAATTTTTTTTTTTTTTTTTTTTTTTTTTTTTTTTTTTTTTTTTTCCAAATCTTTGTGAACAGGTTTGAATATTCATAAGAACAAAATGAAGCAGATGGAAATCCCACAAGACAACACAGTCTGAGTGTGGGTACTTAAGATTAAAACAAATTAATCAAGATCGAACAAAACATCAAACATGTTTTTGACATCATACCAAGCTCGTAACCAGTTATCCTTAGGGAAAATGGCAACGTGAGATATGCTGATGTTTCGGAAAAATCGAGAGCTTTCCAACGACTAGAGAACGGTCTTTGTACGATGAAAAACGGCAAAGATGCAGCCCTTAGCAACGGTTTCGTGGTAAGCGAAAATCACCACGTAAAAAGTGCCGCCCTTCAAAATGAACTCTTTTTGCAGTTGTGAGCCAAAGCGAAGACATGAAAATGACAAAAACGATCCAATTTCAATGGAATTTTCTCGGGATGTACGAGTAAGGCTGAGAGTGGTGCTCTTTCATTTTCGCTAAAATTCTGAAGGTAGTTGGGAAATGACGATTTGATTTCACCATATGAGTTTCACCACTGTCTTACAAAAAGTAGTTACTGAGCATGCGCCAAATTAATCTTGCAACTAACAAGATTTCCGTCCAAAATGTCAGAGAAAGCGTAGAAAACCCATGAAATATTGCAAATTTTATACAATTTAAATTATATACAATTATAATGTATCAAATTTGATAATGATCAAATTGTCTTTAGTTTTGGAGCAACTACAAACAAAATTGAACTAATCACGCTCTGAAGTGTGTAAATTGACTAACTTCTTGAAGTTTTATGATAATACACCTCCTAGGGGAGCTACATTTTAACAAGAACACCAGTCTTGCCTTTTGTTTAGCAAGTTTCTTAAGAGAGTTCTCAATGGTACGAACTGTGGTTCTGCTGTAAGGATGCCTTTGAAAAATGTCCGTGTAGGTGTTGATGTGATGTTAGCAGTTTGGTCGGCCGTAAGCATTGTTTTGTTAGAATTGGTCGGGATGCGGCCCAGGGAAAATAAATGAAATTATTTCATTTATTCTTTTATTAAATGACGTTTCGTCCCCTCACTGTGGACATCTTCAGGATGGAATAATTCCTTTTCAGAATAATTTCATTTATTTTCCCTGGGCCGCATCCCGACCAATTCTAACAAAACTCCTAGGGGAGGGTTTGAACGCTTTGAACAGCCTTAACCTCTTTGAGCAAGCAAGTAAGAAAGAAGTTCTAGAATGTAACATTTTGATTTTGAAACTGGAATGATCAGAGAATATGATCTTTTGTAGTAGGTGCCAATCTTTATAGATTTAGTTTCCCTCAAAAAGGGATCTCAAGGTTCGAAATCTAAAGAAAAATACTTTCTAATAAACGAAATCTGCGTAAAAACTTTAATAAGGATATTATGCGAATTCTTCTGTCCTACAACACAACACAAACAAACATTTATTGTGGATGGAGGGCGGTGAACGCAATGTAAACAGTGAATCTAGGTCTCTGGCCCAAGTTGTACTCACTTTTTGCCGGTTGTTGAATCCAATTTCTTTGTCTCTCTACGATTGTTTGTGGGTCGATCCCGTGGTCACAGGTTACGCGCTCTTATGTAAATTACTTACGCAGCTATTTTTCGAAGAACGCCGTTTCATATGAATGAATGGGACGATACGCTAGGCAGAAACACACACAACATAGAGACAGTAAGTATTCTTAGGTACTTGAATGAAGAGACAGTTTATAGGTAATCAACCCAAAAAGTGAGTTGATATATTTGAATCAATGAATCATTATTAATATTGAACATCTCTATATTAGAACTTGTGTAAAATTGAAAGAAAACTAGAAAATAATTGTATAAAATTCTACCTAGTTTTCTGCAAAACAATAAATAACGAGTTGTAATTTCATTGCCGGTACAATGGTAGTCACAAATTGAGCGTTACGCAGATCTGTCCCAAATAGTTATTTCTCATCAGACCAAAGTTCGACAGTGTGGAATGTAATTTAAATTTGCCGCTATTTCAAGGGTTCGGCTCTACTCCGGAGCCCTGGTAGTGCCACTGGACGCCAGCTGAATACTGGTATGGAAAAAAGCCGGATCTCTCAAGACTCGAAATCTTTGGTGATGTTGCCCACTCAAAGAAAATTGGGATACTTAAAAAAACTTGATACTAGGAGTTCAAAATTAATTTTCGTGGGATATGCCCCAAATGGGTACCACCTACTGGATATGGAGATAATTTAAAGAGATGTAAAATTCGGACAAAACGAAGCAAATCTACGCTCCAATGAACTGTTTCCACTTATCCGAATTGAAGAAATGGATCCTGAAACAAAGAAAATCGATGAAAATCCTGTCTTGAAACGCGAAATGTCTCCTGAAATTCACCAAGAAACACAATTGTTTGATAATACTACCGTAGATGACCCCCCAAGTCTGTTACACCAAGGGTTTGAAAGTGATGCTGACTCCAATGACTTTGAAGGCTTCTCGGATGTTTCATAAAACTTACAAATTGAATCTGAAGATATTCAAGAAACAAATCAAGAGTTCATGAAGAGGGATGGAGGTACGGATGCAGAATCAGAAGGGGCGATGGAGATTTATGGAAGAGGAAAAAGAATGAAAAACAAACCTACCAAGTTCGAAGATTTCGTCTTGCTCACCTACGTTGAAGCTGTCACTGGATCTGACTGTGAAGCATAGAAAGCTGCTATTAAGGAAGAGTGGAACTCAGTAAATAAAAATAAAACTTGGCGAGTGATTGACAAAACTTCCTTTGAAAATCATAAAATATTAAGTAACCGATGGGTTTTTAAAAATAAAAGATGACGGAACATATAAAGCTCGTTTAGTAATACGTGAATGTGAATATTAATATAGATAATCAAAGTAGTATAAAGTTGATTCAAAACGGAATAGTAAATAAAAGGTCAAAACATATTGATGTGAGGTACCGATTTATTGAAGAAAAAGTTAAAAACAAAATGATTTCTGTAAAATACTGTCCTACCAATAAGAATATTGCAGATGGTCTGACTAAAGCACTAGCCTCAAATAAATTCGAATTATTTAAGAGAGAAGTTGTTGAAAATATAGAGTAGAGGCCAAGAACTTGTGAAAATATTCAATAAATTAAATTTCTTGGAAAATGTTGAAAAAAAAAGTCCAGTCATGCAGCATGACCCCATGAGCGAATTTTTGAAGAAATCTTCGACATTTCAGTCGCTATTGATCGTGTAGAGAAATTTTAGTTTATGATTTTGATAGACAACCATGGAATGAAATTTTAAACAAGCACCTACTACCTACGTTTTAAACAGCATGGTTCTAGGATTGGTTATACAGGGATACTTCCATAAGAGTAGTTCAATCTGAATTTGGACAATGTTTCATGCAAATATTACCGATTTTTACAACTAGCGAACGGCATTATTTCGATTTTTGACTGATTTTTCAACTTTGAAATTTTTAGAAACTTGATACATATTCTTATAGGAAATTTTACGCTGATTCCGAATATACCACATGTTAGTATGCTGAAAAAATTATTTCGCACAACAAATCGCAAAAAACAGGCTATTTTGAAATTTTTGACTACATTTTTGAAAATTTCAACCCGAAGATGTAATCCGATCATGCTGGCCAACGAACTTGAACTTTCGTTTTGTGTCCTTAACATTTTAAAATTTGTTTGAAGTTTCTAGCACAATTCTACGGACAGTTATCGTCTGGAATGACACATATATACATACATACATACATACATATATACATACATACATAAAAAAATGCGTTAAACTTCAGAATATGATTCAGAATAGCCTGAAACGGATTTCTGCATAAAATGTTTTCAAAAATTCACATTCTACAAATTTTGAGGCGAGAGCAATAGCTTAATTTTCTTCAAAAATTCGCTAAAAAGTATAGGTACCTATATATTTGTGTTTTAATATAAAATAAAAACTCCTAAAACCAACAGACAGCCTACCAGAGCCATGAAATCTCGTAGGTATACAGCCTCATGGAGGCGGGTGGAAGTGATTGCGAGAAAGTCAGATCAGCTGTGAGAGCGATAAAGCTAACTTCTTCCCTGTACAACCTAGAGCCGTGAAATTTGGAGCATAGCCTCTTGTGGAGAGCTGAAAGTGATCAAGAGGATATCAGCTGTGTGAGCGATAACTCTAACTTCTCTCCTGTACATACTAGAGCCTTGAAATGTCGTACAGAGCCTCTTGCGGAGCGTTGGAAGTGATTAGCAAGGAGGTCAGATCAGGTGGGTCTTCTTTACGTTATACGAGGTCTATCCGAAAAGCTCGTATAAATATTTTTCTCTGAGGACAGGAGGGTGGAGTAGCTGACCGGTTTCTCCTCGTTAGACAACCCTCAGAATGTTTAGAGTGAGCCCAGCAGCTCTTGGAGAACGTCTGAGTCTTGATCAAATGTTTGAAACTAACCTACTTTTCACGTGCTGTCGGAAAGAAGGTGGCATGCTGTAAAGGCTGGTAGGAAGCTGAAGAGGGTGGGCGACTTTTTGAACCGTGTCATTCCTAGAGATGTGCCATGGTTCTACGAATGACACGGTTCTCCAGGGATGACGTGGTTCAAAAAGCGATGCCTCTCTTCAGCTACTTACCGGTCTTTACAGCATGCCACCTTCCTTCCGACAACACGTGAAAAGTAGGTTGTGTTCAAAAATTCGACCAAGACTCGAACGTTTTCCTAGAGCTGCTGACTCTAAACATTCTGTGGGTTGTCTAAAGAGGAGAAACCGGTCAGCTACTCCTCCCTCTTGTCCTCAGAGAAAAATATTTTTACGAACTTTCCGAACAGACCTCCTATTCTTGCTCTTAAGAATAAAAGTAGTAAATAACTGCCTGGTGTTTTATTTCTTTACATACATAATTTGACCGTGGTTCTTGTCAGTTTTTTGACAACTTATCTTTTTCTCGTTATACTCCCAAAAAACACGTTTTTCGGTAGTTGAAAAATCGCAAAAAATCAATTATGACACCTCCAGAGCTGGTGGGGGTCTCATTCGACGCAGAAATAGTCCAAGTAACAGCAAAATTGTTTTCAGGTCGCCAAATAATTTAATTTTTTACAAACATTGCCAAACAAAATTTTTGGAAAAATCGTTGAAGACACGTTAAGGAGGCATTTCAGACCCATCATACATGGTATATAGGCGTGTTCAGCGTGAAATTTCCAACAGTAATATCACCTTTTAATTGAACATAAATTATCGTGGAATTTTAGAGATTTTTTTCAAAAATTTAGGTGCCTTACCTCAAAAATTAGACGTCTACATGAAAAGGGGGTTTCGGATTCAGGACCCTCGGAAAACCCCAGGACCAGTACCAGTTTCGTGCTGGCACGACTTTGATTTGGGGGGGGGGGGGGGGGGGGGGGCAGTGTTATTAAATATGAAAAATTAATTGGATAATCGAGGACTTTGTGTGCACAGAACTTGTTACCTATCAATTTTGTGGTAAAACTTTTTCTAAATGTTATTCTGTTTGCAGTTCCTGTTGGATTCCTACAATTGTTTGCAGTTTTAACGAATTTTTGCCGAAGATGAAGCTATTGCTATTACTTCAGAAAATTTAAAATGATTTGGAATTCATCATAAGTGGTATATAGGCGTGTTCAGCGTGAAATTTCCAACAATAATATCACCTTTTATTTGAACATAAATTATCGTAGAATTTAAGAGATTTTTTTTCAAAAATGCGAGTGCCTTACCTCAAAAATTAGACGTTTGCGTGAAGAGGGGGTTTCGGATTTAGGACCCTCGAAAAACCCCAGGACCAGTACCAGTTTTGTGATGGCACGACTTTGATTTGGGGGGGGGGGGGGGGGGCAGTGTTATCAAATATGAAAAATCAATTGGATAATCGAGGACTTTGTGTGCACAGAACTTGTTACCTATCAATTTTGTGGTAAAACTTTTTCTAAATGTTATTCTGTTTTCGTACAAATTTTAGTATTCCTACAATTGTTTGCAGTTTTAGCGAATTTTTGCAGAAGATGAAGCTATTGCTATTACTCCAGAAAATTTAAAATGATTAGGTATTATTTTTATTTTATTTTTTTATTTTTTTTTTTTTTTTTAATATTCTTCATTGAAATCCGCTTTGAGGCATTTTGAAACGATTCCTGGGTTCAACGCTTTTTTATGTGCATGAAAAAACGTCTGCCAATTGTGGCACAAATTTCAAAACGCTAATGCCCCAATTTACGAAAATTTATTCACTGTTTTACTCACATGTTTGTTGTACATAAATTTTCTCCAAGTTAAAAATCTGCTAACAATATAAATGTAACATTTTATGGTCGTTTTCGCCTTTTTTAAAGTGATTTTTCAATCACTCAAATCATTCATTTCTTTGAAATTTGACCAATTTTTTGACGAACTCTACGAAATAACGGATTATTTATCTAAATCCTAAGGAAGGAAGGATCTTGAATGAGACAACGCAAACATCTGCAAAAATATTAAAATTCAGAAATCTTTCCAGAATGCCTCAAAATGGATTTTCTTAAAGAAAAATTTATTTTAAAATTATTTAAGCCATTGCGATAGTTTAATGTTTTACGAAAATTCGCTAACAATAAATCATGGTTGTGGATTATATAATTTCAAGTTCATTTGAATTTAACGTTTGCTCATGCGCAGTGAAAACTATTAATTTTGAGTTATTAAATCCCCAGCCCAACCCTCTCATTCCCAGAAATACTGCCTGCCACGAGGATTTCGCTATATGAGCATGAACAGCAGCTAGCAATGATACGATCGTGGTGAAATTCATATGGAATGATTGAATCGTCTTTTTCTTACTACCCTCCGAATCAAAGCGAGATGTACGACTAGGGGATGAGAAAAATTTGCTGGATGGATTTTTCGTTTGCATGCGCCCAGTGTGAAATATTGATTTGTGAGCAATGAAACTGATAGATTGCCGTACAGCCTTACCCACACAGTACCTGAAATTTTAATTAAATTCTGTTGGAAACTGCACAAATTAAGCTTGTTTCGAAGACTTGTGTACTCATAGACAAATACTGAGAGACCCGAAACCAGAGTGGCTCAGGATAATCTAAAACGTAAAATGCGAGTAGAAAATTCAATTCTGGTGATAAAATTTAGGTATTCTATTTCATCGTGCGGAAGTGAATGCATTGCTCCGTTATACCTTGGAGACTTGGAATAATAAACCCGGATTGGTTTGTTGGGGCTGTACTGATCGCTAACTCAGTAAAATATGACATCTTTGTGTAATAATTTTTTTTTTTTCTTATGAGGAATAATTAACAATCATGCAGTCCAAAATCGCACTCACTAATATAAATAAATTGATGTGTAAGTATAATGATAGGCATCGTGCAATGTGTAACTTACGTGGCACCTGCATTTCTATCCACTATTTACTTGATATAATTGAAAATATACCGCCTGAAGCCCAACCGTTAGGTAATGAAGAGGTCGGTCTTAGCCCAGCCTGTCCAGTAGAATACCTACAGACTAGTAGGTAGGTACGTTTTATGAAAATCTAGGATTATTTTTTATTCGAAACGGTTTATGTCCAATCTATGTGTAATGCATATACCTGTATATTATCTAAAGTGTATTTACTTACCTACGTGGTGTCTATTCCTTCGGCGTGACATGGAATGATGGTGTGTACCTACATTGTGGAGGAGAAGGAGTAAGCGCTTTCACCCCGCTTCTTGGAGACGGGCGATAGGTTGACTATATATAAAAGGACACTTTACTATGGTAGAGTACACACAGACACAATGGATATGAAGGTAGGTCACACCATCATCGCTTGTCGCACCGCTACCAGATTTTCCCACTCACTCACGATCTTATACCCATTACAATTTGTTACCTTCATCTTTACACATAAACCTGTGTAAAAATATTATCAGCACAGTTTTGGAATCTTGAGAGTCGGTCAGGCAATAATACCATTCAGGTCTTCAAAGCCAACGTTTCGATGTATTTATACATCATCATCAGGGTTCGGAGAATTTATGCAGGTTTTTACTAAGTCATTTTTTAGTTTGCAACACATTCATGTCGTGCACATAGTACATTGACTATTGAAAACATTTGTGACAAATTCAAAATTGGTTGAAAACCCTACTTCTTAAAGTAAAAAGGTAAATTTTTAATTTGTCACACGTTTTCACTAGTCAATGTATGTGCATGACATGAATGTGTAACAAACTACGAAATGACTTTGTAAAAACCTGCATAAATTCTCCGAGCCCTGATGATGATGTATAAATACATCGAAACTTTGGCTTTGAATACCAGAATTTTGTTATTGCCTGACCGACTCTCAAGATCACAAAACTGTGCTAATTATCACCTAGCGGTCAAGAAACTAAACCATATTGTAAAAATATTATCGTCAATACTAATATTATTCAGAAAATCCCAATCGTGCAGCATGACCATACGATCGAATTCCCGTAATTTCTCCGCCTTTTAATTGAAGTCAGTTTTTTTAATTCACTTCTTGTGCACAACAATTTTTATCAGGTAACTTTAACCAGTTAAACAAACGTTTTTAAAATTTATATTTTATCAGAAAACACGCAGATGATGAAGATTTCAGATTTCCAACTACATTTTTAGTGGTGTTTAGCGAATTTTCGGCAAAAATGAAGCTGTTGCAATGACTTCAAAACCAATCCTCGAGTTTAACGCTTTTCGATATGTGTATATGTCTGTACATTACATGAGTCATTTCAGACAAGACTCTCCTTAGGATCGAGAAAAAAAATTCCGTTCTTGGGCTAAAACATCAAGTGTTCCAACTGAAATTATGAGTTAGTTGGCCATCACTATTTGAGGACATAAATAAGTCAAATGTACTAAAAACTCTCTGAAAATGGCTACAGCTGATCAGTTTTTTTGAAATTCACTTCTTGTGCACAACAATTTTTTCCAGGTAACTTTAGCCAGGTAAACAATCGTTTTTAAAATTAATATTCTATTTAAAAAACACGCAGTTGATGAAGATTTCAGATTTCTAGCTACATTTTTAGTGGTGTTTAGCGAATTTTCGGCAAAAATTAAGCTGTTGCGATGACTCCAAAACTTTTTTTAGTCAAAATTTCCTTCATTGAAGTCATTTTTGAGGCATTCTGAAAGCAATCCTTGAGTTTAACGCTTTTTCATATGTGTATATGTTTGTACGTTATATGAGTCATTCCAGACAAGACTCTCCTTAGGATCGAGAAAAAAAATTCCGGTCTTGCGCCAAAACATCAAGTGTTCCAAATGAAATTATGAGTTTGTTGGCCATGAATTAGTCAATTCAGTTCAGTTTTATTGTATAACCCGTAGGTATTACAAGGAGTTCCTTAAATACATATTAAAAATAGCACATGATATCTTGCCTTTATTTCTGCCTCAACAATGTTAGACTCTTACGAATGATGTATCAAATAATTACTTATATAGGTCTACATAATTTACGAATAATAAATGAGCACTGCATAGTTAACATGGATCACAATCAATAATGCCTACACTCCACTGCCAAATTTCAATAATAATCCCGAGCCATTGCTGAAATTTCCAAAGCGGTGTTGATGTTCGTTCTATCTCTTGTAGATTTTCATCTTCTTCTTGACCTGTTTTCTAGAAATGTTGGGAGGGGACGGAGGAGGAGTATTCAGATTAATAAAAACTTCTGACCCAGTAGATGTAGAATCTTCCAACGTACTTCGTCCATAGTGAATAGAGAGTTTTTGGCGACTTCAACTCAACGTCACCCGTTACCGTAGTCCTGAGGGAGCAAACGAAGATGCTAACCCAAAAGGAGCCGGGAGAACGGTTGCCTTAATTTTGATGTCACGTTAACGGTGGTAGGGTAACGCGATATTTTTTCCCAGCTATCTTGTTGTCTAATCGACTTCTTTATTTCGATGTGAAATGCCGATTTTCAATCCTAAATTCAAATTTCATGTTAGTCTCAGTACAAATACGGGATAGTTTCTTATTTTTAGTTTTCAATTCGTAAACAAGGCATGGATTTAACGCAAAGATAGTAAGCCTCAAGTGGAAAACACGTTAGTTGCACTTTTAGGTCTTTAGTCGTTACAAACTTCATGTTTTTGGGTTTTCGGTTGGGTAATATATCAAGAAGTATGAAAAAGTATACATCTCTATGACAATGAACCAGGATTTTACCTGATAATCATCAGTGAAGGCAAAACTTCACGCAATGTTCACGAGAAAAAAGCTGAGATCAGGCTAACTAAGAACAATACTGCGAAGAAGTAGTGTCTTAAAAGTCAGGTTCCTCTTTTAAAATATGTGAAATTATAATAAAAACAAAGCTCTAATCGACAAAATAGAGCCTGTGCGCAAAAGAACGGATTTTTTTCGATCGAGTTGAAGGCTAGTAAAGCTCGACGGCGGAGGCGGACTTCAGATGGCGCATTCGGTTTCTATCTACGCGACTTGAAACGAAAAATAACCAAGTTTGAGGGGTGTTATAAAACCTACCCGCTATCAACAAAATTAGTTGGTAATGAGGCATTTGAAAAGAAAAACGACTATTATTTATTTCACCAGTATTCGAGTAATTTTGAGGTGCCCAGTAGTGTTACATTTACAGGAAGGTTAGGCTGGTGACGTGTGCCTTTAGGTCCCCAAACGGGTGACGTTAAATGAGCCATTCTAACGTACGACGTTGCTAACGTCCCCTCAAGGTCACGTACTCTTGGGTACGGTAGGGTGACGTTAAGGGTACGTTAGTGGTCACCAAAAACTCTCTAGATAAGTTTTTCTCCATCAACCAGAGTAGTTCATCTCCAATCAAGACGGCATGCTTCCCGCCTTTTCTTGCTTGAAACAACTTGTGTAAGAGATGCTCCCTAAATTCCCGTGATCGTCACATAAATTAGTCAAACGTACTAAAAAACCGACTAAAAATGACTAAAAACTGATAAAAATTGTTACATTTATATTTTTAGCAGAATTTCAGTCGAAAGAAGTCTATCAACAATGTACTAGATGAATTTAAAAAAATTTATGCACAATATTATGCTTAAAAAGTACTTAAATTTCATTAAAAATCCAACAAAAAAATGTGCAAAATATTATTTAGAACGAGTTTTTTTCTATAAAATTGGAAGTTAACAATCTCTTCGCACTCGAAGTACTACTTAAATACCAAAACAGCGAAACATTATTTAATCCTACGATAATTTACGGAAATTCGTTCATTCGATCATGCTGCATGACTGGACCTTTTTTAAGCTTGTTTTGGTGCATAAAATTGCTGTCCTCTGAACATATTCTTTGTTTATGTCTTGCTTGATTTTTCTACGGAAGAACGTAAATTTTATGTCGATGTCATGGTTAGATAAGTATGTTCTATAATGACATGAATTATAACTTGTTTGGTTATGTAGGTAGTTTTCTACAATAATCAAACGTGTACTAAACTTGTGAACGTGATAATTATTCATCTATATGCTGATTCCATATTCATTCATTGTCTAAACAGAAAGTTGTGAAAGCTTGGACCGTTCTCATGTTCCTCGCGTATGCAAGCTGGTTGACAACAGCTCAAGATATGGAATACAGCGGACTTTCTGCGACCAAGTACCCAAAGGTGAGCTCTGTCACTTTAGCAAGTTCCTATCTTCAATAGCTTGATTCCGAATGACGTTTTTCTAAATATTTCTATAAATGTCTATTCTAAATATTTCTAAATTTTCTATAAATCACCCCGCACTCTCGTAAATTGCGGATAACACAATAACTCCGCCTAGTGTACAAACTAATGCCCCAACATTACCATACACGGATAATAGGTAACTTAATTATATACACCATTAAAGTCTGAATTAGAATTAGAGAATTATTAAAGTCTGATGATACGAGTCCGCAACTAAAGACATAAAATGTCCCAATGTGTTGCAGACTCGTATGCAAGCGTTTTTATTTTTGTAAAACAAGCTTTTTCTAACGTAATATTTGCCAATTTCCTATCATTAAACTCAATCCCATTCCATTATGTCGATGACAGCCGCTGAACGTATGCGAAGATATCGCAATAATAAGAAAGGTTGTATTTTTTATGTTTAGCCCTTTAATGTAACCCTTTAGAGTTGATAAAAAATTGATGTTTCTCCTCTCATGTGACCTTCATGTTGACTACGTTTTTTCTATTCTTTCAACGTGTGTTTTCTTATTTGCATTATCCACTAGAAAATATACTCTTTTGTTATACTTTAGGAAGGGATTGAGATCCGCCCAGGGGTTTGGGCCAAGAGGAGGAAAATTAAACGACCCCAGCTCTTCAAAACTAGCTCACCAGCTGATTTCCTGTCTTCTGCCACAAATAAAGATTCCAGATGTAAGATTCCTTCATAATTTGAATATTTGTTGCTTATATAATTGAAAAAATTTCACTATGCCTAACCGTCAATGAAGTTGGCTAATTTAATGTATGAGGTTGGTAATTACCTTATTGTAGGTTGGTAAGTACACTCCAGATTGTTCTAGAAGTACCTATGCAGCATCAAGAAGGTACTGGTTTGGGGAGAAGCTCTATTGTAGATAATTCAGCTTCCCTGGAATGAGTCATTCACGTTTCAGATCTAACACTCAAATACTCATTAGATGCACCTGTAGAGATGATAAAGTTGAACATCAACAGCAGAATACCAGGTCTTAACTACTCGAAGCGATCATTCTCACCTGTAGAGCTCAATGCGCATAACTTGGCCATGCTGTCAGAATCTTTCTGTAACCATTATAAATTATACACGAATGCATCAAAAACAACCACTCACGGAGTTGGAGCTGCCGTATTTGACCCACAAACAAATTACGCATATCACTATAAACTCCCATCATTATTCCAAATCACAAGTGCCGAATTGATCTCAATCAAAATTGCCAACTATCAACAAGCTTAGTTGGAGACAGCTCCAGCTAACTGTCATCTTGATTTACTCCAGAACGTCCTGTATGATGCTTGCAAACATCCATCGAGAGTAAGCTTTCAAAGGAATCGATGTCATATGCATTACCCCTCCCAGATGCCTTACTCACTTGTGGAATAGCCATGATTGCTGAGTGGCAAACTATTTATGAAAGCGAATCATTATTCAAAGGAGTATACCACTTTCTGGAAAATATCGTCCCACCTACAGCAAATAGTGAGTCTCACTCTTTCAGACTGATCCATCCT